>OU343221.1:105277786-105415966 GCA_910596185.1 Chrysanthemum makinoi | reverse complement strand
AACAATAGGATCTAAAATTGACAGATATCTTGTCTCTGGAATGCTTCAGAGCAACCATATCACAATTAAATGATCTTTAAGCTCCTCTCTGGGTTGCCTGCCAAAGATAAAAGAGTTAGTTAATTTAGGAAACACCCAAGCCATTATGACTTGTGTTCCCCTTGTGGAGTTACCTACTTAATTCTTAAGGATTTTTGTTTTTTAATTTCCACGTCTTTAAGCAATGATCAATTATCTTGGTTGTTCCAAAACTTGTGTTGGTTTTTCAATAAAACTCTCTTTTTATCCAGTTTTCTTATTATTTTCAACAAAAATCTCTGTTTCACTCTCACTTGCTGAAAGTATTGTTTGTTCCCCATCAGTACTTTCCTTCTTAACCCATTTAGTTTTAACTTCTGGTGTAGAGTCCCTTGATCTAGCTACTTTCTTTGAGTTGTAACGCCTTCTAGATTGATAGTAATTAGATCTCCTAGGGTTCCTATTCCAAAAAGTGTTTGGTGAAAACTGAGCAGTACTTTGAGAAAGTACTGGTTTGGCTTACTTAACATACTTGAAAAGTGTTTGAAGGTATTGGGGGTTTTGAAAAAGGTCTTCTCTGGTGAGGGTACCTATAGTCTTGTGAGAAATTTCTATGGGTAACCCTATGTGAGTGATTCCAGACTGGTTTATTCTCTCTAGGCTTAGGGTTGGTAGATCTGGTCTTTGGGAATTTGCTTAGATATTCTGAGTGAAAGTCACAGTTCTTAATCAAATGATCAGGACTGTAACAAACAAAACACAATTTTTGACCTGTAATCCCAAAATTGCTTCCTCTATGTCTATGACCAAAACTATCTTGTCTTTTTGGTGAATGATGAAAACTGTTTTGACCAAAATTATCCCAAAAAGGTTTAGCAGTATTTTGAAAAGGTTTTCTTAAAGGTACTGCTGAACGTGTAGCGGTACTTTGAGTTGAAAGTACTGCTTGACTCTTAACATCATCTTCCTTAGGTTTCTCAACTGTTTCTTTTGAGGTTTCAGAATTAGATTGACCAATAAGCTTTTTCCTAAACTCTAGATTGTCTACTCCAAACCGAGAAACATCTGTCCTAAGGGGTTGAAAACTACCAGTGGGATGAGGGACTGCATGATAACCTTTGTCTTTCTTAAACTCAGGAGGTGTTTGACTAATTGATTGCTCATTACTAGATGTGTCTACATAGTTAATGAGTTCATCATCACTAGTTGTTATATCCTTAAAATCAAGGTCATCCTTATCACTAGGTGGGTTTTCTTCTGTGTTACTAAAGTCCATTCCAAAACCTAATCTAGTTTTAATGTAAGCTCTTCTCTGTTTTTCAACATAACTAACATGAGAAAGACCAGATTGTCCCCAAGCAGCAAACTTTTCTAGCAATTCATCTCTTTCCTTAGTTAGCTTCTCAATTTCAGAAATCTTACATCCTAGCTTCCATTCACTTAATTTTAATTGGTAATCCTATTGTTCATACTTTTCTACCCAAGCCATTTCATTATTTTCATGGGTTATTATTTTGGCTTCCATTGACTCTAAAGTAATTTGATAACCAGCTACCTCAGACCTAGCCCTTCTATAGTTATCTCTTTCAGTTACATAATCAGTAAGCACTTTTTGATAAAAATCATGACACTTAGAGCATACCTCAGAGATAGGGGTGAACTTGGTGAAGTGGCTACCATAGCAAGCAGAACAGGTTCATCTTCATTCTCCATGCTCCAATCAAAGCTTCCAAGACCATCTCTGGATTCCAAAGCAACAAATCCAGGTTCCTCATCAAAAGCTGTGCTCCAATCAAATTCTTCCACTGAGTCTTCCACTGCTACCATACAATAGGTTACTGGTTCATCATCCAACTCAGCACTCCAGTTAACCTCTGATAAATTCTCATAAGCAACCAAAGCTTTTGTTTCAGTAATAAGAATTTCCTTTAGTTCAAGCTTAGGTTTCTCAGTCATCCTGTTTGCCTGATATTTAGCAAACTTGCATTCCCTTGCAAAGTGTCCAGTCTTTTGACAGTTAAAGCATTTAATCTTGGACTTGTCAAAAGTGATACCCTGTTTTGGTTTGAAGTCGATGCCTCTTCCTGTTTTCTTCATGAACTTCTTGATCCTTATAGTGATCATAGCAACTTGCCACCTTATATCAATTTCTTCAAGAGCATCTTCTTCAATTTGTGACAAATCTTCTTCATAAGTAATAGGTAAAGTAGCTTGCTGAGCGAAGAATGAGCATACAACTTCATCAGAATGGATAGTGTTTGTTGGTGATGATGTGGAGTTGGTCATGGTTGTGATAGAATGAGCAGGGTAACTAACAGTACTTTGAGCAATAGTACTTTGAGTAGGATAAGCAGTACTTTTAGTGGAAGTACTGCCTCTCTTTTCAGACGACACAAAAGCTATACTGTGAGACTTTGAACTTGTTTGGCCATTCATCTCATGCTCATACACCTTCAGATGGTTGTAGAGATCATCAAAGTCCATAACATCCAAACCAGGTTGTCCTCTGATCATAGTAGCAATCACATGCCATGTAGATGGAAAACTTCTTAAGAACTTCAGATTGGCATCTTCAACAGATACCTCTGCCTTGTATAACTCTAGCATGCTGAGGAGATTTTGGACCTGTATAGGCAGCATCAAGACCTTCTCTTTCACCAACATGAAAGTTTCAAAACTGTGCTTCAAAGATTTTCTATGCATTTCTTGGAAGCATCATTACTCCAAACCTTGTTTTGAGAGCAGCCCATAATTGTTTAGCATCATGCATCATGAAACTGAGTAGGTGACCATCAGGTATTGCAGACAATAGTATGTTGAGAGCCTTCTGTTGATTTCTTATTGTAGCAGCTGGCAAAACGGCCTTACGTGGTTTAGGTTGTCCAGGAATTTCTATAGGATCCTCAAACAAAATTCATTACCATTGACAATTACATTCCACAGTGCATGGTCTGTAATAGTAATGTACTGCCTCATCTTCATACTCCATAGATCATACTCTCCCTTCTTGATGATTGGTATTCTGAGTGAGGTGATGGATGGTGGTGATTTGGTTTGCAGATTTCAGTCGACATCTTTAGGGTTTTGAAAATGGTTTCTTCTTAATCAGAGTTTCCACACAAGCTCTGATACCACTTGTTGGATCGATGTACTCTAACCAAACTAACTTATATAGCTTGTTAAGGGTTTAATACCCTCGGATAAATCCTAAGTTACTAACAATGAAACGCTGAACTAACTCTATTAAGTATGCGGAATTTACTTAACAAAGCTAAGAAGAATAATTAACTCAACTATTTTATTAATACTTAGACCGTTATTATACTGATTCTTTAACAACTCTAAAACTCTATTACGTCTCTCTAAAACCTAAAAACGCTATCTCTAATGCAAATAGGGGTCCTTTTATAGGCTTAAGGATAAACCTAGTCGGTTTACAATTACAAACCTTGTACGACAAGTAATACTAAACTAAGCTTTAGAACATTCTAGAATTACAAGATAATCCTTAACTATTTTGCATATCAGTCTTTTAAGCATGCAGTACTTTGATGAATCGAGCAGTACTTTGACTTCATTCTTTAGTAGTACTTTGACTTCAATACTTTGACTCTTCAGCACTTTGATTCTTCAGTACTTTGACTTTTTATATCCTAACACAAGATGACATGGCTATGTATTCAGCCTCTGTAGAGGATATAGAAGTACTCATTTGTTTCTTTGAAGACCAGCTCACAAGCTTATCACCTAAAAATTGAGCACCTCCAGGGCGTGCCGGCGTGTATCTTGACATCTGCATGGTCAGCATCTGCATAGGCTGTTAGTGACATCCGGTGTCCTTGGTACCAAAGTCCCATGTCAATGGTTCCTTGGAGATACCGAAAGACCCGTTTAACCGCTTCAAGGTGCTTTTGGTAGGCTTAGCACGGTATCTAGCACACATGCATACAGCGAACAGAATGTCAGGTCTATTGGCTGTGAGGTACATCAGGGATCCAATCATACTTCGATATTTCGTTTGATCTACCATGATCCCTGAGTGGTCCTCATCCAGTTTAATGCGTTCCACCATGGGAATGTCAACGGTGTCACAAGTGTCAAATCCAAATTTCTTTAAAATTTCATTTGCATATTTAGATTGATTGATAAAAATGCCTCAGGGACTTTGTGAAATTTGTAATCCCAAGAAAAATGACATTTGTCCCATCATTGACATTTGAAATTTGGAGCCCATCTCCTTAGAAAAACGGTCACATTCATTGGGGTCGGTCGAGGCAAAAATAATATCATCAACATAGATTTGAACGTGAATTAAATGTTTGCTTGACTTTCTGGTGAACAATGTCGGATCAATTGCTCCTTTGCTGAATCCGGTAGATAGAAGAAACTTTGATAGCGTATCATACCATGCCCTTGGAGCTTGCTTCAAACCGTAAAGAGCCTTCTTCAAGCGATAGACATGAGTAGGATGCTCGGAATTCACAAAACCTTCAGGTTGGTGACGTACGACTTCTTTCAGATCACCGTTAAGAAAAGCCGTCTTTACATCCATCTGATAGACTACCATGTTCTTACTTGCAACATTAGCCAAGAAAATTCTGATTGCCTCGATACGAGCAACTTGAGCAAATGATTCTTCAAAGTCAATACCCTCCTCTTGACGGTATCCTTTTGCAACCAATCAAGCCTTGTTCTTTAATACATCACCATGCTCATCAAGTTTTACTTTGAAGATCCACTTTAGAGCAATGATCATAGCACAGTCAGGGGCAGGTACTAATTCCCATACATCTAGTCGATCAAACTCATGAATTTCTTCTTGCATGGCATTGAACCAGCTGTCTTCATTCATTGCAGTTTTAACGTCTTTTGGTTCGACCTTGGATAGTACAGAGTTGAAGAAGCACCATAAGGCATCGGTTGCAAGTTGTTTACGTGTGGATACTGGACGAGAGGGATTTCCAATGATGTTGTCCAATGGATGATCATGTGTCCATTTTCTAAGGTGTTAGTGTGGTTGTTGTTGAGGAACTGAAGTAGCAGAGTCATTTCTCGATGAAGATGGTTCGATGATAGTTCGAGGAGCAAATATGTTATCAAAGGGAGCATCTTCGGGAGTAGCAAAGGGGTTATCTCCATCATAGGTGCGAGAAACAATTCCATGATGTACACTTGATGATTGATGATTGTTGAGGATGATACAGAGTGATCGGCGGCAGGCTTCTTGACTTAATGACATAGAAGCTGAAGGGTTATCTATTACAGGGGATAGGAGCAGCCTACGTTGATGGATTTGACAGATCATTAGCAATTGGCTCATAGTGTTCATCAAACATTGGATCAAATAATTTCTTCAAATCATCTTCGAAGGTGGTACATATGGAGTTGTTGGTGAGGAATTGTGTACAAGAGTAGAACTGATGGGACTACTTGATGAAGGTTGTGATGCGGGTCGAGAACTGGGTTGTCCTAGAGCCATTTGACGGTCGACTCATCGAGCGTAACGTGAATTGTTTCCATGATATGGGTTCTTTTGTTGTAGATTCGGTATCCTTTTCTGCTTGGTGCATATCCTACAAATACTCCAATGTCGGCTTTAGCTTTAAGTTTGCCTAAGTCTTGACCCTCATTAGTTGGATAACACAATGCACCAAACACCCGAAGGAATGAAAGATTAGGTTTTCGATTGTGGACAAGTTCATATGGAGTTTTCCATGAGAAGTGTGAATTAGGGATCGATTTTGAGTGTAGCATGCAGTGGCAATGGCTTCACCCCAGAGAAACATTGGAACCTTTGAGTAAATCAGCATTGTTCTTGCGGCTTCCACAAGAGTTCGATTTCGTCTTTCAACTACACCGTTCTGTTGAGGAGTTCGTGGAACACTTCTTTGATGACTGATTCCAACACTTTCATAAAACTCACTAAGTTCTTTATTAACAAACTCAGTTCCATTGTCTGTTCGGATGATTCTGACAGTTTTGTTAAGTCGAACCTGCAGTTGTTTGATAAGTTTAATGATGATATCTGGAGTTTCATCCTTTGTCCTTAAGAACTTAACCCAAGTAAATCGAGAGTAATCATCAACCACAACTAACACATATTTCTTCCCGTAAATATTCTGCACTCTCATGGGTCCATATAAATCCATGTGAATGGTATGAAGAACTTCCGTAACTGAGTTTGTAGGTTTGGGTTTGTGGGCATACTTCTTGCTTTTTCCCAATTGGCATGCTGAACAAAGATGATCCTTTTCATACTTTAGTCTAGGTAAGCCTATTACTAAGTCCTTTCTAGAAAGATCATTTATGGTGCCGAAGTTCAAGTGATTGAGACGACGATGCCATAACCATGACTTTGTTTTCGAAGCCTTTGACAACAAGCAAATTGGAGAAGACTTCATCATATCTTCGATAGAGATGGTGTATAGGTTTGAACCACGTGTTCCTCTTAAAAGTTCTCTACCATCAAGTTCTCTAACGAAACAAGTATGTTTTCTGAAGGCCACTTCTAGATCGAATCACATAATTGACCAGACAGAGAATAAGTTATGACCAAGACCTTCACATAATATACCACGGAGATTACACTATCACCAACAACATAGTCTCCATAACCCATAATTGCACCGAAATGATCATTCGAATCTAACATTCCGATGAATTTACTCACAAAGTTCATGAGCCGTGAGCAGGTCTCCAGTCATATGCTTGGAACGGCTGAGTCCGGTACCACAGAACGATTTGAGCGATCTGCAGTTGAACATAGACAAGAATGGATAGCTGGATAATTGGGATCCCCATGCAAGAATGGGTTCCATTTGGTTAGTAACAATGATTGGAACACCCACATCGGAAGTAGAAACAATGGAATCATCGGTATGATGCGATGCTAGTGTATGCATTAGACCTATTCAAAGTATGTTCACTTCTTAAAGGAATAGTTCTACCGGTGGGCATCCACTTCCTAATGGGCATTGATCTGGATAATTTAGGGCACAATACATTAAGACTAAATTTGTGGCCAGTAGGTATCCACTGATAACCTACATTACTAAATTTTCTTCCTATGGGTTTCCAATGTTTTCTAACCTTCTTCCGCCTTTGCTTTCTAGCCTTCTTAGCTTGATTTTTGGCATTAACAATTTTAACTGGGCATTTAACAGCATTAATCAAATCATTCACACCACATTCATGATTAGTAACGAAATCAAGCAATCATCATTACATGTTTTGCAAAAGTAGCGAGAATTCGAATTAATTACAGTACGCTTATAGCTAATACTAGAATCAACACGATTCGTTTTATTCAACTCAAACTTAAAGTTCCTAGGTGGTCTTCTACTCTCTTCCATTGCACATTCTTAGCTTGCGAGGTCCTATCTTGCTTTGTATTGCCTGGAGGCTTTGACCCGCTTGCTTTGTGTCACTGATTACTCTGTAGGGAATTATGGGAACATTAGTTGGTTGGCTACCTTTGCATTCCTGAACTAGAAGTGCAGGGATCTGAACTACTTGAAGGCACATTAGAGTTCACTTTCTTAACACTGGGCATAGAATGGGTTGCATACTTAGCACTAGGCATAGAACAAGGCATCACAACTTTATCTTTCTCACATAAGGATTTAGGACATGTTGCTCTTAAACATTCTAACAGCTCCTGAGATCGTTTGGCCTGAATGCAAGCAAACCTAATTTCACTATCAAGTGGCTTATTTATGAAATCCTCTTCTACAATCTCACGGAGACATTCTAGACTATCCTTAAGGTGAGCGAAATAGTTATGAAACACAAGTTCGTTATTTCTAAGATGAGGAGGAATGTATTTAATTGATCACGATATATTTAGAGTCTGCAGATGACTTTGATGCAACATTCTCATTAAAGACAAGTGGCATTTTCCCTTTTACCTGACTCCTCAGATTCTCAATTTCCTTTTGTAAAGACGTTATTTTTTTGTTGTTTTTGTCACGAGTGACTTTCATTGAATCATATAACTCTTTAAAGTGTCGTTTAACTTTTTCATTTTCTTCTAGAAAACTCTCATTTTCTTTTTGTAAAGCATTAACCAAGTTTTGAAGATAAAAAGGTTGAGAACACTGAGAATCTAACGGAGGAGGCATTTGGGAGCCAGTCACATTGTTCTTTTCACCCTTTAATTGTGAAATTTGGGCTTTCAACTTTCTGATCGTGTTACAGTGAGCTTGAATATGTTCGTCAAAATGTTCTTTGAGATGTTGATATTTTAGTTGCAAATCAAAATGTTCAAATTCTAGTTTAGAAAGATGTTTTACCAAATTATCGTGATCATCCTGATCAATTTTCTCATTTAGTTATGAGTTTTTGTTTCAAGCTCAATGACACGATCATGGGAAACTTTCAAAGCAACAGATAATTCATGAAATTGAGAAGCATTAATAGAATGCTTAGTAACAGTATAAAACACATCTTGAGCCACACAACTCAATACTACGTTCTCATTTAAGATATGCAGATTCTTCCTTTCAATTTCATTATATTTGAGTTCCGTTCATAATCATTGACCTCAACTATCATTGCATCAAATTCCTTTTCCATTTCTTTAATATCTGAGTCTATCCCTTTTTAAGACTCTCAAATTGACCTTTTAATTGTTTAAAGAAAGGCATGACCTCAGTTAAATAGCATTCTTTAGTTTGCTCAAAACCCTTCTCCCCTTCAGTTATCCCAGTGGGTGTGATCCTTTTCTTACATGTCTTCTCAAAATCAACAAATAGTTGATAAACAACATATAGGCTGATTAAGGTCTTGCTCTTAGTGGGAATAGATCTAGGAACTAAATGCATTGGTGTATTTGGAGGATACACGATTCTTTGGGGGCATTTTCCTAAGGGGAGTGTTTGTTTTAACAAGTGCATTAGCCTTTTGCATATCTATGTCCTTTTTCCAAAAACTTGTTCTGGGGTTAATAGAGTTTGAGGCTTAAATCTATTCAGAGAAATCCAATTTTCTTTAGGGTAATCATGGGGTTTGAACGCTATGTTTTGTTTTTCACACTTAGGATCTTTTAGCTTCTTATTCATTTTCTCCCTAGTGACTTCATCTAATTGCCTATCTTCCTCGGTGCACTCAAGCGCAACTAGGTTTCTACCTAGGCTTAAGGATTTCATTACCATCATATATTACCTTCCGAGCTCTCTAGCCGCTTACCATATTCGGGATTGGGTTCCTTTACTAGGGGAATACTATGCTTATCGCTTAAGACTCTATGCTTAGTGATCATGTGAAAGCGGTTGAATGGTGTTTCCTTATGCGTACAACTTATTTTCAAGCTTGTTTTTCAAAGTTTTAGATTGGAAAAGTCATTCAAAAGTTTTGATTCCTTAGCATTAAATTCTTGTTTAAGCACTTTAACATTATTTTGGAGTTCTTGCTTTTTCTTAACAGTTTTAGAAAGCTTTTCTTGTAAGCAGTTTAACTCTTGTTTTAACACTTCTTCTTTAAAATTACTTTTTCTAATAATTGTACGCATTTGGTCATCCATTTCCTGCTCACGGGTAGTTAACTCAAACTTAGCACGTTGTTCATAAATGGCAACTTGTTCTTTATAGGCATTCAGTTCAGAGATAACAGAATCATCAAGGGCACATGGAGTGAATTCATCAAAAACATAGTCATCATTGACTGCACATGGAGTGAATTCATCAAAAACATAGTCATCATTGACTGCAGAAGATGCATCACATGGAGTGAATTCATCAAAAACATAGTCATCATTGATCAGAAGATGCATCACTTTGTATCACATATTGATCATATGGGACAGTATTACTATTACCCACTTTATCCGTATCTGATTCATTAGTTACATGTGATTATACTTTGTTATGCATCTCTTGCTCATCAACTTCATCGTATAGTTTTAATACCTCTGAGATGATTGAATCTTTGGATGGACCAAATTGTTGTGGTGATGAGACCTTTGGAGAGACCATTGGTGAAATGCTAGCCATAAAGATTGTATGGGCAGTAGGTTCATCATCGACATCGAGTCAAATGCATCACATCCGCAACTTGAAAGGCATTTTGATGATTGTGACCTATTTCTGAATTGGCCGCTCATCCACATCAAATCATATATCTTAGCATTCCCTTCTGCAAGAAATAACAACTCCTCTTCATCCAAAGCTGCTCCATTATCCTGAGCTTGCACAAGCAACATCTTGTCTCAAGTATTTTGCATTCTCGTGGACGTTTTGGAGATGTGCATTTCCTAGCAATATGTCCCTCACCACCACAGTTGTAGCATTTGATTGGCTTTGCTTGCCCTTGATTTGCATTTCTTCCTTGATTCTGATTAGCCACAATTCCTACACCAACTCCAGTATTACCATAACCTGCTCCAATCATCCCTTGTTCATACCGTCTTCCTTGAACATTCTGCACCACTACCTTACCATCTCTGATAGTAGCTTGATTGTGTGGATTGGATGTTGTTCTGAGGTTATTGTTGGTGTGTGGAGTGGAATTCATATTTTGACTAACCATGAGAGACAGTTGATTGATAAAGTTTTCCATGAGTGTGTTTGAGTCTGGAGGCTTATATGCTGGATCAGGAATGAGCTTGTAATTACCATTACCCATGGGTATGACTTGAGAAGCTTTGGTGGTAATTCCAACATTGGTGTAAAAGGCTGTTGAATCATTTGACGAACTTGTTTCTCCCTGTTTGGTTTTGAACTGTTCAAGAATCATTCGTTCAAACATAGCATGTCTCTCATTCTGAAGAAGGAAGGCATACAGTTGCTCATAGTTGGTGTTCTTTAATCCTTTGGTTAGCTTCACAGAGGTGACAAATTTGTGCCATTCGGGATTCATGTTGTTCACAAACTTTGAGTTCAACTGAATATTTGGCATGGTCATTTTGATATTCCTCATGTCATTCACAAGCTTGTGGAATCTCACGTAATATTCATAGGCACTTTCCCCGGTTTCATCTTAAAGTGCTCAAATCATCATAGATTGTGATTCTCTGTCTTCTTTAGTTAATTCAGAACCAGAGAGGAGCATCTTGACATTATCCCAAACGCCTTGGCCGGTGTTGTGATTGATTAACTTGTAGATGTCTTTTGGAAGACCCTGAAGTATAATGTTTGAAGCCACGATATCGACATCGTATAACTTTTCTCCTTATCACTGAGCTCATCATACGTCTTTGGTCTGTCCAATCCTAAGGTCATTGTACCATCTGCAGCAGTTTCAAGAACATCTCTTGTAGTCTCGATTTGATAAGGTCCTTCATCAATTGACTTGAGAATGTTAACTCCATTTTCCTTTCCCAAGCAATACAACCTAATTCGTTGAGCCCATGAATTATAATCATTCATCAAGCATAGGTGGACGAGTATCTGATCCGTACCGCTTGAACGTCCTCAGCTACAGTCGAAACGATAGTAGGTACGTTGTTAGACATGATTACAATTTATACGGGATTTTACTATTCTTTGATTAAACCGGGAAATTGATTCTTTCACGGGATTTTACTAAACCAAAAGAACAACCGTAAAAATGTAGCACGAAGAAGTGACAAGTCTCAATAGACAAGTAGCTAAACAATCAACTCGCTTTGGTATCAACTTGCTAAACAGTCAACTCGCTTAAAAGACAAGTCGCTTAAAACTCAAGTCGCTTAAAGAAACAACTCGCTTATCAACCAAGTCGCATAAAGAGTCAACTCGCTAAATATCCAAGTCGCATACCGAGACAACTCGCTTGACAACCAAGTCGCATAAACCAACTCGCTGCCAATACAACTCGCTTAATAATAAAGTAACCCGCTTCCAAATGACAAAGCAACTCGCTTCGAAGAAACGTTTTACCGTGGCTCAACTCGCTTAGTACAATATTCAAAAACAACCACTTTAACAATAAAAAACAGCCCAACCACGATGATTCAAGCCTTCCAATTCGAAACCTAAGCACATATGATGATCCTAAACACAAAAGTACTATCAAAATTCAAACTTTAACACAAGGAATTGACCAGATGATTCAAACTCTTCTAAACACTTATAACCCCAAAAACCTTATGAAATCCACCAAAACAAAGAGCATGAAAGATGAGTGATCAAACCATGGCTCTTGATACCAATTGTAAGTTATAGGATTTCACAAACACATCAAACCAATAACATATGGGGCGTTTAGAGGTTTTAGAGAGAGAAATGGAAGAGAGTTGGGAACTATGTGAAACAAAAAAAAATGGTATTGAAGCTCCAACCCTCTACCTTGGGAGATAGAGGGTGTTTATAGTGTCTTACAATAAACGCCACCTACGGGCTGTGGATCAGGCATACAGTGGGTAAAGACTCGTCCATCCTCCACGGTGTTACTAAACTAACTACTTATTAACATAACTTGACTACGACCACGAGCTTTCTAACAAATACATATATTTGAGGTGACCGACTCTTTAACGACTGGATTTTATAAATCCTAACAAAATTTAACCTTTTTTTAACCCATTTACCAAAATAAAAACAAATACATGTGTGCTTAGTTTGTATGTACAAAAATTTTACCACCAAATTTAGTTGCTGCTAATTGGGCATGTGCTTTACCACCATCTCCATATGCAGCTTCATAGAATCCATATTCGTTTTCCACCTACACTAACTCGAGATGGCTGATTAATACTATGACATTTTCTATACAGAGAACTAAATACTAATGCAATCATCTTAGTTACCACCAAAATTTCATCTTTTAAAAGGCTAATTATTTTGCTTTGTTAACATTACAAAATATATTTTAATATACAATGGCTTATCTGAAGAAAACTATTATCTTGGATGATAAGAATATCAATGGAAACATTGGTAATGATACGCGTCGTGCTTGTAACTTTCAAGTCAAAATAGCCTAATTCTTGCCTCGAAACCGCTTTCAAATAAGTTAACTCTGTTGAAACATATATAGATATTGTATAGTATAACTCTGTTGAAACATCACAAATGTACATTAAAACTACCTAATATAAGGGCTTGTTGGTGTTTGGAACCTGCATCATCATCTGGTATGTAAAGCTTTAACCATCGATCATTCATTACTTGATCCGGTCTTGCATTAGCATAAGCCTGATGTTACAACATACGCATGTTAAACATAGATCTATACCAAAACTGAAAGTTACGGCATAACAAATATGTAAAACTCACATCGTGGACGGCTTCAGGTATCACACAAACTTGTTCTAGCGAAATGGTTCTCACTTAATCAGTTTTAAGCGTAAAAAAATGTATTATCTAAGATCTTGAATAGTTTACTACAGAGTACTTCACACAATATTATGCCTAATGCATAACTTTATGCATATAGTACAAAGGAAAAATCAAAATAACAAAATAAACTAAAGGGATATACTTACTGAAACTAATATTGCTAAGGTTTTATAAATAAGCCGTACAGGAGATATCTTTTCCAAAAAAGCTTTTGTCATTCACAAATAATCATATAAGTAGGAAGTTTTAATATGTAAATGCAAACTTTCTTAGAATCGTTTATTAGTAATATCGAAACGCAAAATTACACACCAATATTGAGTACCAAACAGTCCCTGATGCAATTAAAGTAGTTAGGTTTAATACTTTTATTTATTAAGTTGCGGATAATCGGTCACAAATAGTTAGCCACAACCACAATCTAATTACAGTTTCTTTTGTAACAAACTTATTTTTTACCCAAATGGCCCATTATAAATACTACACAACCCAAATCAAAGAATTCATTAGTTAATCTAGAAAAGTTTTGCCTCTGATTCTAAAAATGACCAGAATAAACAATTAACTCAGGTACTTTTTAATTCAATTCTAACATGGACCGATATTTAACCATTTTCAGTTATTTAATTCCATTGCCTCATCTATTACTACGTAGCAAACAACATGTGTAAATGGTTGGATGTAATACCCTAAAATCCATTTTTCGAGATTCTCATATAATTTAAATTTTACCCTAAGTACCATAGACATTATTAAATAATTAATATCTTATGTTATGTGATAATGGAATTTATATGACATATAACCTAAATTTATGTAATAACTAATTATGAGGTACTCCTAATTCACCTTCATGAATTATAACCCATTAAACATGTTTCCTTACCATTCTTTTATATAAATCAATATACACTAAAATAAAAAAATAAAAAATAAATAAATAAAAAAACATAAAGGAAAAGCATCACACGTTTATGTCTTATCTTTGTGCACATATTTCAACCAAGATATGAACAAATGAAAATTGGAAAAGATTTTCATAAGTAATTTGTCACCCTTAATTTTCGGCAAAATCAACTCATCATTTCCCCTCTTAAAATATAAAACCGATTGTCACCTTTCACTCCTCATTGAAACCCTAAAGCAAAACTTATAGAAACGGCAGTTTTTTTTTTCTCTCCATTGGTCGAGTGATACAAGGAGGTACGAAGGCAGTGAGTGATCGGTTTGGAAGTGTACCAGCTGTGGTGAGATCGGGTGTAGGAGTCGAGACGTGAAGGTGGGTTGATCGTGGTGAATCTCATTCGAGAAAGGGTGGTTTTGTTCTTGAATTCAGTTTATTCTCCTTCGATCTATGCTAGTCGGCACAAGGTATCTCCAATTCTTGTTTTGATTCACTCGATATGCTCTCGACATAACATATATGTTCATAAAAGGATAAGCTATATTTTTTGTTTCATTAATCACATATCTAAATAACTGATATACTTAGCATGAATCATGAAGCGCATGGGTTGAGTTCGTTCTGTTTGAATCCTTCGTATCGTCCTTGTGTTTCTTTTGAAAGCAACGTATGAGTTGATTAGAAATCTAAGGAATACATTAATATGTTCAAAGTGTAATATAAAATATAATTCTCATGTATAGATTTGGTATGTTCTCCTCGTATGGGATATATATAAAATATGGGTGTGTCATTCAAAACAAGAAAAAGAAGTACAAATTGAGCAAAGTATCTATATACTTTATAATGGATTTGGGACTTTCTATAAGAGGAAGTTTTAAAAAAATAAGCCTACACACTTACTATAAAAAGATAAGTAGTTAATAAGCTTGCATACACATAATTAAAAGTTAATTAATTATCTTAAATTGTTTGAACTTGTAACATCAACCCATTTCAAAAACATGTAACAACCCACTTTATAATGAGTATTTATGTTTAGCTTTAGACTTTAAGTTGCAAACGTATTAGTGATTTTAAAGTCAAAGTACTAACTCTCTTTTTAATAAGTACATTAATGTTCAAAAAAAGTCTACCAAAAGTCCAATAATATTATGCATTGATACGGAAACATTTGATAGAAAAATATGTTCGATGTTTTGGTATAAGTGAGCTGGGGTTGAATTGGACACGACTTGACCCAACCCGACACGTTAACTATTTGAGTTGTTGAATTTTTGCTAAAGATGGGAACCACTTTGGATTTACGGCTGAAATACTATGCCATCGTAAAAAAGTACTTTGAAAAAGATTATCACTGAAAAATATATAATCACACGGGTACCCGTCGCTGCAACGCGCGGGTACCCGGCTAGTACGTATGAATGTGTCTTGTGAAGTGAGTTCGGAGTTAATCGCGGAAAAAAACGGTTGAGTCTTTTTGTATTTTGAAAGCGTGTCGGGATAGACGAGTCGGGGGTCAATCATAATACGTGTTTACTTGGTTGTGATTTCAAGTTGTATGTGCCGCGATCAAAGGTTAAAAATGTGTATTTGAAATGGTCTAAAGCATGGTCTCGTGGGAGTAAGTTTAAGGGTGATCGAGGGATCAACGGTCGGGTCGTTTAGTGTTTTGAAAGGGCGTCGAGGGAGTCAAGCCGGGGATTAATCACAATATATTTTTACTAAGTCGTGAATGTTGATTGTTTGAACCGCGAGCAAGCTTGAATATTGATCGAACATGTATAACGTTAACATTGAATTTGAGAATTCTAAACTAAAATTGAAATATATTAAATATTAAGTTTATTTTACATTTTAAACCTTAGACTTTAGTCATGGGCGCATGCAAACCCTAAACTTTGGCAAGTTGTCATTTTTGACCCTAATCTTTGGAATCTATCATATTTGACCTCTAAATTTGCTATATTGTCATATTAAACCTCTAAATTTACCATTTATCATTTATAACCCCTATGTTTTGCTAATTAATAATTATTACCCTAAAGTATTTATTTCGGTCCATTACTGTAACATATTGGATTTCACATACACATCATATCACTAACAAAGTAGGCGTATAATATAGATGAGTTTAGAGAGAGAAAGTTAGAGGTTTGAGAACTTTAGTGAGAGAAAGAAAAATCTTATTATGAGCTCCAACTCTCTACCTTGGGAGGTAGAGAGTATTTATAGTCTTACAATAAAACGCCACCTGACGGGCTGTGGATCAGGCATACAGTGGGTAAAGACCCGTCCGTCCTCCACGGTGTTACTTAACTAAATACTACTTAACATTAAATAACTACGACTACGAGCTTTCTAACGATTACATATACTTGAGGTGACCGACACTTTAACTACTGGATTTTCCAAATCCTAACAATCTCCCCCTAAGGGAGGTCACCTCAAACACACATTAAATTATATAGAATACAAACAGATATTTCTTTAAGATAGTTCTTGAATTCTTGTTCATGTTCTTTGTTCTGTAGCTCGTAGTCTTTGATTCTTCATCTTTGCATGTTTGGATAATCTGAGTGGAGGTCTTTAACTGATCCACGTGATACTGAGTTTTGAGCCAGATTTGAGATCATCAGCCACATTAATCTCTGACTCATCCATTGTGGTGTTGGTATTATGTGATGTTGTGACATTTGGATCGACATGCTCACATTCTGGATCATGATTTCTTCTTATCAGAGTAGCGGAAGCTTTCATTGATTCATGATATTGGCAGCAGCGTAGCAGAAGCATGGAGTGAAAATATCAGAGTCATTGATGCACTAATCATAATTTCTTTAAATATAAATGTGTTGTGTGAGCATGCGGCTATGGATTGACCGCTTCATTCTAATCAGCTGCAAACGCTGGGGTGTACCTGCATAAGACAGTTAGCAATAAAGCGCACGAAAGTGTCTTTGATCACTTCGATGATTGAGGTACACAGCCCACGGTTCCCCGTTGATCAGTACAAGTACTGCCTGTGATCAGGTATAATTCCGAAGAATTTTCTTGACAGGGTTTCGCAGCTGCTCTAGATGTTCTCAAACCGGAATGTCTCAAAGAAGACAACACGGAGTGAGTGAACCAGCGAAATGATATTCACTGATTGATGAAAAGAGATTTGAAAAACAATCGTGTACTGCTCAATAGAAATTGTTTTTGCAATACAACGAAGGTTTTAACGAAAATCAATTATCAATCTTCAACACCTTTTATTTTGAGAAATAAGTACACAGTCGATGTGTTAAAGAAAAGAGTTTTTAAGCACAACGACCGGTTTTTCAAATGTATCCGTCAATCCATAACCTGAACCAGGATTGATTCAAAAGATTGAATCGCCCCATTGTTTCTGTTCAGTTGTCACATGGTTGATCTATTGGATAGATCTCACATGCCACCTACCAGGAGCTTGTTTGATGTTGGCTCCAGAAAGCTTTCCATCTTCATTGTGAATATGTTTGCATATCACTCAGATGTTCTGGCAATACCACAAGGATAATGCGTAGGACTCATAGGATTTTATCTCTCTTTCCACATTGTGTGAAATAGAGAGTCTTCATTGAAAGTGTCCTAATGAGATTTATTGATGATCTCGTGGCTCTAGACTCGATTGTGCATATTTGGTTCCTATGCCGGAGACTAGGGAGAGGGTCTCCTACTTCAATATCAACAATCTCTAAGAGAAAGTCGATAGATTCTGTCGGTTCCCTGTGAGAATGAAACAAGTCCTTTTAAGAGGAACTTGAGTGGTTTGGAAAGTTGAATTGCAGTGCGTCACTGGGTCCATGATGTCTTGTCTTCAATACCGATGTTACCTTGGTAACCACCAGTAGTATATGAATTGAACCCGGTTTCTGTCCTAAGGTTGAATAATTGGAGGGCTATTTGTTTTCACCATTTTCTCATTAAATTCTTTTTCATTCTTCAACCCCTTCAGTGCTTACAGAGACTTCATAACTAGAACCTTCTTGGGTTTATTCCAGTACTAGCTCAGTCTCAGTCCGCACTCTTCCCATATCTCACTTTTCTCCTTTTTTCATCATACCTAAGGACTTCTACACTATCTAGTGGATTGTCCCTGGGTAGATCCCTCCGGTTCTGGCGGATCATGGGAACTCAACCTAACCTTATCACCCTTATATCACCATGCATAAAGTAGAGTTGGTCGGTCTTTTGGTGTAGATTTTCCGCCTTGAAACCAATTGAAAACCATTTGAAAATCAATCAAGATACTTGTGATATAGAATCAAAGCATTTTGTATCTTAATTGTTTTGATATTTTAGAAATGCTCCCCCTCAACATATGCATAAAAATTAGAATTTGTTTAGCACATGGAGGCAAGAGATCTTTGAAATCGTTAGATTAAGAATGAAAGGTCCAATCTTTTGATTAACATTTTCTAAAATGATCATTATCACTTCCCAATCAATTTGAGTAGATAAAACATTTTGAGGAAGGATGAGGTTTTCACAAGTTTTCTCCCCCTCAATATGTGCCTCGAATTTTGAAAGAGTTTTGCACATATTAGAGGGAACCTGCACTTAGAGACAATTCAGTCACGTTTCAATAATTTGAGGTTTAAAATAGATGCTCCCCCTCAACATGTGCATGGAAAATTTGAAATCGTTTGTCACATACGGGGAGGAAAACATGCTAAACACTTATGAAACCATTTATCGAATTATCAGTTTAAATCCAATTTAAATCACAAATTCTCCCCCGATCACAATTATCAAATCATTTGAGATTTGTGATCTCTGTAGATTTAAATTGATTTTGAAAGCTTTTAAGGAGAATTGTGACTTGATTATGAAAACGTTTTAACTGATAAGGATCGGATTTTGAGACATTAAACTCCATTGATTAAACATGCATAATTATCTTTTGAAAACATAATAGTAACCAAGGTCTGGAACCAATTGTGTAAAATATTGTAAAACATTTTAGAGTAGACCTTGCTCATTTAAGTGCAAATTGTTTGAAAAAAAACATTTTTTGATTTAATTGAAAAATCATTCTCCCCCTCAATCAATGACTAAAGTTGTTGATTGATGGATTGAGATTTTGACACTTGATAAGTTCTTCTGATTTTCAAAAATAGAGTCCGAAGTGTTTTCAAAACAATTGAGTTTTCATAAGATTGCAAATATTTTTCAGAGTAATTATTTAGAAGGAAAAATATTTGAAATTAAACATTTGTCTTGTTAATGACAAACATTTGTTTTTAGAATCAGAGCATTAGGTTTGAAATATGAGATAAAGCATGGCTCTGTTCTTTCTATGAAAAGCGGATTACTGCCTGAAATGACAATAAACCATTGTTTTACTTTCTCCCAAAAATATTTTTTGATTTTTTTTTTTTTTTTTTTAAAACATTCGAACAACATCTAAAGTCATGTGTCATTCTTTGAATGACAGCACAAAGATCGTAGATATTATCGAATCGAGGTAAAAAAAACATGACAAAAAGACAATATTTTTTTGAAATTTTTTTCAAGTTTTTCGAATTTTTATGGATTTTTTTTTTTGAAAGTTTTATATTTTTCTATTTGCTTTTTGTTGGTTTTATAATTTTGTATTTTGTTTTTTGAATAAATATATACAAAATATAGATGAAGGAAACCTTTTACTCCTCTTCTTCCTCTTGAAGACGTTTTAGTGTTTCCGGTTGTAGGCTCTTAAGACCAAGTCGTGGAAGAATAAACTCAAAACGTTCTCTAGGAAGAGCTTTGGTGAAGATGTCTGCTAACTGGTATTCAGTCCTCACAAAGTAAAGTTCCACTACACCGTTTTCAACTTGCTCCCTGATGAAATGATGTCGAATGTCGATGTGCTTTGCTCTTGAGTGTTGTACGTTGTTGCATGAGAGAGCAATAGCACTTTTATTATCACAGTACAGAGGGATTTTGTTGAATTCAAAGCCATAGTCAGATAATTGGGATCTCATCCATAGGATTTGAGCACAACAAGATGACATGGCTATGTATTCAGCCTCTGTAGAGGAAATAGAAGTACTCATTTGCTTCTTTGAAGACCAGCTCACAAGTTTATCACCCAAAAACTGAGCACCTCCAGACGTACTTCGACGAGTATCTTGACATCCTGCATGATCAGCATCTGCATAGGCTGTTAGTGACATACCGGTGTCCTTCGGGTACCAAAGTCCCATATTGATGGTTCCTTGGAGATACCGAAAGACCCGTTTAACCGCTTCAAGGTGCCTTTTTGTAGGCTTAGCCTGGTATCTAGCACACATGCAAACAGCGAACAAGATGTCTGGTCTACTAGCTGTGAGGTACATCAGGGATCCAATCATACTACGATATTTCGTTTGGTCTAACATGATCCCTGAGTGGTCCTCATCTAGTTTAGTACGTTCAATCATGGGAGTGTCAACAGGGTCACTAGAATCAAATCCAAATTTCTTTAAGATCTCATTTGCATATTTAGATTGATTTATAAAAATGCCTCCGGGACTTTGTGAAATTTGTAATCCCAAGAAAAATGAAATTTGTCCCATCATTGACATTTGAAATTTAGAACCCATTTCATTTGAAAAACGGTCACACTCATTGGGGTCAGTCGAGGCAAAGATGATATCATCAACATATATTTGAACGTGAATTAAATGTTTGCCTGACTTCCTGGTGAACAATGTCGGATCAACTGCTCCTTTGCTGAATCCAGTGGATAGAAGAAACTTTGATAGCGTGTCATACCATGCCCTCGGAGCTTGCTTTAAACCGTAAAGAGCCTTCTTCAAACGATAAACATGAGTAGGATGCTCTGGATTCACAAAGCCTTCAGGTTGGCTGGCGTAGACGACTTCTTTAAGATCTCCGTTAAGAAATGCCGTCTTTACATCCATCTGATAGACTACCATGTTCTTACTTGCAGCATTAGCCAAGAAGATTCTGATTGCCTCGATACGAGCAACAGGAGCAAATGATTCTTCAAAGTCAATACCCTCCTCTTGACGGTATCCTTTTGCAACCAATCAAGCTTTGTTCTTTAAGACATCACCATGCTCATTAAGTTTCACTTTGAAGATCCATTTTAGAGCAATGATCATAGCACAATCTAGAGCAGGTACTAATTCCCATACATCAAGCCGATCAAACTCATGAATTTCTTCTTGCATGGCATTGAACCAGCTGTCTTCATTCATGGTGGTTTTAATGTCTTTTGGTTCGACCTTAGAGAGTACGGAGTTGAAGAAGCACCATAAGGCATCGGTTGCAAGTTGTTTCCGAGTGGATACTGGACGAGAGAGGTTTCCAATGATGTTGTCCAATGGATGATCATGTGTCCATTTTCTGAGGTGTTCATGTGGCTGTTGTTGAGGGACTGAGGTAGCAGAGTCGATATCTCCTGATGAAGATGGTTCTGATGATGATTCAGGAGCAAATATGTTTTCAAATGGAGCATCTTCAGGAGTAGCAAAGGGATTAACTTCATCATTGATGCCAGAAACAATTCCATGATGTACATTTGATGATTGATGATTTGTTGATGAGACAGAGTGATCAGCAGCAGGCGCTTCTTGACTTAATGATATTGAAACTGAAGGGTTGACTTCATTCACAGGGATAGGAGCAGCCTCTGTTGATGGAATTGACATTTCATCAGCATTTGATTCATAGTGTTCATCAAACATTGGATCAAACAGTTTCTTTAAATCATCTTCTGATGGAGGTACATAAGGAGTTGTTGGAGAGGGATTAGAAATAAGAGTAGAACTGATAGGACTACTTGATGAAAATTGAGTTCGGGTCCGAATGGTTTGTCCGGAGCCATTTGACTGGACAGCTCATCGAACGTAACGTGAATTGTTTCCATGATATTTTGGGTTCTCTTGTTGTAGATTCGGTAACCCTTCTTGTTTGGTGCATAACCAACAAAACTCCAATATCTGCCTTTGCTCTTAATTTACCTAAGTCTTGACCGTCATTCGTTGGATAGCACAAAGCACCAAACACACGAAGGTAGGAGAGATCAGGTTTTCGTTTATGAACAAGTTCATATGGAGTTTTTCCATGAGAGGTATGTATAAGGGAATGATTTTGGGTGTAGCAAGCAGTGGCAATGGCTTCAGCCCATAGAAACATTGGAACCTTTGAATAAATTAGCATTGTTCTTGCGGCTTCTACAAGAGTTCGATTTCGTCTTTCAACTACACCGTTCTATTGAGGAGTTCGTGGAACACTTCTTTGATGACTGATTCCAACACTTTCATAAAACTGAATTAAGTCTTTGTTAACAAACTCTGTGCCATTGTCAGTTCGAACAATTCTGATTGTATTGCTGAGTCGAACCTGAAGCTGTTTGATTAGTTTGATGATGACATCTGGAGTTTCATCCTTTGTCCTCAAAAACTTTACCCAAGTAAATCGAGAGTAGTCATCAACAACTACTAGAATGTATTTCTTTCCATTTATCGTTTGCACTCTCATTGGTCCGCATAGATCCATATGAAGGGTATGAAGACCTTCCATTACTGAATTTGTGGGTTTTGGTTTGTGGGCATATTTCGTGCTTTTACCCAATTGGCACGCTAAACAAAGATGATCTTTTTCATATTTTAATCTGGGTAAGCCTCTGACAAGATCCTTTCTGGAAAGGTTATTAATGGTGCCGAAGTTCAAGTGATTGAGACGACGATGCCATAACCATGACTTTGTTTTAGAAGCCTTTGACAGCAAGCAGATTAGAGAAGACTTCATCATGTCTTCGATAGAGATGGTGTATAGGTTAGAACCACGAGTACCTCTTAATAATTCCATACCATCAAGTTCTCTAACGAAGCAAGTATCTTTTCTAAAGGCCACCTCTAGATCGGAATCACAAAATTGACCAACAGAGAACAAATTATGACCAAGACCTTCCACATAATATACCTTGGAGATTACACTTTTGCCAACTACATAATCACCATAACCCATAATTGCTCCAAAATGGTCGTTCCCGAATCTAACAGTCCCGATGAATTTACTCACGAAGTTCATGAGCCGCGACCGGTCTCCAGTCATATGCTTGGAACAGCCTGAGTCCAAGTACCACAGAACGATTTGAACGATCTGCAGTTGAAAACAGACAAGAATGGATAACTGGATAATTGGGATCCCCATGCAAGAATGGGTTCCACTTGGTTAGTAACAGTGATTGGAACACCCACATCAGAAATAGAAACACCCATATCAATGGAATCATTACGAATAGATGCAGTGCTGGTGTCTGTATTTGACCTATTCAAAGTATGTTCACTTCTTAAAGGAATAGTTCTACCAGTAGGCATCCATTTTCTAGTGGGTATTGTCTTAGCAGATTGAGGGCAAAACTAATTATCCTTATGGCCAAAAGGTATCCATTGATAACCTATCTTACTAAATGTTCTTCCTGTGGGTTTCCACTGTTTTCTAACTTTCTTTCGTCTTTGCCTTTTAGCCTTCTTAGCATGATTTTTAGCATTAACAATTTTAACTGGGCATTTGACAGCATTAGACAAAGCATTCATACCATATTCATGATTAGCAACATAATTCAAACAAACATCATTACATGGTTTGCAAATAGTATCAGAATTCGAATTAATTACAGTACGCCTATGGCTAATACTAGAATCAACACGATTCGTTTTATTCAACTCAAACTTAAAGTTCCTAGGTTGGTCTTCTACTCTCTTCCAATGCACATTCTTAGCTTGCAAGGTCCTATCTTGCTTGGTATTGCCTGGAGGCTTTGACCCGCTTGCTTTAATGTCACTGATTACTCCTGTAGAGGGAATTATGGGAACATTAGTTGGTTGATCTACTTTTTGCATTCCTGAACTAGATGTGCAAGGGTCTGTACTACTAGAAGGCACATTGGTGTTCACTTTCTTAAAACTGGGCATAGAATGGTTTGTATGCTTGGCACTAGGCATGGAACAAGGCATCACAGCTTTGCCTTTTGCACCTAAGGATTTAGGACATGTTGCAATTACACATTCTAGCAGCTCTTGAGATCGTTTGGCCTGAATGCAAGCAAACCTAATTTCTCTATCAAGAGGTTTATTAATGAAATCCTCTTCAACAATCTCACGGAGACATTCTAGACTATCCTTAAGGTGAGCACAATAGTCATGAAACGCAGGTTCATTATTCCTAAGATGAGGAGGAATGTATTTAACAATCACAGTGTATTTGCAGTCTGAGGATGACTTTGATGCAACATTCTTATTAAAAACAAGTGGCAGTTTCCCATTTTCCTGACTCTTCAGATTCTCAATTTCCTTTTGTAAAGACGTTATTTTTTCGTTGTTTTGGTCACGAGTGACTTTCATTGAATCATATAACTCTTTAAAGTGTCGTTTAACTTTTTCATTTTCTTCTAGAAAACTCTCGTTTTCCTTTTGTAAGGCATTAACTAAGTTTTGAAGATGAAAAGTTTGAGAATACTGAGAATCTAAAGGAGGAGGCATTTGGGATCCAGTCACATTGTTCTTTTCACCCTTTAATTGAGATATTTGGGCTTTCAACTTTCTAATCGTGTAACAATGAGCTCGAATCTGTTCATCACGTTTGCTAATTTCAAAAACTGTATCAAATTCAGGAACATCCAAGGATGTCTTGATATTTGAGGTTTTAACATTTTCTTTCAGATGTTGATATTTTAATTGCAAAGCAAGATGCTCAACTTCCAATTTAGAAAATGTTTTACCAAAGTTATCATGATCATCTTATTCAACCTTATCATGCAGTTTAGAGTTAGTTTTTTCAAGCTCAATGACACGATCATGGGAGACTTTCAGAGCAACAGATAATTCATGAAATTGAGAAGCATTAATGGAACAATTTGTAGCAGTGTAAAACACATCTTGAGTAATACATTCAGAAATAAGAGTCTCATTCAATGTATGCAAGTTCTTCCTCTCAATCTCATTATATTTTAATGCTCGCTCATAATCACTAACCTCAACTATCATTGCATCAAATTCCTTTTCCATTCCTTTAATATCTGAATCCATCCCCTTTTTAAGACTCTCAAATTGATCTTTTAGTTGTTTAAAGAAAGGCATGACCTCAGTTAAATAGCATTCTTTTGTTTGCTCAAAACCCCTTTCCCCTTCAGTTATCCCAGTGGGTGTGATCCTTTTCTTACAAGTTTTCTCAAAATCGATAAATAGTTGAAAATTAACATATTGACTGATTAAGGTCTTGCTCTTAGTGGCAATAGTTCTAGGAACTAAATGCATTGGTGTATTTGGAGGATACACAGTCGCTGCAGGCATTTTCCTAAGGGGAGGGTTTGTAACAACAAGATTCTCTGCTTTTTGCTTATCTAAGTCCTTTTTCCAGAACACTTGTTCAGGTGTTAACAACGTTTGAGGCTTAAACTTGTTTAAGGAAATCCAGTTTTCCTTCTTGTAATCATGGGGTTTGATCGTTATGTTATTCTTTTTACATTCAGGATCTTCTAGCTTCTTATTCATTTTCTCCCTAGATGCATCATCTAATTTTCTATCTTCCTCAGTGCACTCAACGCAACTAGGTTTCTGTCTAGGTTTAAGAATCTCATTTCCATCATAGATCACCTTATTAGCAGCTTTAGCCTTTTTAATGACCTCTGGATTTAGTTCCTCAACAAGAGGAATGCTATGCTTATCGCTTAAAACTCTATGCTTAGTGATCAAGTGAGCAGCCTGAATGGTATTCCCTTGTACGTACAACTTATTTTCAAGCTTGTTTTTCAAAGTTTTAGATTGGAAAAATCATTCAAAAGTTTTGATTCCTTAGCATTGAATTCTTGCTTAAGCATTTTAACATTTTCTTGAAGTTCTTGTTTTTGCTTAGCAGTTTTAGAAAGCTTTTCTTGTAAGGAGTTTAACTCTTGTTTTAAGACTTCTTCTTTAAAGTTACTTTTTCTAATAATTGTACGCATTTGGTCATCCATTTCCGCTCACGAGTAGGTTAACTCAAACTTAGTACGCTGTTCATAAATGGCAACTCGTTCTTTATAGGCATTAAGTTCAGAGATAACAGAATTATCAGGGGCACATGCAGTGTATTCATCAAAAACATAGTCATCATTGACTGCAGAAGATGCATCACTTGGTACAATCTCACTTTCACTTTGTTTCACATATTGATCATATGGGACAACATTGATATTACCCAACTTTTCAATATCTGATTCAATAGTTTCAGTTGATTGTACTTTGTCATGTATCTTTTGCACATCAACATCATCATATAGTTTTAATACCTCTGAAATGATTTTGTCTTTGGATGGACCAGCCTGTTGTGGTGATGAAGAGACTTTAGGAGGGACCATTGGAGAAATGCTAGCCATAAAATGGTTTGTGCAGTAGGTTCATCATCAACGTCAAAGTCGTATGCATCACAATCAGCGACTTGAAAGGCATTCTGATGATTGTGGCCTATCTCCTGAATTGGTTGCTCATCCACATCGCATCATATGTATTGGCATTTCCCTCAGTAAGAAACAACAACTCATCTTCATCCAAAGCTGCACCATTATCCTGAGCTTGCACAAGCAACATCTTATCCCCGAAGTACTCTGCATTCTGAGGGCGTTTTGGCGATGTGCAGTTCCTTGCAATATGTCCCTCACCACCACAGTTGTAACACTTGATCGGCTTTGCTTGTCCCTGATTTCCATTCCTTCCCTATTCGATTTGCCACATATCCTCTACCAACTCCACCTCTTCCTTGTTTGTACTGTCTTTCTTGAACTGGTTGCACCATAACTTTCCCATCTCTGACAGTGGCTTGATTGTGTGGATTGGATGCGGTTCTGAGATTGTTGTTGGTGTGTGGGAGAGAGTTCATGTTTTGACTAATCATGAGAGCCAGTTGATTAATGAAGTTTCCCACGTGTGCATCAAAGCATCGCTTGTTTAAACATAGGATTCAGGAATGAGTTTGTGATTACCATTACCCATGGGTATAACTTGAGATGCTTTGGTGGTAATTCCAATGTTTGAGTAGAAGGCAATTGAATCATTTGATGAGCTTGTCTCTCCCGGTTTATTTTGAACTGATCAAGAATCCTTTTTTCAAACATAGCATGTCTCTCATTCTGCAGAAGGAAGGCATAGAGTTGCTCATAGTTTGTATTCTTCAATCCTTTGGTTAGCTTCACAGAGGTGACAAACTTGTGCCATTCGGGATTCATGTTGTTCACAAACTTTGAGTTCAAATGAATGTTTGGCATAGTCATTCTGATGTTCCTCATGTCATTAACAAGCTTGTGGAATCTCACGTAATACTCATAGACACTCTCATCTGGTTTCATCTTGAAGTGCTCAAATTCATCATAGAGTTGTGATTCTCTATCTTCCATAGTTAACTTAGAACCAGAAAGAAGCATCTTGACATATCCCACACTGCCTTGGCTTCGGTGTTGTGATTGATAAGCTTGTAGATATCTTTTGGAAGACCTTGAAGTATGATGTTAGAAGCCCTAATATCAGCATCGAATCTCTTTTTCTCCTTATCATTAAGCTCATCATATGTCTTTGGTCTGTCTATCCCATAGATCATTGTTCCATCTGCAGCTGTATCCATTAAGTCTCTTGTAGTCTCAATCTGATAAGGTCCTTCATCAATCGATTTGAGAATGTTGACCCCATTTTCCTTTCCAAGATAGTACAATCTGATTCTTTGAGCCCAAGAGTCGTAGTCAATTCTGTCAAGCATGGGTGGACGAGTATCTGAACCAGCTGCTTGAACATCCTCGCCAACAGTGGAGATGATTGTAGGTCCGTTGGTAGACATGTTTAAAGATTACACGGGATTTTATAACTCAATGATTAAACCGGAAATAGATTCTTTCACGGGATTTTACTAAATTAAGAGAAAACCGTATACACACAAAAGTCAGCCAAGTCGCTAAGAATCCTTGAACCAAGTCGCTAGGCACCAAGTTGCTAAGTAATTTGAAGATAAGTTGCTAAGTTTCCAAATCGCTATGAATTTTGACAGCAAGTCGCTATACACCAAGTCGCTAAGATGTCAAGTCGCTAAATAGCAACTCGCTAAGGACCAAATCGCTACCACCAAGTCGCTAAGAAACTTAAAGAACAAGTCGCTATCAAAATTGAAAGCAAGTCGCTACCTTACCAAGTCGCTACCCGTTGTGGAGAATCCACTAAGTGTACTATTTGTCGGCTTGTCTCAAGAGGCAAGTCGCTACGACCAAGTCGCTACCAAAACACACTACAACTCGCTACCTTTTACTGAAGCTAGTCGCTACCAAGAAATTCACTCCGAGACCCAAGTCGCTACCAAGAAAAACTTTAAAAACACACTTTTCAATCCAAAACAAGCTCAACCACAGTGATTCAAGCTTACCAAATCAAAACCCAAGCACATATAATGATCCTAAACACAAAAGTACACCCAAAATTCAAACTTTAACACAAGAAGTGAACCAAATGATGCAAAAACCACTAAACTTTTTCAAACTCAAAAACCATCTAAAAACCACTAGAAATCCAAAGATGTGTAAGAGATGATCTAACCATGGCTCTTGATACCATTTGTAACATATTGGATTTCACATACACATCATATCACTAACAAAGTAGGCGTATAATATAGATGAGTTTAGAGAGAGAAAGTTAAAGGTTTGGGAACTTTAGTGAGAGAAAGAAAAATCTTATTATGAGCTCCAACTCTCTACCTTGGGAGGTAGAGAGTATTAACAGTCTTACAATAAAACGCCACCTGACGGGCTGTGGATCAGGCATACAGTGGGTAAAGACCCGACCGTCCTCCATGGTGTTACTTAACTAAATACTACTTAACATTAAATAACTACCACTACGAGCTTTCTAACGATTACATATACTTGAGGTGACCGACACTTTAACTACTGGATTTTCCAAATCCTAACAATTACTAAAAATGAAAATACGCTTATAACTTTAAAAATATTAATACGATTAATCGTTATGACTTAAATGAGCTAATAAGTATTATACGAATCGTAATTCGTGTAGATTCGTTGAAGAAGGAGTAATTTCCGATCCTTGTGTTTTCCGATATGGTTTCATTTGCGATTTGAGGTACATATATTCTACCCTTTCTCATTAAAGGTTTATTCTCATGACTTCTCGATCCTTGACTTTGATTCCTTATCTTTGATATGATTCCCTTTGCTATGATTCCTTTGATATGATTTCATCCGTTATGATATTCGATCTGCTATCCGTTTTGTTATGAGATATGTTGTGATATTCGTTTGCTATTATATGATTCAGTTCTGCTCATATGATTGGTTTGGATATGATATGATTATGGATATGCTTTGATATGATTCGTTATGTTCAGTTGCCCGAGCTAACTAGTCATGGAGGTACCATGACCATGTCATTGATGCACCAATGGCATGACACTATCTGGGGCGGTGTGATTAGTCCCCGGCGTTCCCTTTATGATATGATATGATATATGTGATCACTTGGCCATTATGAATACGTATGTATAGTCTCGAACTGGCATATGTATATATGATTTGTTTTGCAGGGAGCGTATGGATGCATCCTAGGTACTCAGTTCAGTTTTGGTGATGTGGTGCGTGTGTGCAATACACCCCCTCACATTTGGGAGCTAGCTACTCCATTTGGTACTTGAGAGGCCTCCCCTCCTTGTGCACTTATGATTTGACGGATTCGATATGATTTGGCAGATATGGGTTATGATATGTGATTTGTTAGATTTGGCTATTGGAGTATCTCCTTTAGTATTAGGTGCTCGTGGCAACATTCTGATTTTGGTTATTTGACTATCTGATATTCTGATTCATTAGTTTACTATGCCTATTCAGTCATTCAACTGACTACTTATTCACTCAGTATTCTTATGTGATTCGTTTGGCTATCGGGCTCATGCTCCAGTTCATTTGGTTATTATACTCAGTCTTTAGTTCATTTGATTTACTATGCTTTCACTCTCTTTCGGTTGGCTGCCAAGCTTATATTTCAGATTACCACTTCATCTATTTACCGAGTTATTATATGATTATTGGATTCAAGTGTTGATTATGCTATTATATGATTATTTGATCCATCTGTTTACCATGCTGGTATATGATTACATGATTTCTCTGTCTATGTTATTATATGGTTACTCGATTCATCTATCGTCATGCTATTATCTGATTATCCGCTTACAATGCTATTATGCAACTATTTGATTCGTCTGGTTGCCATGCTAGTATGTAATCCTTTGATTTGTCTGTTTATCATATTATACTTCGTTCAGTTATTTTGTAGGCTATGATTATCATTTAGTAATCCTACCTGCTTTTGTGACTACCATGTTTACATTTTGTTCATGTTACCGGTTAATGAAGGAATATGGTTCAACTTATGTTATCTGTCTAGTTGACTTGTTTAGCTGCCATGCTATATTCTTGTTCAGTTACTTCGTTTGATGATGATGTTCGTTCAGTATTTCCTACCTATATTTGTGACTGACATGCTTATACTTCTATTAGTATCTCAACTTGTTATGATATTTATTATGTTTATGAATTGTTGATTTTCTGACTTGTGTGATTGCCATGCTTACATTCTATTCAGTTGCTCCCATCTGCTTAAAGATTTCAGCTTAGCTTATGTATATTTGATTATCTGATTTGTTTGTTTTGCCATATTCATGTTTAGTTGATCCGCTGACTGATATGCTTTTACACTATTGGTTGCTTGATTTGATTTATGATATTGTTCATCAACTCCTATGTGATTATGTTCCGATACTTGTATGTTTGGTTATTTACATGTGCTTATATTTGTTCAATGATTCGCTGCTTTGCTTTGCTTTGGTTTTCTTTGATTTCTGTTCCTCCTGGATATCTGTTAATATTGTGTTCTGCAGGTTCCTCATTAACTCATAGACTCATTGTCCTCATTCGTTACGATTTTGATATCAGTCTCCTTTGTTTCGTTTTGTATTTTGATTCAGTTTAGCTTTTGTTTTGTTATATTTGTTCACTGGACTTTTTAAGCTCAGCCGCATTTCTTTTCCATGCGGCAGGTACCAAGTGGGATGCTGGGCTTTGATGGGCTGAGAGTAGGAGCTTTTGAGTGAACCGATCCTAGTTCCCTTATCATTTTGAATTATTTTGAAGAGCAATTGTTTTGATATTTCATTTCATTTTTGACATATTGGATTTTGTATTTTTTTCCTTGTAAGTCATTCGCTTATATGACTTAGTATTTTATTTAATAAGACTTCCGCTTGCATTTTTGTTAGTATGTTCTGATATGACTCCATAATGTGACATTCGGACCCTTGTCGGGTTGGGGTGTTACAGTTATGGTATCAGAGCCAGGTTTCGTCTTGTTGACCTTAGGATTGACCTGTGAGGACTTGGGTAGATATTAGGCTTCCGTCTGTTTTGATCTTTTCCGATTCTGTTGGTTTTTGTTCAGATTTGATCTCGATATTCTTTTGTTTTCACTGATTTGACCTTCTTCTCTTCGCATTCGATTTTGTTATTTTCGCGCATTTTTTTGTCGATCTTTAGATGAAGACTACTCGTGGAGTCGAAGATGATGGTGCCGACCCTGCGTTGTTGCAGCAGTTTCTGAACTGGAGAGGTTCGTGAAGCAGAAGCCGCACCCGACTGCAATGCTGCTGGAGACATCAGGATGCTGCTAGAGGGAGCTGGACGGATCAACCAGAGGCGCAAGGATGGAAACAAGATTCATCTCGTGGACACTTGGAAGACGTATGAGCAGAAGAAGTATGATCGTCGTACTCTAGACGTACGGAGAAACTACTACCAAGATTCGGGTATATTGTAGTCAACAGTCCAACCGTTGAGATGCTGGGAAGATTCATCTACTTCATATGATTGGGCGCGACTTGTGTTACTCCGATTTGTTTGTCACGCGTTTTGAGGCGGTTTGATATTTTGCTATGTGATTTTGATCGGTATTACTTTTCTTTGATTTGTTCAGAACTAGGGTTGAATCGTGAATTTTTATGATTTGGCATTTTGGTATTATCTCAGCTTTATATTTGGATCGTCAATAATGAGTCATGAGGAACCGTTTCGAGCAAGTTGGTGGCCTTCTTTCTTTTGTGATATGGTAAGTTGGTTTGATGTATTATATGCTGCATGTATGTGAATCTGGTCTGTTTTGGTATGTTACTTGCTACCTGTATGTTATTTGTTTTGTTATGATATTGGTTATGTGGTTTGTCATGACACGAGGCAGAATATGATAACAATAAGGACTTGTTATATAATGCAAGTATTATGACGCCTGATCAACGTGATAATACCGAGATCATATAATTTGAACTTATTTAAATCATACGACGTCTTGGGAAATATCCGAGTTTGGTACGTGAATGGACTAGGGCTTACATCCGTTAATTGTCAATCCTCATGTTCGTTTCGAATTCTGTACCTCTTTGCGAATTTCTCACCGACATCTGTTACGTATAAGTTTTGTACGCTTTGGAACCGAAATCGTTATGATCTGTGTGAAACTATGGATTGCTACGCCTACCTTAAACTAGTACGTCTCCGGTTACTTCTGCGACTTCAATTTCGCGGACGAAATTTTCTTTTTAGAGGGGAATAATTGTAATACCCTAAAATCCGTTTTTCGAGATTCTCATATAATTTAAATTTTACCCTAAGTACCATAGACATTATTAAATAATTAAAATCTTATGTTATGTGATAATGAAATTTATATGACATATAACCTAAATTTATGTAATAACTAATTATGAGGTACTCCTAATTCACCTTCATGAATTATAACCCATTAAACATGTTTCCTTACCATTCTTTTATATAAATCAATATACACTAAAAAAAAAAAAAAAAAAAAAAAAAAAAAAAAAAAGCATCACACGTTTATGTCTTATCTTTGTGCACATATTTCAACCAAGATATGAACAAATGAAAATTGGAAAAGATTTTCATAAGTAATTTGTCACCCTTAATTTTCGGCAAAATCAACTCATCATTTCCCCTCTTAAAATATAAAACCGATTGTCACCTTTCACTCCTCATTGAAACCCTAAAGCAAAACTTATAGAAACGGCAGTTTTTTTTTCTCTCCATTGGTCGAGTGATACAAGGAGGTACGAAGGCAGTGAGTGATCGGTTTGGAAGTGTACCAGCTGTGGTGAGATCGGGTGTAGGAGTCGAGACGTGAAGGTGGGTTGATCGTGGTGAATCTCATTCGAGAAAGGGTGGTTTTGTTCTTGAATTCAGTTTATTCTCCTTCGATCTATGCTAGTCGGCACAAGGTATCTCCAATTCTTGTTTTGATTCACTCGATATGCTCTCGACATAACATATACGTTCATAAAAGGAGAAGCTATATTTTTTTGTTTCATTAATCACATATCTAAATAACTGATATACTTAGCATGAATCATGAAGCGCATGGGTTGAGTTCGTTCTGTTTGAATCCTTCGTATCGTCCTTGTGTTTCTTTTGAAAGCAACGTATGAGTTGATTAGGAATCTAAGGAATACATTAATATGTTCAAAGTGTAATATAAAATATGATTCTCATGTATAGATTTGGTATGTTCTCCTCGTATGGGATATATATAAAATATGGGTGTGTCATTCAAAACAAGAAAAAGAAGTACAAATTGAGCAAAGTATACGTATGAATGTGTCTTGTGGAGTGAGTTCGGAGTTAATCGCGAAAAAAAACGGTTGAGTCTTTTTGTATTTTGAAAGCGTGTCGTGATAGACGAGTCGGGGGTCAATCATAATACGTGTTTACTTGGTCGTGATTTCAAGTTGTATGTGCCGCGATCAAAGGTTAAAAATGTGTATTTGAAATGGTCTAAAGCATGGTCTCGTGGGAGTAAGTTTAAGGGTGATCGAGGGATCAACGGTCGGGTCGTTTAGTGTTTTGAAAGGGCGTCGGGGGAGTCAAGCCGGGGATTAATCACAATATATTTTTACTAAGTCGTGAATGTCGATTGTTTGAACCGCGAGCAAGCTTGAATATTGATCGAACATGTATAACGTTAACATTGAATTTGAGAATTCTAAACTAAAATTGACATATATTAAATATTAAGTTTATTTTACATTTTAAACCTTAGACTTTAGTCATGGGCGCATGCAAACCCTAAACTTTGGCAAGTTGTCATTTTTGACCCTAATCTTTGGAATCTATCATATTTGACCTCTAAATTTGCTATATTGTCATATTAAACCTCTAAATTTACCATTTATCATTTATAACCCCTATGTTTTGCTAATTAATAATTATTACCCTAAAGTATTTATTTCGGTCCATTACTAAAAATGAGAATACGCTTATAACTCTAAAAATATTAATACGATTAATCGTTATGACTTAAATGAGCTAATAAGTATTATACGAATCGTAATTCGTGTAGATTCGTTGAAGAAGGAGTAATTTCCGATCCTTGTGTTTTCCGATATGGTTTCATTTGCGATTTGAGGTACATATATTCTACCCTTTCTCATTAAAGGTTTATTCTCATGACTTCTCGATCCTTGACTTTGAATCCTTATCTTTGATATGATTCCCTTTGCTATGGTTCCTTTGATATGATTTTATCCGTTATGATATTCGATGCTATCCGTTTGTTATGAGATCTGTTGTGATATTCGTTTGCTATTATATGATTCAGTTATGCTCATATGATTGGTTTGGATATGATATGATTATGGATATGCTTTGATATGATTCGTTATGTTCAGTTGCCGAGCTAACTAGTCATGGAGGTACCATGACCATGTCATTGATGCACCAATGGCATGACACTATCTGGGGCGGTGTGATTAGTCCCCGGCGTTCCCTTTATGATATGATATGATATATGTGATCACTTGGCCATTATGAATACATATGTATAGTCTCGAACTGGCATATGTATATATGATTTGTTTTGCAGGGAGCGTATGGATGCATCCTAGGTACTCAGTTCAGTTTTGGTGATGTGGTGCGTGTGTGCAATACACCCCCTCACATTTAGGAGCTAGCTACTCCATTTGGTACTTGAGAGGTCTCCCCTCCTTGTGCACTTATGATTTGACGGATTCGATATGATTTGGCATATATGGGTTATGATATGTGAGTTGTTAGATTTGGCTATTGGAGTATCTCCTTTAGTATTAGGTGCTCGTGGCAACATTCTGATTTTGGTTATTTGACTATCTGATATTCTGATTCATTCATTTACTATGCCTATTCAGTCATTCAACTGACTACTTATTCACTCAGTATTCTTATGTGATTCGTTTGGCTATTGGGATCATGCTCCAGTTCATTTGGTTATTATACTCAGTCTTTAGTTCATTTGATTTACTATGCTTTCACTCTCTTCCGGTTGGCTGCCAAGCTTATATTTCAGATTACCACTTCGTCCGTTTACCGAGTTATTATATGATTATTGGATTCAAGTGTTGATTATGATATTATATGATTATTTGATCCATCTGTTTACCATGCTGGTATATGATTACATGATTTCTCTGTCTATGTTATTATATGGTTACTCGATTCATCTATCGTCATGCTAATATCTGATTATCCGCTTACAATGCTATTATGCAACTATTTGATTCGTCTGGTTGCCATGCTAGTATGTAATCCTTTGATTTATCCGTTTATCATATTATACTTCGTTCAGTTATTTTGTAGGCTATGATTATCATTTAGTAATCCTACCTGCTTTTGTGACTACCATGTTTACATTTTGTTCATGTTACCGGTTAATGAAGGAATATGGTTCAACTTATGTTATCTGTCTAGTTGACTTGTTTAGCTGCCATGCTATATTCTTGTTCAGTTACTTCATTTGATGATGATGTTCGTTCAGTATTTCCTACCTATATTTGTGACTGACATGCTTATACTTCTATTAGTATCTCAACTTGTTATGATATTTATTATGTTTATTAATTGTTGATTTTCTGACTTGTGTGATTGCCATGCTTACATTCTATTCAGTTGCTCCCATCTGCTTAAAGATTTCAGCTTAGCTTATGTATATCTGATTATCTGATTTGTTTGTTTTGCCATATTCATGTTTAGTTGATCCGCTGACTGATATGCTTTTACACTATTGGTTGCTTGATTTGATTTATGATATTGTTCATCAACTCCTATGTGATTATGTTCCGATACTTGTATGTTTGGTTATTTACATGTGCTTATATTTGTTCAATGATTCGCTGCTTTGCTTTGCTTTGGTTTTCTTTGATTTCTGTTCCTTCTGGATATCTGTTAATATTGTGTTCTGCAGGTTCCTCATTAACTCATAGACTCATTGTGCTCATTCGTTACGATTTTGATATCAGTCTCCTTTGTTTCGTTTTGTATTTTGATTCAGTTTAGCTTTTGTTTTGTTATATCTGTTCACTGGGCTTTTTAAGCTCAACCGCATTTCTTTTCCATGCGGCAGGTACCAAGTGGGATGCTGGGCTTTGATGGGCTGAGAGTAGGAGCTTTTGAGTGAACCGATCCTAGTTCCCCTATCATTTTGGATTATTTTGAAGAGCAATTGTTTTGATATTTCATTTCATTTTTGACATATTGGATTTTGTATTTTTTTTCCTTGTAAGTCATTCGCTTATATGACTTAGTATTTTATTTAATAAGACTTCCGCTTGCATTTTTGTTAGTATGTTCTGATATGACTCCATAATGTGACATTCGGACCCTTGTCGGGTTGGGGTGTTACATTGGAGGTCCTATGATGGCAATGACAATATGTTCAATTTTTGACAAATTGACAATATGTTCAATTTTCGACAAATTGTAGAGGACATACCATTGCTTGGAGGTCCCATGATATAAGCAATCCCAAACACCCTATAAATTGGTTCTTTCTTTTATCAAGGTCATATACTTCTGTTTAGTAGCATGCTAAAATGAAAAACACGAAATCGTTACCTCCATTCTTTTCATCTCCAACTCAGCTTTCCTCTTTTCATGATTCTCCTAAGCTTGGATCTTCACCTCTTCTTGCTTGAACCTATCAATTAAACATTGCTCAGATAAGCTTCTTAAATAAGTCAATAAGCTTCTTAAATAAGTCGATACCTCTGTAAGCATTGAAGGATTCAGAACCTCTTTATCTTCAAGTGTTTTTACTAGTCACAGGGATTTTGCCAGCACGATAAGCTTCTTAAATGACCCCGTAACTTCGGGAGTGATTTTAGCTTCCTTTTGTTTGACCCTAGAATAGGAAACCAAAAATGAATAAGAATGCATAAGAAATTTGTGATTTTTAGGCGAAAAAATAAACTTGAATAGTAGATATACTTTGAGAGGTTTTTGGTCATTTTTGAAACTTCCCAATTTGCAGACCGAACCTCAAGGGCTTTTCTTTTCCAATCATCTACCATTTCTATCACCATACTATTTTTGTTTCTCTACATGAAAACAAAGACAATATATACACATTTGAAGTAACTAAAATTGCAACTTTGGTTTTGATTCGTGCCTAACGAGTACATAAATTACGCAATTATGGGGCATATGCAAAGTACAAATAGCTTATGACATATAAAGCTCCAAATCCAGAGTTAATGAAATTACCACGCGAAAATATTGCATATAAACCCTTTACCCAAAAAAAAGATGGGGTGGGAAGCGCGCGGTCCATTTGCATCTCCAACCTGCACATTTAGTAATAATGACCAAAAGAGTTTAGATCAGATTAGCGGCTAACCACTTAGCCGTGATATTATACATGCCGGTAGATAGAATAAAGTAATCAAATGAAGAGCATGTAGAAGCTGCTAATAATCAATCAACCAATAAATTATATACGCGAGAACACAAAGTCAGTGTATCTTCAGACTCCCATAACTTTTCACCGCCCCGGTTAGGTTGACCCGAATCACCTTTTGTCCAAAAGGTACTTTTAATAAGCAATTAGTGTGTTAAGGATGATTACAAAGATCATATTATACAATAACAATAACAACAATAATAATAATAATAATAATAATAATAATAATAATAATAATAATAATACAATTCAAAAACTATAAATGATGATGCTTATGCACTGGTAATGGGCAAAATTGTCACCTGACTTCTAGAAGTCAGGCAAGTAAGAAGAAAGATTAGGCAAGAAAACTGGTGTTCGACAGTTCAAGATGCTACTTGCCTAATTGGGTGTCTCTATCCTAAAGTGATGATGATCTGTGTGTCAATTTTGACCCATTCATGCACAGGTCGATTTGGATTGTATTTTATCTATAATGGGTGTTCATGTTGAACTTTAGCTAAAGGTCACCGGGGTCGAGGGTATTCCAAAGTGTTTCAGATGATTAGTGCTAACATACTCTTAAATTGGTTTACTTAAAAAGACAATTAATTTAGTAGTATATTGTTTGTAGTCATACCTGGTACATTAATTACTATTACCACCAAAATATCCTACTATCTTTGCACAAAGCTAAAAACGCAACAATGTAAAACACAAAAAGTATTGGATAGACAGGGTAGCATGTACACCTTGTTTGTGAATGTTTTAATGCATATAATTTTGTTTCAATATTGAAGTTATTGAAATTATGTATACTTTTGTGCGCACTTTTGACACACTACGTGCCAATAATTTATTTTTGATGTTTTGGACACCAAGTGTTATGAGTTGACACATACCAAAACTTACCCTTTCAGACACGTTACTCAGCCCACAACACACCCATTTTCCCACCGCTACTTTCAAGGAACAACAAACTTATACCCTGGACTTGCCAATTTGATTTTTCATGTCCTAAATTCCGTCTTTTTTCTTTCCTATATCATGAAAAACATTTTATTTATCAATCTTGACAATACTTACAAAAGTTGGAGAACGTTTACTTCTACACGGTAAGCATAAGTGCAGGTTCCGTATGAGACTTTAGACCAGCGTGTCACTATTGCACATGTGTGTGCTTTTATTTTTAGGAGAGTGAGAAAAAGAGTATCGTGAAAAGGAAATTTGCATCCCCATCCAAGAACAGATTGCAGAAAGTCTATTCTTAACCACAACATCTTTAAGTGTTCAGGGGTTATAAAATAAGCCTCATGAGAGAGATCAACAACTTCTGTAATAAGTGCAAAGCAATGAGTGTGCGTGCTTAGAACTCATAAATACATTATGTTCTAGAGCAATAATCACTAAAAGTTTTCATGTTTGGTTACCGTGTCTAAAGCTTTCCAAAAAGAGATCCAAAATCTTCCCAAGATTCATTCAGAGTTGTCAAAAGCCTCCTTTAAGCTTATTTACAAATTAGCATCAATGTTGTCTTACAATAACAACACATGATCAATACAAAAGTGTGAAGACATAACCTTACTTAGTTATTTTACATAAAACAATAAACAAATGTGAAACATTCCTACCTTATATCAATAAAAATAAAAAATGTGAAACATTCCTGCCTTATAGGATTGCTTATTTATAGTTTTACTCAAGTTTTATTCTATCCACATGTATGATGACAATTAAAACTTGAATGATCACAACTGACACATAAAACATTAGAGGGGCAACATCTTTCAAAAATGTTATATTTTTTCTATTAAAAATGTTTAAAAACTTGTCAGTTTTTTAAGCAAATGATGCATCCTTCTAAAAACACCGAAAGTACCAATAAATATCACTTAAAAAGCAAGTAATTATATACTAAAAAGCATGAAAAAAATAAACACGTGTCTAATCTCTTTTCATCTAACTATGGAATCCTTGTTTGGATGATCAGCCTTTCGAGTCATTTGACCCCAAAAAATGTGTACTTCCGACCCCTTAAAAGGACCTGACCCAAAGTCCTTATGATCTCAACACAGAAAAACCACAACCACCAGGCTTTTGGAGTCCATCCCTTCCATATCGACTACACACTCCATATGTATAAATATAGTTTTCGGGCTCGTTTGCATTACCGTATTCAATATTTTTGCAGAACTTTATTTATACTTTTATATCTCCTTTCATGTGCATCAAATTTTGATTTAACAAACAAATCATTTTTTCTAACTTCGTTTACCTCTTTCTCCATTTAATTATTTGGATTGAAATGTTTCAGATACTAATGTGTTATGCAAATAAAAAAAAATTTATTCACAGCATCTCAATTATTGTGAAATAATATGTTTGAAGACAATAATGCAATTATATTTTATAACTACACAATATATAAAGGTCATGTTACCTCAAGGAAGGTAGGGCGTTCCATTCTTCCTTCCTTAGTACGCAACTCAAGTAATGATAATCAATTAATACAGAGCTACGTGGACCTGGTGCTATTTTCTAGAACAGGTGCATAGGAAGAAGGGTTCTTGCTGGTGTTTGTGGTTAAACTTGTGGCACCTGATTACAAAATGTACAGTTACTCAAAGTTTGAAGAAGATGCAGCCAGTATAATAATTGATTACCTGAAGTAGTCCACCAGCTGCAAGACCAAATGTATACTTGTTGAATTTAATCATAGAGCCATCGAGTTAAATATTTGTGTTGTACTCAAACAGTATACTGTAAAACATCTAACTCACAAATTAGCCTCTATAGAGTGATGTGTCACAACTTTTGACATTTTACTGGTATAAGAAACTATAATATTGGCTTAAGATCAATATAAACTTACAGGCCTGAAAGCACTTTCAGGATTATAAGACCAGCCTCCAAACCAATACCAACAATCTTTTGGGTTCATCCTAGCAACCTCGCAGTGCTAGTATTCACACTCAATTCCCTAAAGACACAAGTATCAATACAGTCAGGCTCACAATAAAGTTAAGCATATATAAATCAGAAATGGCGAAAAGGGGCACTAAAAGAAACAACCTTAATGCAAATAGTAACATATTAACAAAGAAACCAAAAGAAAATAATTAAACTTTTGCATTGCGCCATTTCATCCAACACTTGTTGAGCGCTTCATCAACACCTATTATCAATCACAAATTAGCTAAAGTTAAGCATCCATCAAGTGAACATCTAAAAATTTAACCATCTATTTTCTGATAAAGAAATAAACATCAAACCTCAATTATTAAACACATTCACTGAAATTATTCATGATAACATCCATTTCCCCAAACAAAGTTACCCTTATAAGTCATAATATATGTAACTAATCATTTGCAAACACCGCCGCCTGTAACCATCTTTGAGGAAAAAACAAACGAATTGGATCTTCATACAAAAATGAAGAAAACTAACCTGTAACAACCAACAATTAAGTGAATGACCGCATGATGTTTTTTCATAATTATTGATTAATACCCAATAATGTTCCCTTTTTTTGTTATTATTTATAAAACGATGATTTAAAGGAGGGTTTATGCAGCTCATTGATTAAAATGGGTTTATGCAGCCAAATGATCGAGGGATGATTGATTAAATGGAAAAGGAATTAGGTGATAGGAGATCTGGTATAATCAATGACTGAAGAGGTTATTGTTCAAGCAATACTTACCGATGGGGTGTTTAATGTTGTGAGGGAAAGTAGGTTAATCGGACGGCTACGGGAGTTTTGGAACCATTTCGTGGTAACAGATTATGATGTTTAGAACCATTTCGTGGTAACAGATTATGATGTTTCACACATTTAATTTGAGAGGGTTTTGATTGAGAGGATGAAATCAAAATTGGGGGAAACGGATTTGCCTTTAATGCCTGAAGTGTTTTATTTGATCGGACGGTTGGCATAGTTTTGGGGAAAAGAATGCACGACCATTTTATTAGAATTTTAGGGTAGGTTTGATTCAAAGAAACCCTCCTTTATATGGAGGAGGGATAATATCATTTATTAACATGACATGTGATTTTATAGATTTTGTTTTGTAATAAAAAAGAAAAGAAAAGAAAAACTATATTTTTTAGCAAGGAAAAATAATAATTAATTTTTTTTGATATAATTAATCGGGAGAATTGCATATATACCTATTAAAACATAAAAACTTGCATATTTATTTACAATACAAGTTTTTATTGCATGATGTACAATACAATTGAAACATGTTTTGGGTATATATGCAAATATGCAAGTTTTAGTGGGTATATATGCAATTGACCCTAAATAATTTGGCTTAACAAATAGTAGTGGCCCACTTGGAATTAACCGTCTCAACACATATACCTTGATTTACACAAACACCATCGTTTTCAACTCTCAGCATCATAAATTAGGGCTCATTTTAGCTCAAATCAGAAAACACAAACACACATCAATTCCATAATTCACCCCAAAAATAATCAATCTCCCACTTCCAAATCATCAAATACAGGTAAATTTTAACCCAATTTCATTCATAGTCACCCAAATCCCATAATTAAATCCACCGCAGAATTAACTTCAATTTTGATAATTTAATCAAATTAAGCATAAAGGGTATTCAAATTTAGTATCTTTATATCAAATCATGTGTTGGAAAGTTGAATTTTAATGATTGGTGATATTAGGGTTTGTTCTAGTATCCAAATCACATTGAATTAATACACTGCATAATTGACTTAAATTTTGCTACTTTAATGAAATTAAGCTTAAAGGGTATTTGAATTTAGTGTCTTTATGTTAAATCTTGTGTTTGGTACTTGAATTTAGTGACATTGGGGGTTGTTTGGATGGAATAGTGGAAAAGATTTGATTTTGAATTTAGGGTGTTGGATTGATGGATCATGAGATTTGTAAAAATGGTTGTTTTATAGTTTTTCCATATTGGGAAAGCGGGGAAATTTTGGTTTTATTACTATTTTTTGTAGCTTATTTTGTGTGAGTTTGTGACTTATGAGGACATGAGTAATGTGTGTTTTTGTGTTATACTGGTTTCTATTTTTGGATATGCTTATAGAGAGTGATAAAAGTGTGCTCTTTTTTTCTTTTTGACAAAATGAATAAATAAATTAACTTTTGAATGCAAAAATATCACGATAAAGATAATGAACTCATGTTTTAGGTACGAATGTAGTTACTGGACTAGCTGAGTCAGTGTTATTGATCATGGATCATGAATAACAACGCTACTAGCTTGGTAGTGCATGGCTACTTGTTTGTCTCGGCAACATTGTTGTGACAAAATGTTGTACTGCAACATTTAAAATTAGACTCCATGGGTAACACATTTCTAAGGCTATGACTGGTTTTGTGTCTTTAGTCTTTTGATATGCAAGTAGTAGATTGACAGGATAAGGTACTGATCTAAACAATTTGAATGCTTTTACCCCCTCTCAGAAGGCTTTGCTTTGGTTATTTTATTGCATGCATGTATGTGGGGCCAACATGTGAATATATCTGTTGTACTAATTTTGAGGTTGATGTTGGAACTTTCCCATATGACAAACTCCAACCTTCTGGGATCACTGCAGTACTTATTATCTTTATATTTTAGAACACCTAGATTTTACATCGATAACCAGTTATAACATGCTAAAGTCGCTCACTTAAGCGCGTAATCATTATCAAATGATGTTTATAACAGTGCTAATAAGATATCTATGCTCAGGTGCCATTGCTTCATTGAGCTCATATTCAGTAATTGTCACGAACGTTGTTAGGAGAACTGTCATTTTCTGAAAGTGCATATTTTTAGTTTTAATTTAAACTTTTCTATATTTTCTTTTGGGCAACGAGGATTCACTGATTTAGCTTTTGATACATGTCACAGACCGCCAGTACCACTGATGCATCTAAGATCATCTGGGCTCGATTTCTTTCTTCAACCATCGCGGCCTGTGTTGGTACTGAAGAATTTGTACATTGGTATGTACTTACTATGTGGATTGTGGCATGCCATAATGGCCCAAACTTTTAGGTTGTTTACCTTGAATAAGACGATGAACTCGGAAGTCTCTACCCTCTTAAATTTTATAGGATCTCAGCATGTCCAGCTAAATGCATGATGTTAGTTGTATGCTTAGGATGTGTTTGGATTAACTTGTTTTCGGAACTTATTGACTTAGTTAGTATCAAAACACGATAAGCCCAAAAATGAAGCTCAATTTGAGGGCTAATCGGCCTATTTGTATAGAATCTTTTTAAATATTTTGAAACCACCTAACGGCCAAGCTCTTCCAGATAAGCTAATCCAGACACCCCCTTGCTATCAAAGCTTCTAAGCAACGATTAGTTAGCCAAGGGCTGCTTCCTGAATTAGTCTTGCGTTCTTTTGCTGTGCTGATAAAATTATTCAGTGTGTGTGTTACTTTTTTATTTTAAAAAAAAAATAAATAAATAAAATCTAATGAAGGGTTAACTGAAGATATATTATGACTCATCTTATCATTTTCTAGGTGATTATGAGATATCCTCATACGAGATACTGATTGATGGATCCTGAAAGCAAGAAGTTTGGAAAAGGTAAGTCGTAAAGTTCATATACTTTCTTTTTCGGCCTTTATGTTCATATTTTTACTCTCGAACTTGTATATGGTGCCGTTAAGCTCTGCTGTTTTGTAAAGCATTTTGGTACTGTGTTCTTATTTGGTTTATGGTTAAATAATGCATGCCCTTGTAGTCCTTGTTCAGTAATTATTGATGAATTCAACACTTTCTGAGTAATGAAACTTGAGCTTTATTGTGAAGAAATCATATATTGATAAACCACCCCAGTTATAAAAGTTGAAACCGAACTAGTACTACTATGTTGCATAAGATGTCGTCTATGATTCAGTTTATATTGTTATTTCTTTCTTTGTATCTATGGATGCTCCAATCAAGACAATTTACCACCCAAATCAAGTCCATATGATGCAGTAAAGTTGGCTTCCTTCTCCGATTATGTATCCTTTTTCTCATTTTCTGAATTGATCTGCATAATCTAGGACCAAGGGAACTCACAGGCGATGTGGATCTTATAAGTTACTATAAATTGTTGCCCCACTATGAGTTCTTCTGCAAGAAGTCACTTCCTTTGTCAATTTCAGATACACATTACCTTCATCATGTTGTTGGAGACTCAGAAATCAGGAAAGGCGAAGGGATGCAGTTGGATCAGCTCATTAACAACACATCCTTCTCTAGAGACACAAACACACGCATACAACCATTTGACTTGCACGATCTTACAGAGGCCTTCCAGCTGAGAGAGACTGCACCTGTTGACCTGCCATCTGTAAGACATCTATTAATTTCTTTCAACTAGAGGTGGTAAAATTGGCAGGTTAAGGGGTAATTTTGTATGGGTCATATTGCCCGATACACCTCTTTTTTCCCAATTGGTGTCATCAATAAGTCGTATAATTACAAAAACCATGTTATAACATCATTAATATAATTTTTTTACTTAAAGCGATACTGTGTTCGGGAAACTTTTGACCCGTTTGACCACATGTTTTCGCCAATTTGACCCATTAGAGAAAAAAATATCGACCTAATTAAATGGGTTAAAAATGCAACCTATGGTTGCTATGATTTTGTAATATCGTGGTCCATATGCTTGTGTTATTTTTATAGTCTGAGAAGGGGATGCCTACTATATCTGGAAAATCTCGAAGTGAATCAAAGGACAAGGAAAAGAAGCATAAAAAGCATAAGGATAGAGACAAAGAGCATAAGAAACACAAGCATCGGCAGAAAGATCGAAGTAAAGATAAGGATAAAGAAAAAAACAAGGATAAAAGTAGCCATCATGATTCCGGTGCTGAACACTCCAAAGACCATGAGAAGGTTAGATGCTGTTGACATCTTCTTACTGTTTTGGTTATGTAAATTGTAAAGCGTCATTACACAGGTCTGAAGTATAAGAGATAATGGTACTAAAAAAAAATTCTTCATATGCATTAGATAGTCAAACATCCCGAAGGGCGAAATGGACAATAAGACACACAGGTGACATTTGGTTCGTGAATTTGAAATTCTGGAATTTCAAATTCTGGGAAATTTCAAATCTTGAGGATTTAGAATTTTGGAATTTTAAATACCTTCACATGTTTGGTTGACAGAAATTCATGCTAGTAGTATTTTGAAATTTGTCAATATGCTTGTTATTGCAATTTTTTTAGTAAGTGATGGATTTACTTTGATTTTTAAAAAGCAAAAACAGCAAAAAAAGTACAACGAAAACAACAAAAAAAGAAGTAAAAATACAAATGCCATGAAATCCCCCCAATAGACCCCAACCGAACGCACCTCTTCCTTTAGACTTTAGACACTAGTGTCGCTACCTGATAACATTCAGAAGATTTAGACTTTAGCACATGATAAATACAAATAGCTATTAGTCTTGATAGTCTAAATATCTCCTAATGAAAACATATAAGAAATTATGCTTTGACCATAGCTATATGATATATGCCTCAGTAACTAACGGTCCGATCTTAAAATGGTTACAGAAAAGAAAGAATGAGGGAAACGAAGATATGAATGACATTCACAGGCAGAAGAAAAGTAAGGTAATCTGGAGGCGTTGAATGTTGTGCGGTTTCCTTTATACTTTGTGCTCCTTATTCTTTTATTGTTTTTGTTGGCGGAATTTTCTCATTGAGCTATCCTGTTAATTTCGCAGCATAAGAGCTCAATGATTGATGAGATTGGGGGAATAAAGATAGCGGTTTAAAGGTAGCGTGTGTGGTATATAGTGTAATGAAACACTGAAGATTTTCTTAGCATACTGTAGTCAAGTTAATTGAGGTACCAACGTTTTTAACTTTCTATCTGATTTCATTTGTGGCTCATTTCGAAGCCCTCTGCATATGATAATTATAGGACTCAAAACTATATTGTTGTAAAAAAGAAATACTAGTGAACTACAAAATCAGTTTTAAATGCTACTCAGAAGTTTACATAGAAATTAGGCTGTGGTCATTTTCACAGATAACATTTTTCACTTGTCATATTTTCTAAAATGTATTAGATTTTTACCATAAAAAAGTAATCACGATAACAAATTAACTTCAATTCTATCCATTAATATAAGTCTGGTATTTTTTTGCAGATGTCCAAAAAGGTGCATTCACCTGTTGCTGTAGAATTTTCGAGGTACATATTAATGGTAAACCAGACTTTGTAGTTTGTATCATAGTTGGCCTTTTTTTTTTAAGATAGACACTAATTAAAACATTCGATTTTTTTCATTTAGTTTAGTCGCAATCCAGATAATTTGATCATGATAGTCTTGTAAGAAACGTTATGTGTGACTGTAATTCGGCTGAGCTCCAACGTGAAAATAGTTGTAGTAAGATGTTTTATGTAGGTTTAGGTCTTGTAAATACTAGTGAGATGAGAAGATGAAATCAATATTGCTGTCACTAGTAATCCGAAAAATTGGTATCATTCTCGTCTTTTGAACCTTGAGATTTTTTACTATGTAACATTCTTCCTAGGGCGTGGGTGGACTTCCGCTATAAAACTGATTTATGTTTGAAACTGGTCGCAGTGGCAATAAATAATTTTTTCTGTTTGGATAATGTGGTTTAGATTGTGATAACCTCGGTTTAAAGTAGCTGCCATGAAACTGATTATTTTCGGATATACTAAAATATACACACGTTACTATTTGGTTTGTACAATAACGGAGACCGATCCAAAAACCTGAATAGTGATTCTCTATTTTTTAGCGAATCAAAAGAACAGTTAATTCAGATAGTGAACACCCTAAATGCGAAACAACAACACAACTGGAAGGACTGGACTACATTCTTGATTTGTATTTGTGTGAACTGGTTAAAATTCAAATCTCGAGTTTGAGCTTCATTTGGGTGAGAAAAGATGGTAAATATGGTGTTTTGACTTTTTGATAGTCAGCAATGAAATTGGAGTGTGTAGTTTCTAAAACAGTTAAACGTATGAAGTTTTCTGTGAGGTTTTTCGGAGATGGCGAGTCTTTAACTCAGATGTACGCGGTGTAACAGGGTATTCTTGTGACCGTTTTAACTTTTTCATTGTCACCTCCGAGAAGTGATCTAGTGAGATTTGTCCTAAAGAACGGACGTCATGGTGGTCGACTACTAAGCAACCTTGATGGTGATTGGAATGTGTTTCTTTCGATTTTTTTTAGTTATTCTGAAAATGCACTTTTTATAAGATGGTTCTCTGCGCCTATCGAAGTTATGAGGTTTTGTATTCCCTTCATGTTTTTTCAAAAGGGTTCAGATGGACTAGGAAATCTTGATCTCGTGTACCTTTTTTTGGTGCCGACGGATCATTTCTCTATAATCTAACCACAGGCAATAAGCGCATGTTACAGTGATCTTTTGACTGGAGTTTAATTGATATTGAACACGACCTATTTTTCATAAACTTTTTTTGTTAATAGCCATGGTTTCTTATCTTTTAACCGACTAATTCATGGGTTTGAACTCACCGCGACACAAACTCGTATGTTTATCTTTATGAAAAGAAATGTAATACAGTACATTGGAAGAAGAAACGAAGGAACATGTGGAATCTAATAATTTAGGCAAAATATCTACACGTTTATCTTCTATGTTGTGTTATAGAACCTGAAGTCTAAACTTTCTAACAAAAAGACGTCAAATTCAACAAAAGAAAAAAAGGCTAGTTGATCATGTCTATATCAATCAGTTGTGTCTAGGAAAGAGAACGAAAAGATCGTAGTTGTCAAAAAAAAAGTATTTGTTTTACTTTCTATTTTTGTTTTGTTTCGATTGTTTGAGTTTGCATGTATTATAATTATTAGCATTATTATATAGCCTATGCATAATTTGATTGGATAGCTAATAGAATTTAAGGTGTTGAATGTAAACTAACTTTAATTTATGCAATGAAATTATTGAGAAATGGAATTTAGTCATCCTGATTTTATGGTGTTTTGAGCAATGAGAAAAAAAAAGAAAGAAAAGGGACCCAAAATTTTTGTTGCATTTTGTCTGGATTTGGGACCTTTGTGAGTGGAGACCACCACTACTAAAAGTTACTACTCACGTAGTAGTCCCTTTATTGATTAATTTTGAAAGATACGCTTTCATGAGGTAAAATGTTCTTTACATATATTCAAATTTTTAGGTATGACTGAATCTATATTCTGTTGCACAAGGTAAAGAAAGCTGGTGAAAAAAAAAATGTCTGAATTGGCAGGAACATTTTGATTTTGGGTGTCTTTTGACATAAGCTATTGTCCATTTCATAAGGAATAACTCTGGCAACTTTTTTGGTCCAGTGAGACACCAACTAAAGTAGACAAGAACCAAGACTCGAACCCTTGGCTTTTTATTCACAAAATCTCTCCGATGAGCGCATGAATTTTTCGAAGATGGATACCAACTGAGTAAAAGCCTTTTTGTTAAAGAAAACTGGTGATAACCAGTAATATTTCGTGACCCATACGTTTCACCTTCATAACAACATATAGAGAATAATCTTTACTTATTCGGCAGCTCGCTTAAGAAAATGTTATAAGACTAGCATTTGTGAAATCAACTACTGTGTTCTTAGCTCGTATGTTAAAAATAAGCAAAATGAATTATTTTGAATTAATTTTACTAAAAACAGGGAATTACCAAAGGTCTTTTGATCCAGTGATATGTAAGTGGCTTATCAAGTTAAAGTTTGTGGGTTCAAGTTTCGTTGAAGACACCTGTGATAGGTGTGTAAGTTGTAAAAATTTGTCGTTAAAAATAATAGGAAAAAAAAAAAAAAAAAAAAAGGCCATTGTTTGTTTTAATGTTTCAACATTGACACAACAACTTCTTGAAATTTGATTGAATAAAAAAAAATGACAAAACATGCTGATTGTTTCTCTTTTCGAAAGGCCAAACTGATTAATTATTATAGTGAAATGTCCAAACTGATTCATTATTATAGTGAAATGTATTTATAAGCTAATAAGATCATTTAAGTATTAGTTACTTATTATAGTGAAATGTATCTATAAAGCTAGTAACATCATTTAAGTATCAGTTAGCAAATGGATCACATTTCTCCTGTTCATGTTACTCGGAGTGGATTTTTGACTTATATATACAAAACCTAACTGTTTTCGACCTTACTTTAGGTCACTCTAAATATGTAGCCAGTGAGGTTTAATTTTTTAACATTTTGTGAGGAAGTCACGTAGATCATTTGACGGTTATTTTTAAAGAAATGATAAAAATAACCAATTTTACAAACATATTTAACAAAATATTTAATTTTTATCTAAAATATCAAATTACTCATGAAACTAGCAAAGTCTTGCTAATTTTTGAAACAAAACATCGTAAGACTTTTTAGAAAACTAGTAAGATTACTAATTTTTATTTAAAAATAAAAAATAAAAATTGCAAGAACCTGATAATTTTTTTAAAAAACTGCAAGACCTTTGCTATTTTTTTTTTCAAGAAACGTAATTTTGATCTTGCTATTTTTCAACCTTGCGGTATTTATAGCCTAACTAGCAAGACTTTGCTAGTTTTATGGGTAGTTTGCTTTTTTTAATAAAAATTTGGTATTTGATAAAATATGTTTGTAAAATTGATTGTTTTTGTCATTTTATTTTATTTTTATATACCCGATTATGTATAAAGGAGTTCTTAAAAAAATCCGTTAATTGACAAACGCAATACTTTATCCGCTTGTAATATTGTCTTGTTTTGACTTTTTGAAGTATTTTTATATGAACTTTTACTTTAACTATTTTCTTTTGTGTTATATAATAATTGATGAAAATATTAATGAAAAGAAATTTAAAACCCAATCACTTTTTCATAGTTCATATATTCAGATCAAATATTATATAATAAAAAAAAGTTAAACTTGAAAAAGAAAAATTTACAAAATCAAAACAAGATAATTATTTTGAGATCTAAAAGAGTAGACTAGGACACTTTAGAAATATATGTGATTCAAGCAAATTAGTTGCAACTTTGCAAGACAGTACACTACTACACTACACATACGTTGAAGCATATGATAAAAAGCATATTCTAATCTTCGTATCTTCCTTTACACACAAAAAAAAAAAACAAAAACTATTCATTTTATATTTACTTTTGGGAAGTGATTAGATATTCACAAATGATTTATACACTCTAAATGTTTTGTGTTTGACAAATCTACCCTCATTACATGAGTGAATATGATTAAAAGTGATGTAGAGGCCATAAATGTCTAAGAGCAAACAATTTGAAGTACAAGCAAATCATTTAATTCGGAAATAAATCACATCTCTTATAATATTTCTCCTTTTAACTTCATCTAATCATTGATTTTGCATTTGAACTCATATAATTTAAATTTTGCACATTATATATCACAATTTATCCCCTTAAACTAAATATAACCTTTTATTTTGTGTTTAAACTTATATAAATTTCAATTTTGCAATCGATATATTAATATAATCGCACGTCGCGGGCAATAAACCTTTTTTATATCATCGTTTACCAAATATTGTCAACCAACTGGCAATATAGTATAAATTTTTTACTCTCAATTATTCAAATTTGGCATAATTACAATATGCATGATCATTTAAATAATAAAAGGCATAAAAAGTTATGGTGTTGTTGTCTAATTGGTGATATTTTATTATGAGCTTATAATTATGGTCATAATGCGGTCGTGGGTGATGTTGCTTTTGATTTATTTTAATTAAAAAAATATATTATATTATTTCGTAAATATTGATATTATTTTTATTTTTTGCTCCATGTTTCAACATTTCAATATATTCCTTTTCCAATTGTGTCGGTGCTTCATACTCTGAATTTAATATTTCTAGAAATTCGTAAATTCATGTTTCCACTCACACCTTTGAACTATTTACGTATCCGTACATTTTTAATTAAATTATTATTCTTTATTTAGTGAACGTCGTCTATATTCAACCAAGACTTTAATATGAGTTTCTTTGTTCCCGTAAAAAAACCCGCCAAAATATTTTTTATGTTTTTACCAAAGAAGGCGCGGTAAATAGTTTTGCTCGGTAAATTTACTTTAGCGGACTCGGACAAAGGCAAGCAATCGTCGACGCTTGTGATGTAAGAAAAAAGATAAAAATGTAACACATATTTATATATGGCAAATGACATGCATATTCATCAATACAATGTTTAATTTTAGCTGTCAACATGTTATTTCGAAAGAGGTTGTAAAACATTATGAAGCTTTTTAAGAAGAAAATGATTGCGGATAAAATACAACCGAAATATGAGGATTAAGGTTCTTTAACTTAAGTCTTAACTTTTATTGCAGAGAAATTTTTTTAAATGGACACTTTCCCCTAGTGGTTTACACATATAAACCACGCCCATACAATTTTCTAAAATGAACTTTTCAATATTAGACGCTTAGACGGTGAAATTTAATACGTTTTAAACCGTACGTGACGCAGACACCACCTTCTCAAGTGCGCAGCGAGAAGTTTGGTAAGCGTGAGGTTCGCTGATGCGTGTTTCGCAAGCGTGACTGTGCGAGGAATGACCAGGCGCTTCTAAAGGTGTGGCATGAGCGCGTCCCGGGCGTGACATGAACCCCGCTGAATGAACTCCTGGGCGCATGGCGCGCATGCTAAGCGTGAAGCATGCATGGGCGTGGAGCAGTTCTCAATGATTCAATGAATATTTGTTGGAAACTTGAGCTTTCTGTACAAAACAAATAATAGGTACAACAGTTATTTATGATTTGAATGAAACTATGTACAATAATTTGTATTGAATACTTACCATTGCCAGCCACCACTTCCAAAAAATCTGAGAATCGTAAACAAATGCATGAACGAAAACTCATTCATGAACGAGGTCAATCACGTGGGTAAGTCGGTCCACTTACCTTGCTTTGACTGTGGTACTTGTGTCTGTTCATAATGATGTTGCAAAGGAAGGTGGTGTCTAAAGGAGCTGAACTTGGAAATATCTCAGAATCTTGCCAAGATTTGTATGCAAAAGAAAGCAAGGTTTTATGAGCAGGGTGTTCAGGAAGGTAACTTTTCTCCACAAAGAACACAATAGAAAAAGGTCTTGTGGGAAAAAGGTACGGTATGATTGTGATATGTATGATAGTGACGTAAAATGGTGATATGATTGTGATATGTATGATAGTGACGTAAAATGGTCATATCCGTAAACTATAAAAAAAAAGGTTCATACTCGAATAATCACTATATATACGGTTTATTTTTGTAATTTGCTTTTTATTGCATCTTGTAATCGTGATGATGTACAATTTAACAACTTTATTTTAGCTTAGTTCAACCATGTGTCAGCATAACTCGGCATCCTTTAGCGGTATTACATTCAATTCGTGTTATTATTCAGGACATCATTGTTTTTGGCTGTCACAATGGTTTTCACCTTCGAGATACATGCAATTTTGATCGACAAATATGGTATTTTCAGAGTGACTTCTTTCACTATCTATATTATTTTTCGGCTTAGTGGCTCGTGCTCATTAATTCCATCTTCGCATATGAATTCCTTCTCGTACTTGCACGAATCTTGGGTTGAAAGTACCTTTTTTCATGGTTATTACCTTAAGAACTTGTCTTTTTGCCATATACTATACTATTTATGATCATGACAAGCAAGAAAGTAATCATTTATTCTTAATGGTCATATTGCCCGAAGTCTATCCGGAAGCACTCTCCTTACAAAGAGTAGAGTAACATCTATTTACATTTTACTTTCATATATCCCGCTCAAACAGGTTGTTGTTGGTGGTGGTGTGTAGATACTGTTTAATTCCGAAGTTATTCTAACATAATTTAGTTTTTACTTGGGTTGTGTACATGTCTATAAATTTGGTTGGTTAGATACTAAAGCACATGAAACATCAGAATCAACTTCACCATAAATTACAAAATAATGATCAATGCGACTTACAAAGACACAATGCACGCACTTCTTGAATATGGGAATGTGGAGTAGTACTTTTTTAAGAAAAAATTACAATGTGTTAAGAAAGTTTATGTTGTCGAAGTGGCAAGTTATTAGTTTTTTCCTAAAGAAAAGCAAATTCAAACCAAATCTTAGGATGTGTTTCTTTGACTATTGCAACTTCAAAATCAATGTCATAATATTTAATTATTTAATTCAAACTAAAGATAGTCTAAGTAATTTATGTATATTCTCAAAATCACTTTATGGCAAATGCCATTCATTATCTATTTTTTAAAACAATACGTTAATAAAAAGAATGTCTAAAATTAATTACTTTATTTCTAACTTTATAATAAACATTAAATATAGCTATTGCAATACATCTAACACTTTTATAGTTCTAAAAGGTGGAATTGGAAAAAAAATTAATGCGTACTATTAACTTTTTATTAATACATCCAACACACTCTTGTATTGCATGCAATTTGTTTAGTATCTATTACTATACTATTTTGAGGAAAAAACAAATACTATACCACATGGCTTAGTGATCAACTAATCTTGAAATAAAATAGATATAAATATAGTGCCTTTTTTTTAATAAAATAATCCATCCATAAAAAAGTTTATTAGGTGTAAACACAAGAAAGATAACCAAAACTTTCCTTAACATCATCTAAGCAATAGAAGTTCACTCAATTATCTGCAGCAAAAAAAAAAAAAAAAAAAAACGATAAGTTGTTTGAGATTTTTTCTAATTAGCTTAGGCCGAGTATCCGACTCAAATATGCACGCGTAAACGAGTATACTTTTATAAACGTTCTTACCATTTCTCACTCTTTCTGAAAATGTAACTCCGATGGTGTTTGAATTTAAAATCTTCTTGCGAAAATATCAAAATGTGTAGTCGCTAAACCACATAACTCTTGAGCTAGTTATATCAAAATAAAAAAAGAAAACAAAAGTTATGCAACAATCCATCTACAAAAATTAAATTATTGTTGTGTGTTTTATTAAAAAACATGATTAAAATTACTAAAATGTGTAAAGTTTTAAGTTCAATTCTTGTCATAGCAAATAATCTTAAAGTCATTATGCTTACCTATTTAGAAAAATGAGTTTTTTTTAACTAATTTGAGTCTATGTGATGATTAGGGATGACATAGACACCCAATTCATTGGATATCCACATCATCTGATCCATCAACGATAGATATGGATGAACAAAATTAATCACTAATGGATATATAACTATTAGCAGATTGGATATGGATGAAATAAATTTATCATTGATTATCATTTATCACCTGAAATATTCATGCATACATTTTTTTAAGCTTATTGAAGTTATGCGGTTCTTTACGTCCAATTATCTTAGTTAAATGTTATTGACTTTCATGTAAGATAGTCGTTAAGAAGTTAAAATTTAACCCATAATGCAAAAATTAACATTAAATTATGAGAAATAAATACAAGTTATTAAAAATAGCTTAGCATCGTATCTGTTTTTTTAACAAGACTTGCTTTAATTTTAACTAGGAATCAATACAAATACCTTTTATTTGATATCCAGTGGACATTTATTTACCCGTTTCATCTATCGAGTATGAATATGAGTATCATTTTAAATTTAAATAGATATGAATATGAATAATGAAAATTAAATGGATATGAATATGAATATGACTTCACCCAATCTATTACCATCTCTAGTGACGATGCATACAAACGTCGTAAATTAATTGGACAAAAACATTAAAAACCACTTTTTACCCAAAGAAAAAATAGTCATTAATTTTTCATAAGTTCAAAAGTAGCTCATACTAACTTGTATCTCTAAGGCTGGCTCTAATAGACGAGATTGATCGATTGAAACGATCGATCCTCCATCGACGCCTGCCTGTGGGTGAAGTCGACGTCAAAATCACTCCCAACTCGATCCCAAGCACAATCGAGTTAATATCACTTTAAAACAAAAAAGTTGTATCCGTTGCATACAAAAAAATAAAAAATAAAAATAAAAATAAAAATTCCTACCATTATAAATTAATTATTTTGAACGTTTGTGGATGAAAAAAAAAAAAAAAAAACCGACTAAACTACCCTATAAATACACAACATATTTACACACTAAATTCACAAATCTCATTTCACACATTCTCTATATTCTTTCCACACTATGAGTTTTAATTATTACGAGCTATTCATTCATAGATTCGCACATCGGATGATGAAAATGAAATTAGTACCGAAGTTTATGATGTTTGTGGAAGAGTGTTGGGAGGTTTTTCAAGCGCCACAAACTAAACTCACGCTAAACACCGTTACTAGGGATCGCTTTGGGTGCTCATAACCGCTAGTGGATGCTTACGCTCACTTCCGCCGAGACCCCAAGATACCTACGATATAGCATTCCATGATCGTTTCCGAATGAGCCGATGACTATTCACACGAATTGTCCGAGATATAACCGATCATTCACCTTATTTCCAACAAACTCCTAATCAGATTGTAAAGCGCGTCGATTATTTCTCCATTGCCGCATCAAGTGTACTTTCGTCAATCCGTCAATTGGCATACGAGTCAATTTCGATGCTTCCAGACGAATACGCAAAATGGGTGCGTCAACAATTCGTGAGTGTCTTTAAAAATTTTGTGAGTCCATAATGGAGTTATATGGTGCGTAGTATTTGCGAAGGAAAAGCTTCGATTCTATCGACATTGACAAACTCTATGCTCATCACTACGAAAGTCATGGGTTTCCAGATGATTGGAAGCATCGATTGCACAGATTGGTCGGGAGAATTGCCCACATGCTTTAAAAGCTCAATTTTGTAGCGGTGATCACGGGCAAAATCCTTTCATTTTATTGGAAGCAATCGCGTCACAAGATTTATGGATTTGGCATGCTCTTTCGTGTCGCCGAGATGAATAACGACGAATGTTTTACGCAGACGCCTCTTTTCAATGATCTCAAACGGAGAGCACCGGATGTGAATTCGTTTTCGCAATGCGGCTTTATAAACACGATATTATCTTCTTGATTGGATATATCCTAATACTTGCTATTATGAAGTCCATTAAACATCCAGGGACGAATGATCACAAACGAATATTGTATAAGACGATGCACGAAGCAACAAGAAAAGATGTGGAACGTGCTTTTGGTGTACTAAAGAAGAAGTGGCTAATGATTAAACATCCTGCTAAAGGGTTTGACAAAGAACGTCTATCGCATATAATGTACACATGCATCATATTACATAATATGATAATTCAGACGAAGAAATGGGCGATATCTCCGTATTCTTTCCAGAGAGCAAGACCGTTCTTATGATCCCATAAGAACGAATGTGGAATCGTTGGAAATTACCAGGGAGATATGCAACAAAACAACTCATCTTAGCCACAAAGCCGATTGGTGGAAGACATTTGGCATCGTCATAATTAAAACTAGTTTAGTCGTTGTATTGTCGTAATGTTTTAATTTTATTTGAATTATTATGTAACGTTTAATTATTAATAAAATTTTATTTTGTATTAAAATGTTTTTTTTTTTTAAAGAAAAAAGATTTTGTCGCCTTCTGCGGCACCAAATCACCTCAGGTCTTGGAGAGAAGTTGACGCGAATGATGGCAAAATAAAAGAACCTACCTAAATGTTTTGTTCAAAAAAAAACTTGTATCTCTATATGATTGTTTTGGTGTCATGGGTCTCTTGCATTTTTAAGTGGTTTATTTAAAGTGAGGGATGTTTTTCTTGTGCAATTTTATATTTTTTATTATTAAAAAAAAAAAAAAAAAATAAAAAAAATTTAAGGGTCACGCTAACTTCGAAAGAGAGACTTTTATTCTGGTTGGATGCTAGAATTTACGAGTTCGAACTCCACGAATTAATCGGCTAAAAAATCGAAAATTATGGTTAAAAAAAAAGAAAAAAGAAAAAAGAAAAAAAAACTACTTTGTACTTGTACAACATTACTGTTGAATTTCATCATAGTCTAATCTTTTATTCCTAAAAAAAAACAAAGCCACACTTCCATATCTGCCTGCCATTGCCATTTACCTAAATCTTAGCTGTTAACAACACACACACCTTCCACTCTCTCTCAAACAAATTACTGCTAACATCATTCACACTCAAAACGACACACAGACAACAACATTAATGTTTCTCAACAACAACAACAACTAAAACCAACCCACATTCATGAAAACACTCATCATCTTCATCTTCATCATCTTGACAACATGCATGAACTTGATCATCACCAATGCTACACACAACCGCAGGACCTTGCACCAGCCTTTTTTCCCACAAGACTCTCCAAATGTCCCACCTCCTTTGTCACCTGACGTACCATTTACTCCATCAACTCCTTCTCCTCCAGAAGATAGGCCGTTTTTCCCGGCCTATCAGACTCCCCCGGCCCCTCCTGCGGTGCCGGGGCAGCTGACGCCCCCTGCATCTTTACCAGCGAATATATCTTCGCTGAATTTACCTGGTTCGCCGAAACAAAAAAGTGTTTCGGCGAAACTTATTGCGACAGCTGTAACTTTAGTGACAGCTGCCGCGATAGTTATTGCTGTTATTATTGTTTTGAGGATCAGAAGGAATAGGTTTGATGACTCGAGATCTAGTGATCTGAAAATACATAGATCTGAGAGTAGTAATAATAATAATAATAGTAATAATAACGTAATTATTAATTATAATAATAATAGTAACAGTAATAGCAGTAGTAGTAATAATAATAGCACTAGGGTACCTAAGTTAGTTAGACCGTCACAAAATAGTGCGGAATTTCTGTACTTAGGTACTCTTGTGAATTCCCACGGTGTTGGGAATGGTTCGGTTTCCAGCACCCGTGGGGATTTAAAAGTGCGGAAATTGGATTCGCCAGAGCTTCGCCCACTTCCGCCGCTAGGTGGGGGTGTTGCTGTTGGCGGCGGTGTTGGGCGAAGTGAAAGTAGTCTTAGGAATGTGAATTATGTGAACTCTTCGGAGGCTGATGAGGAAGGGTTTGATGAGTTTTATTCGCCTAGGGAGTCGATAGGGACTGGATCGGGGTCTAGGTCAGCTTTTGCTTCGGTCCCGGTGGAGAGTTATGGGGCGAAGAGGGGTATGGAGTCGGGTTCTTCGTCGTGCTCGAGTTCGAGCTCGGGGTCTCCAGTTAGGTCGGTTTCGTTGAGTATTTCGCCTCCTGTTAGTTTAAGTCCGATAAGGTCTAGACCGAAGTCGCCCGAGCTTGTTGCAATTCAAAATATTCCACCGCCCCCACCGTTGCCACCACAGCCTTTGGTCATCCCATCAAGGGATATCAAGTTAAGGAAAGACAGTTTAGAGTCTTCACCTAGACTATCTGATACTGATTCGGGTTCGGGTTCAGGTTCAGGTTCGGGCTCATCGAGTGATGAGCACTCACCCTCGCTGGGGAGAATTCCACCACCGCCGCCACCACCTCCACCGCCACCGAAGCATTGGGAAACCCAAAGTCCGAAAACACCAACACTGCCTCCTAAGCCATCTGTTCTGGTCACACCGACAAGACCAGTACCTATGATAAACGATCAACCATTAGTTTCTCCAATTGAAATGCTGCCTGAAAATGAAGAAAATTATGAAACACCTAAACCGAAGTTAAAACCACTACATTGGGATAAAGTAAGAGCAAGTTCGGATCGTGAAATGGTGTGGGATCAGCTCAAGTCCAGCTCGTTTAAGTAAGAAACATACTCACTTTTCTAATATACATTTATGGTTTGATATCAATTTATCTTATGTTTTTGGATTCCTTAATACAGGTTAAATGAGGAAATGATCGAGACTTTATTTATTGTTAAGACACCAAATTCAAATAATTCAAATGAAACATCTGCCACAAAACGGCAGATTCTACCATCACCAACCGCCCCCGAAAACCGAGTTCTTGATCCAAAGAAGTCTCAAAACATTGCAATTTTACTTCGGGCACTCAACGTGACGATTGAGGAAGTTTGTGATGCACTTTTAGAAGGTAATTTCTTTTGATTCCGTAACATTTTCATTATTAAGTTAAGGGTTGTGTTGATTTATTTAACAGTTTTGAGATTGGATAATTATGCAGGCAATGCAGATACATTAGGGACCGAGCTTCTTGAGAGTTTATTAAAAATGGCTCCAACTAAAGAAGAAGAGCGGAAGCTTAAAGAGTATAAAGATGACACGCCTGTTAAGCTTGGGCCTGCAGAGAAGTTTTTAAAAGCGGTTCTTGATGTACCATTTGCGTTTAAAAGAGTTGAGGCCATGCTTTACATTTCCAATTTTGAGTCTGAGGTTGAGTACCTTAAACGATCGTTTCAAACACTTGAGGTATATTCTGTTGCTATTGCTTTACTTCCCAGGGTGTTTAGAATTAAACAATCTGCTTATCTTCGTGAAAATGAGCGTCTAAATACTAAATAGGCAGGTTATGCAGCAGTTTCAAATTAACAATTCCAAACACCTCTTCAGTTTGTTGTTTGGAAAATGCTTAAAGGTCAAACTGGCGGGTTAGGTAACGGGTCAAAATGGGTCAAGTTGAATCGACACACCAACTTTTTTTTGAACACATTTTGTAAATGATTAATGTGTTTAATATGATACGAGTACAATAACTTTTTAATTTATTTTATGACTAGCATGATAAATTATGTATATAGAACGTTTTAGCACTTTAATTTGTAAGCGTTTGCATACACATTAGGCGGCATTTAAATAAAATCAATTGTTTACAGGCAGCCTGTGAAGAGCTTAGAAACAGCCGAATGTTTCTAAAACTTCTAGAAGCCGTTCTCAAAACTGGAAACCGAATGAATGTGGGAACAAATCGTGGTGATGCTCATGCATTCAAACTAGACACACTCTCAAGCTCGCCGATGTCAAAGGCACTGATGGAAAAACTACCCTTTTACATTTTGTCGTTCAAGAAATAATTAAAAGTGAAGGTGCTCGTCTGTCCTCTAGCGAAACCAATCCCGACACCCCTAAATCAGTCACAGATGAAACAAAGTGTCGCAAAGCTGGTCTTCAAATTGTCGCTAGTATTAGTTCAGAACTTTCAAACGTCAAGAAAGCTGCATCTATGGATTCGAGGTGAGGTCCTAAACAGTGACGTTATGAAACTGTCAAAGGGTATGTCCGACATTACACAGGTCGTTAGGTTAGTTGAAAACCAAACAAGATTTTCCGAATCAATGAATAATTTCATGAAAACGGCGGAAGAGGAAATTATTCAGGTTCAAGCTCAAGAAAGTGTCGCGTTTTCATTAGTTAAAGAAATAACTGAATATTTCCATGGAAATTCGGCTAAAGAAGAAGCACACCCTTTCAGAATCTTTATGGTCGTAAGAGATTTCTTAAACGTTCTTGATCGTGTATGCAAAGAAGTTGGTTCAATAAACGAGCGAATTGTGATCAGTTCAGCACATAAGTTTCCAGTTCCAATAAACCCGACACTACCGCCCATTTTTAGTGGAGTCCCAACACTACCCCCTGGTTTTACCGGATTCCCTATAAGGCTACAACTTAGTTCTTCGGACGAAGAAAGTAATTCTTCGTCTTCGTTTCGATCTTAGGTAAGATTATTATTCTTTGCTTTGTGATTTTGAACATTATTTTGCTTATAGATATATAAAAATTATATATAATATACAGAGGAGATTTTGGAAGAATAAGCATATCTCTGTAAAAAGCTTAAAATCTACTTATCTAAAGTTGTTCCACTGAGTTAGATTCTTTGTACCCATGATTCCTTTGTAAAGTATATGTGAATGTTTTAGCTTTTAACCTAAGTTTAAATCATATCCTCATATGTTTCTAATTTTATTCTATTTTTGTTCATGCTAAATATAAGTTTAATTTTCATAGTCTAAAGAGCAATTATTAGTTTGTGATCAACATAGGTATGTTCGTTGTTGCAAAAAGTAACATAAATGAATGGTGCTCTTTTTATGAAAAGTTGACTAATTGAAAGGTGAGGATATGCAATTATATGCTTTTACAAAACATATTATAATGGTATCCTATGATGGGCATGTTATAAGATGGGGATCTTTATTAAAGTTGATTTTTAATGTTCTTTATAACGTATAGTTTGTCAGATTTGGTGCGAGTAATTCATGCATGAAAGTTGAGACATTTTTTTTATTCTATAAAAAAGTTGAGACATGCCTCATCATACTATTTTATATATTTATTCTATAAATGTTGTAAAATCTTTATTTAAGTGCCGGAAGTCTTTTTGAAACCAGTCTTTCTACTATCGAGTAGAGTTTTGATCATTTACATCTTAAACTCTTTCATTTCCGGCGAGATTGATTATTGTTGTTGTTATCGTTGTTGTTGATGTAAAATCTTTTTTGTTACTTATATCATACTATAGATCTAGATATGTGTGTGTGTATGGACATATACATCCTATATGCATATTTCTAGAACATTTGCACATGTAGAGGATCAGAGAAGACAAAGAAGGAGAAAAAACGACCACATGATGCATCAACCAGAAAGATTGAAAATTATAGATTGGAGACATTTTACCTTCATGCATGTGACTTGTAATACATCATTGTCTAAACTATGCCTTTTTCATAAAATACATTGGTTGACTCACTGATATTTTAGATTTTTTTGTTAATTTGTTAAATGTCTTTTTCGGGTTTAAAAGAAAATATAATATTATTATGAAAGATCAATATCAATGTTTTAAGTTATTTCAGATTTATTTGCACCTATCATTGATGGAATTCGAAACCTCATATTTCAATGATGATAATAACAAGTTATTTGGTGAACACCCCTACTTGTTTGTTTCATAGTTATTGTTAACAGATAAATACATAAGAAGATTGCTACATCCACATATATTTTACAAAAACAAATTCACACAAAGGATGTGTCAACATGTGATTGGTGTGATGAAAGAGAAGAGGGAGAAAGTGTATCAAAATACACCAATCACATGTTGCCACCTCGCTGGATTTGTTTTTGTAAAATGTATGTGGATGTAGCAATCCTCAATACATAAATACCGAATCCAATATGATGAAGAAGCATTGCACAGTATTTTTGGGTATTTTTTAGGGTAATGGTGCCCTGAAAATATACAAACTTTCATTTTATCATGTGACAATAAATTTTTTTTCTTCATATTGTAACAAAATAACTTCTTAATGACTACTATTGTAACCAAATGGTAATTAACTGTGATAATTAATTGCCAACTTAAGTGGTAATTAACTGTGTCATTTGGTTACAATAGTAGTCATTAAGAAGTTATTTTGTTACAATAAGAAAAAAAAAAGTTTATTGTCACAAGAGAAAAGTTCTTTGCAGAACAAGATTTTTCTAAAGATCAAATAAAAAGATCTCAACCATCCATCTATTTTAAATCTAAAGGTCTAGATTAATTGTTATTTTAATATAATTAATTACTCAAGGGCACTTTTGTAATATCATTCAAAATCAACACACTGGTAGGGGTCGGATTACACCCATCTTATTTACACATTTCATATCATTTTTTCATTTCACATACTCTCTCAACAAAACCACACACAATCCTCTATATCTTTAAGAACACAACTGACCACCACCATAGACGTCATCAACCGCCACCACCACAAACCACCACCACAGTGACGTCATCAACCGCCACCAAAAATGCCGTTACACTTCCACCAATAAAATCAATCCATGTGTCACCTCACTTCACTCTCATTACACACGGTAATTAGTAAAAGCCTTTGTATCTCTATTCTGTTATTTAATAAGTTATCATTATTTTTATTAATTTCACTAATTGTTTGTTTAATTGATATAATGATTCTGTTAAATGTTAGTTATTGTTGTTGATTATTGAACTTATTGTGATTAATTTATATGATTTAAGATGAATTTGATTACTTTTATTATTCTGTTGTAAATATGGCGGTGCTTATGAGTATATTGTAGGTTAGGTGAGCATTTTGATGATTGATTCGATATCGATGATTTTAAGTTAGTCGTATTTTATACAAGTTAAGATTCACTTTCTTGTAGAGTGATGTTACAAAGTTTATATTTGTCCAAGAAAATGTGATTAATGTTGGTAAGATGAATGGAAGTGCTAATTTCGCATTTATTGTGTGATTAGGGGTTGTTTGGATTGCTTATTTGTTTTGCTTAAGCTTCTGTTTATGAATAAGTACTTATAAGCTCTTTAAAATTAAGTACTTCAGGATATAGTGTTTGGATTTGCTTATTTTGTAAAAAGCACAATACTACTTGAAAATAATAGTTGTTAGGATTTAGAATCAAATTCACTTATAAAAGGTTTATGGCCAAATATGATAGTGGATGTGGCTTTTTCATCAAATGTTAACACCAGTTATAGGTTTAATTGCATTAAACCAACATATTTTGCAACATATTGGGAAGGGGAGGGGAAGGAAGTGATAAAATAATGCATTCTTTTTGCCTTCGGTAGGCAAACAGGTGGCCTCTCATTCTCACTGATCTAACAAATATAAACATAGTAGAACTATTAGAGTTGAATAAACATATTAACTTCATCTTCATTGACCTGAATGTACACATATGGAAATATGTTGGTTTATTGACATGTTCAATATATTCTTTGCTATGTTGTTTTCTAGCCCCAAAGAAAGTCACAAAAGAAGTGGAAAAAATAGATAACTTCTTTGTGTCATATGCTAATACCGAAATAGGCCTGATTGAGTAAGTATACATATTTATCCATTTTAATTATTACAGTCATATTTATTCGTGGAATTGAATTTTATGCTATGAAGTTTTACTCATTTGTTGTGGATTTAAAATATTTGACGAAAGTTATTTGTCATTCTTCCAGTGATGTAATACATAATTCTAAACATCAATTTGTCATCAGTGTATTTGTCCTTGTTACCATATAAATCTAAAGCAAGCTGTAAACCAACATCAATTTGCCAAAAATCACATGTGATTTCGCCTAAATCACATGTGATTTCGCCTAACTTTAATTATCTGGCAGGTTTGTAGGGAGATGAATGATGAAACCGATTTCATAAAGCGCTTTAATGAAATTTTGTAGTGGATGACAAACATGTTTACATAGCAACGCTGGTTAGAAGATAAAGAAGAAATGTCGATGTTGTGTAAAGAAGACTAGTGATCATACCAAATGACTTGTCCTTTAGATCTTAATGGAAAGTCGACTACACGAGTGATGCATACTTAAAACACTACTGCATATAATTTTAAGTTTTCAACATATTGCTCATCTTATTAGTTTTTAGTTGTTACTTAAATTGAAATTTTGAGCTATGGATTGTAACTTGGAACGAAACTTTGATTAGATGATAATTTGTTATCTTCTTTTGTAATTTCTTTAAGGCTTTTGGTCACACATGCATGTCTAATGTTACTTTTTTTTTTCTTCATAAGGCACATGTTATAAATCACATGTGATTTGAGGTAAAAATACATGTGATTTGAGGTACAATCACATATGATTCACATATCAAACTGTAAAAATGTGTAATAGCGAACGTATTGAAAAGGTTATCAAATATGTTCAGAACACATATTTGTAAGGCATAAGTGTGTACTATAAAAGTTATCTAACTAGATTCAAACGTGTGATTTTTAAGGCACATCTTGTAAATCAGGTATGTATATAAGGAACATGTGGTAAATCACATGTGATTTGAGGTACAATCACATGTGATTTGAGGTACAATCACATGTGATACACATACTAGCATCGTAATAAGTAGGTAAAGATGCCAAAATTAACAACACAAACTTAATATGCATTGATCCCATACACCAACAAAATATTTGTTCGATAACAATATGTAACTTTCTAAAAAGACATATTCAGCCAAATGCGACAAAGGTATAAAATCATTTATGCCTAATACATATACAAATTGATCTCCTATTTCTAATCACAGGTGAAGTATAATCGTATATTTAATCGCATTCAAAATTATCTGATATCTTGCTTGGTTTCATCTCCTTTTTTCCTTCAGCAACAACACAATTGTTTGTTGCATTGTCCAATTTCTCGCCACCATGTGACTCGTTCTTTTCAGATCCATTTGAACTATCTGACCCTTCACCATCAGTCACATTTCCCTCCTTTCCTACGGACTTCTATGTCTCCTTTGCCAACCCTTCATTTCCGCAATCATCTTATTCACCTACACAACCTGGTCCATCATCTTCTTTATTTACATGATCATAATCATATTTTTCATGTACAATATATGAACCATCATCATCCTCATCAACATGATCACCGTTATCAACACTTTTTAACTACACAAACTCATCAATATAAATTATTTTACAGCCATATAAACCATCAATTTACGAATAAAACATCCAATAGGAATTCATTTACACCTTTATGAACCCAAACCTACAAAAACGCCATAAACCGATGTAACATATCAACCACTGACAAGCAACATGATTTGAGATACAATCACATGTGATCTACATATCAACCACAAAAATCACATGTAATTTATCTGAAATCACATGTGATTTATCTGAAATCACATGTGATTCTATTCAACAGGTGTATATTCAACTGGTGTACATTATTGAAATCACATGTGATTTATCTGAAATCACATGTGATTTATTTGAAATCACACGTGATTTATTTGAAATCACATACTTAACTCACGACAACAAATCAATTGTACACTCTTCTAACTTGTTATGTAATATATAACACGAAACTGAATACAAACAGCAGACGACAACATACCTTAATCAATACAAAACTAATAACAAAAAATTTCATATACAGTAAATCACTTTAAAAAGGATGTAATAGCCTGCAACTAATTTCTCATAATGTACGACACATATACAAACGCACAAATTATTTGGCTTCTGTCAACTTCTAATAACAACTTAAAATTCGAATTCTTTATAAATTGACACAAACACATCCTAAAAATCTAAGCAGATGACTAATTCAACATAAATCAACTAACTAATCACAATTCCAAAAATAACACAATAATAAAAATCAATCTAGATGAATAAACAAAAACTAAAATAATAAAAGAACAAACCTACACAACCACTGGAAATAGCAACTCGAATTTAAGTATTAAAAAGTGGCTATTAAAGATTAAAAGCTTCTTCTTTTTTCCTCTTTTTTTTGTGAATATCGATTAAAAACTAATTAAACGACGTCTTTTTGGAGAAATGATAAGCTGTTGATGATGATAATGATGTGTAAAAAGAGAATCAGAAGAACAGTTATAGATCAAATTATATTATTCTTAATAGCATTAGTTGCGGATCGACGACGACTTGATGATAGATCAACCGAAGATCGATGATGATGTGGAGGACCGGCGAGTACGGCAGTTTACCGTGGTTAGTGTGTGTTTTTTTGTGTGTTTTTACTGTTTGTGTGTGTGTGTTTTGTAGAGAGAGGATTGTAGATCTGATGGTGTAGAAGATAAATTGAAGGTATGTAGTATATTTTGTGTTTTTATATTGGACAAGTTTACCCTTGCTGTGTGATTGAATATTTTGATCACAGACGTTGGATCAAAATGAAATCAAAGGCCATGATTGGCTAGTTTGTTCTTTAGAGATTGCATGATTGTTACGGAACTCACCTCATTGTCACAATAGTAAAAAGTAAAAAGTTTGTATATTTTCTAGACAACCTTTTTTTTTAAACAAAAAATTTCAAGCTTTTAGATGATTTGTTGTGATGTTCACTTTCAGTTGTCAGAAGTTACACTCATACATGTATGTTCAGTGAAAAAAAAAAAACAATTCAAAGATGAATGTGATGATCTCTTGCTAAAATACAAAAGTACCATGTCGGTAGAAATGCCAATCTTTGAAATTTAATGTCAAAAAAGACTACAATTACTCTTTATGACATTTGGTCCAAAGTTGTTTATCCTTCTGTCAGTTTTTGCTTTTTTCTCTGTTTCAAAGCTTGTGTATACTGTAAAATAAGTTAAACAGTAATTGACCTTTTCACTTGTTTGTGGGTACATGGTAATAACCAGTGTTGCAAAAAAAGTCTACAAGGCCGATTAATCACCGATTAGGTGCTACTAGGCCACCGACCTTTCCGATTCGTGTAAATCGTTCAAACAAATCGGTCAACCATGGTCGACGGCGGTTAACGATGGTCAAACTTGCCGAAAACAAGGAAATCTTATCGGAAATACCCTAAACTCGCCGTAAATTAGTTATAGTCACTGTTTATATCTATTACAAGAGGTTTTTCAAGGAAAATCTTGCCGAACATACAAACACTTGCCGTAAATATCTAAAACTTGCCAAAAATGCCAATACAATTAATCACCGATTCGCTATTTTTGCAACCCTGAACAAATGTAATCACTTATAGTCGCTGTTTATATCTATTACAAAATGTTTTTAAGGAAAATCTTTTCAGGAATACCAAAAACTACCCAGAAATACTCAAAACTTGCCAAAAATGCCAATCCGATTAATCCCGCCTAGACCGATTACAAGCTAAAGGGGGGTCGACAGCCTCACTACCGATTCGCGATTTTTGGTAATAACAAACTGATATATGTTTTGTTGTTGTATTAAAGGATATATTGTGTATGTCACATTCATATGCAAAACGTAAATGTTAACCAGTGTACACAGAACAGTTACGTAGTAGTAATATCACATAAAGCAACAAACGACATGCTTAACGTCGATTCCAAGCAATGTTAACCGGTGTACACAGTACAGTTACTTCGTAGTAATATTACATTAAGCAACAAGCGACATGCTATATAGATGTGTATGGTTTTTATCTTTTCGTTCATTATTACCGCGTCTTTTAAGAAAAGAAGGGTTCTCGAACGTGTGTTCAAATAATGCATTGCTCCAAGGTTAGTTGTGTTGTACTCTTATGAAAATAAATTATATACTTACTCGTCCGTCAAATATATATAGCAGCAACTTTGATATAGCATTAAAGATGTCTAGAGAATTACTCCGTTAGTCATATACAGTTCAAAACTTTAGATTCAGCAAAACTATTCTCTATATCTCGAATGCAATGCTTTTAACATCTTTATAAGCATCGTTATCGTGATAGCAAATGTCAAGTACGAGGATTGAAAGTACAGTAAAATCTACTTGGATAAACAAAACTCAACAGAAATTCAAACAATTATATAGCTGTTAATTCTTTCGCATATAGAATGTCCATTCAGCATTTTAGCTAGTAACCAGTTCACAAGTATGGTGGTTACAGAGTACTTAACTTCATTGTGCTCGTATTCGTTAGAATTCAAGAATATTATTACCTGACGATTACTTGGCACGGTATTTCCTCTCAATTCGTAGTTAAAATATGTTTATTTTGAGTTTATTTCCTGTTTTTGGTATGTAAAAAGATTCAAGTACTTTCCTTTGGCACCAATGAATCAGCATCCATGCGTTCAAGGATTCTGCGTGCTTCCTCTTCTGTGGCTGGAACAACCTTACGAATCCTAAACCCGTTGTTATTTGCTTTTGCCTCTGGTCGAACAGTAAATGTGAAGTAAAATGTGTTTGAAACCTGCAATGAAACAGATACACAAATAATTTACCCAAATGAAATCTCAAACTTACGTGCAATTTCCCTTGTATAAGAAAAGCTAGTCTTGAGAAAAACAGACCTCACTAGACCTCAGCTCAGGCCTTGTAACGTGTGCAACAACTTCAACATTTATTAAAGGTTGTTCTGCATGTTCGAACTCTGTATATAGGACACATGATTTGAAGCGTAAGAAATCACCAACGTCCACCTGACAAAGAAAATCAAAGCCCCAAGTGTGATAAATTAGACAAATTTCTTACACTTAAAAAGTAGATTTAGCAATTTTTGACCAAATATTCTTATAATTGGTCACGGCACATACAAAATAACTAGAATCACTAATCAAACGCATCCATCCAAGCTCTGTTGCTATGAGGTGTTTGCAAGTGCTTTTATAATTAACTATTGCAACTTAAATAATCAGTCAATGAGATATTTAGTGGATCAAAGCTAGACAGAAGGTGGAATGTGCACATTTATCTACAAATGGGTCGATTGATGTATTATTCTACCAATGGAATAAGCTAAAAGACTTTAACTATACAGGAAACCAGTCAAATGGGTCGAAAAGCCTTCTGAAGTGTATTCAAAAGCATTTTAATATTCCTTGCATCAAATACACTGTACCATTTTTTGTCGAGCCATTTAAGCAAGCTGATTTTTATGTCCCATTTGAGTTATTTGGGTAACTTCAGTAGTTCAGTTCACTACGTCAAATTGCTGATCCGTTGTATGCGGGTCAACATTACTTCTCTGTAACTTTAAATCCCGTTATGGTGATTGCACTTTTTGGTTTATCCCATATTAGTCATTACACGTTAATGAAGGTAACTTAATTTGTATAGATATGATTTCTTAGCTAAAGAGCAACGGTCAAATGGGTTAAACAAGTAAGAGTTTTTCCAAGTTAATTTTAATGTATTTATCTCCTTAATTATTTTTAACTGAACTATGTAGATTCGTCTTGTAAGAACAGTGTGATTGCAATCACAATCAACACAATAATTGATTTATATAAATGTTTTAACAAATGGACAAAAACATACTTGGGGATCAACTTTACCCAAACCCCTTTTGACAGTAATAAAAATGACTTATTACCCAACTCAGCAACCCGCTCATCTTGCCACCTTTAGCCATTAGAAACAGCGTCAATTCAATCAAAATACGTATTAAAAAGTAAGTAAGCCAAGCAATAATAAGGTACTCACAGGTCTTAGAAAATCGACATGATCAACTTCGAGAAAGTGTGGCATCAATCCAGCAAAAGTGTAAGCAGTTGAGAAAGCCAACTCAAAGGCCCGATGCATCAAGAACCCACCAAATATTCTGCCGTGTATGTTCCGTTGTTGTGGTTGGCATATCAATGAGTTTTCAAGACACGTATCTCTAAGAAGAATGCTATCTCGATCAGCCAATGCAGGCATGTCACAGAAAATACGTCCTTCAGCCAACAATAAATCAAGTCGGTTATTTTCTCCATTTGCAATTCCCTTTTTTTCTCCTCTCTTCAATTTTCTTAAATTGTTTCTTTCATCTGCTTCTTTAAAAAGCAACTTTTCAGTGTCAGTTTCAGGTGAGAGTCGATTCACGGGAGCTGCTTTCCCAGTTTTAGAATCACGCGCCACAAATATAAAGTTAGCTGACAGAACTACTGTTTCTGAGGTGTCGGTGCTATCTGCAGAACAATTATCAATGTGTCAGATCAAGTGGATTCCACACAAAGACATTAGGTGGAATTTGATGTCTATAAAATCAGAGGCGGCAAAATGGATAGGTTGTATAACATGTCAAAACGGGCAACTTTTTGAACGACCGAAACAGATCGGATTGTGTTGGGTTGGACCAAAAAATTTCTGGTTTAGATAGTTCAAGTTTGGTTTCATTAATACCATGTCAAATACTGATTACAAAATTATATGATTTCAAACGTAATCTAATTTCTACAATATAATGATTTATGAGGTTTTATGCTAGAATAATCACTTTGGGAGACTTTCAGCCGTCGTTCATTTCCTTTTGATACGAAGAGCAACTTATACTCGTCCCAATATACAATAAGTTGCTTAAAGTATTTAATACATGAACTTGCGGAATAAAATTAAAAGTTTGTAATAACTACTGATGGGTGATAAGGTCAGTATGGAGCCTAAAAGGGAATGCTGTAACGATTCTGGCGTAAGATAAGCATTAGAGCAGTGTTTGAGATTTGATATGTGTTTAAACTAATTTTCAGTTCTGATTTATCAATTATATCATATTGGGAGTAGGTAAAAACTTGACTTACGGAAATAGACTATTGAGATCAATGTAAAATTACACAACGATCCCTAGCTTTAAGCACCTAATTTTAACATATACGTACCACTTGGCAACTGAGTAACTTCAAGTTGAACCTCAATGGAAGACCGCCCAACCCATATAACTGCACCAGCCATTTTCAGATCACCATCAACACTAATTGTTTTCTTCAGGACCATTTTGTCAACAGATGCAGTAACAAGTAGTAGGGGCCTTGTCATGCTGTCGTCATCAGAACAATGCTATAATAATATGAAAAACAAGTGTGTTATAATAACTTGAATATGAACAAAAAAAATTCACAAATATCTTCATCAATAGAAGCTTATGTTGCTAACTGTTCATTATCCAACTCTTTGGAGTGAAAATGTAACAAAAGTTGTTACATCGTATACCATCAAATCACTTAAAGAACCGGAAACTTGAGCATAAAGTCACAGCTACATATATACTCCCTCTCTTCCAATTTTTTAAATAGAACAAGATAGAACCACACAATGCTAGCTAGAGTGCTAATAGCACCACATTCTTAAATTAAACCCACACGATTTGGCTGCAGCAGTCTATTAATTTTTTTGTTGGATTGTTTCAAAAGCTTAAAAAATGATTTAGTAGTAACAGAATAACGAAATCCTATTGTCAGGCCCGGATCTGAGGGTGTGCAGAGTGCACAACCGCACAGAGCCCCGGATTTTGGGGCCTCCGGTATTACAACATGCATGGTTGATTAATACAGAGTTTAACAAAATTTGATGATATAATGTATTTTTAGTTTTAAATGAGGTTATATCATTGTAACAGAGAATTAGTACAAGCGATTTAAAAAAAACACGACCAAATAGAGTTAAATATCTCATTCGGTTGAGGAAGATGATAATCTTAAGTAATATTCATTTTGAACCCTAAGGTTTATAGACTTTCACATTTTTATTCAGGTTTTTAGTTTTAATCCTAGATAAGAACAAATAGGTTTACAATATTTATACTTTTAGCCCAAGTTTAAGAAATTTGTTAAAATTAGTTCAGTCAGTTTTCTATAAGAACTTTCTTATACATTCTCTATAAAAAAAATAATGTGGCCCAATAATATTAATGTAATCAATATAGATATGTTATACACGATTATTATGTTTATGTTTTAAGATACTTACCTTATACTATACTCATATATCCCGCTTTGACGAGATCGTAAATCGTAGTTTTTGTCGTAAATATTGTAATTGTTTTTTGTTTTTTTTGTTTGTTTGTTTTTTTTTGTTTTTTTTTTAATATAACTTTTTTTATAGATATTTGATTATTTCGTGTTGTTCAAGAGGCTCATATTTTCGAAATCGCACAGGGCCCCCAAAATCTATGGGACGGCCCTGCCTATTGTACCACTCCACAGATGTGGCGATGATATATAATGAGCGTGAATGTTGATTTACAACTGTTTTATAAATTTACATAGAAAGACATATTGCTTTGACAAACTTTGAGCAAAAAAAGCTCAAACTTTTATGGTGACTGTAATTCCTGATGCGCAAAGGGGCAGAGGAGTAACTTAGCCTATTTCATAGCAACGTGGGACAGGATTGCGTATATTTGGGTGGGATTCCAATTTTGGGATTGCGTTTTGACAGTGATTATATGTGATATGACACTACCACAATTAGCCCATCAGTTGTTAGAAAATGGGCTACAAGAGATGATTCCGGGATGTGTTTCTGCTGTTTGAAGCTGTGATACTCAGATAAGCAGTTTGTTTGAGTGTTTAGAAAAATCTAACTATATATGGATTTACATGCAACAAGTTTATCAAAACATAATTTATCATGGGGTGCTTGGAATTGCTCACAAGAGCTACTATTGCTTTTAATCAAGCTGCTGTTCGAGTAACAGAAACAATAATGACTAAGCATCTGCAAGATTCTTTTCCAAAACTGAATGCCCTTTACCCAAAAAAAAAAAAAAAAAAAATCATATAAGCAGTTTGGATAACCACCCCTCGCCAAACTGCTTAGTTTTGTTTTCCAAAACTCCAATACTTATTAAGCATTCCCAAGCAGCCATATTCCCAAACCCTAGAAACTAATTATCTGCAACTTAAAAACACAGTAACCAAATAAGCACTCTATCTACAGTCAATTCAGTTTAGCACCAAAATAAATTCGCACACAAGAACCAACATAGAAACACTAAAAAGATATTTAACTCCATAACATAAGATCAAAATTAATACCTTAACCGAAATGGTACCAGCAAGTGCATCAAGATCTTCAAGCAACTTCCCTATCCTAACCTCATTCCAAGGGTCCCTATACTGTTCTCTCAAGATATAATCAGCCGAAAATTTATAGAGAATAGTAGTCCTGCTTTGAGAAGGTGTTCTTGTAAGCAATTCGCTTTGCGGTGGTGCATCTTTTGGTGGATCAAGTAGTCTTTCAAATATTTTCGACCTTGTTTCCCATAACGCAGCTGTTACTGGTGAATGATACATACCTGCATACATGGGTGATATAGGCATATAGCTCAGAAGCCTATACTGTATGTGTATAAGTTAATTTTGAGGATAGATTTTGTGTGTGTTTGGTTGTAGGGCAGTTAGACATGCATGGATACTCTACTGCAAGCGGGAAAGAATCCAGTGAGAAGAAAAAATAAAATGAGAAGAATGAGAAGGATTTTTAGCCACACATTTCAAATAAGAGGAGAATTTTGGGAGATGGATCTCCTTTTGCTTTTGTAGGTGCATCTGAATTGTGTGGTTGTGGTTTTTCTTCATCCTAACTCTCATGGATGCATTATCAGGTGGGCTATCTTTAGTGATTCATTTTTGTTTTATTAGTTTTGGTTGAGGTCTTTTTTGTGAGGTTGGTTTGTCTTCTACAAGTTCATGTATGTATATGGATTGTGGCGTGAAATATAATGTTTGCTTGTTCAAAAAATAAAAAATAAAAAAACTACATTTTTTCGAAAAATAATAATGTGTAACAAAAGCCTTTCAATTTAGGGGTGTTTCGATTAGCTAATTGTTTACGGGCTTATTTCAAACTGGAAAAGCTCATCAGCTCACTTTTTATGGCTTATGAGCTGATAAACTTGACCTTTTGGCTTATTTAAGTTCATAAAGTCAACTTGATTAGTTCATAAGCCGGAAAACGTGGGCTTATGAGCTTTTACAAAATCAAATAAGCCCAGAAAATAAGTTAATCCAAACACCCTTAATTTTCTTTTTAAACCAAATCTCATTGAAAATCATGCTGTTTATATATTTCTGCCATAACACCCATTATAAGTGGTTTAGATTGAAAGATTTTACGAAAAATAAACTCTTTTTGGTCTTGTTACAATTTGTTTTTCTTAGGTAACCGTGGTTTTAAACCCACCCCATACATAATCAAACTGGGTAAAGCCCTCCCTTTTCAGGAGGTTGGCCACTTAAAGGTCGTCGTTTGCACGTAGCAGGAATTGAACTTGAGACTTCTCACATTTTAATAATGATAGTCACAAGTCTTTTGTTACTAGGCCACCCTAGAACCTTTTGCCACTAAGCTTGTTACAATTTGTTACTACCTTGGTCCCACTTTAATTGTCCACCAACCATCTCCAAGATGGGTACATATCTTGGGATAGCCAGGGAAAAGTCGGAAACGACCACGAGAAGGCCACCTGGTAAAAAAAGTCGACTTTTCTCGGGTAACCTTAATATTTAATGTAGTTTGTATTGATCTGAGTGACAAGTTACCTCCTTAAGTGCATTAAAATTACCAATTAATTTGTACCTTAACTCAAACTTTTTGTTAGCTAAATGAACAATTTTTGGTGCGACAAACTAACTAAAATAGTAATGCAGACAATTAAAATGCGACATAGCAAACAATTACAAATTTAGCAAATCCAAATACTTGACTAAGCGACAATCTTTTACTTTTACAAAACAAAAACAAAAACAAAAACAACAAAGTTAAAACTAGTTACCTGGCCACAAACTAAGTGGTTTTCTAAAAGAAGAATCTTGATCATCACCATCATCTGCTTTTGGTGAGCTTTCAAAAGGTGAAGTAAAAGTTGAGCTGATTTTTATTGTCTTGAATTCCATTTTGCTGCTCTTAAGTTTCTTGTTTTTGTATAAATTTATGGGAATGAAACGATGATGGTTAGTGAATGACTTTGTTGGGTTGAAATGTGGGTTGATCATGGTTTCTTGCCTCTTCGATATTTTCATACCAAAATCCATTTTTGGATGTTATTTGTACGAGCCCTCCAACTATGACTATACTACTTTAAAGGCCCCCCCTCTAGCTACTATCTTGTTGACATGTGTTTAGTTAATGTAGGGGTCGGAGTAGTTCGGGTTAATGGGTTGGCGGGTTAAGGTTAAAAGGTTATTGAGGGATTGTATTACCTTCAAAATCATGTGACCTGAACATATCATGCTTAACTCGTTCATCTACAACAACAATAAAACTAATTCCGTCAAGATGAGGTGGTAGGTAAGATGTAAACGGTTATTAATTTATCAGATGATAAAAAGACTGTTTTTAAAAGACAAGAGAGAGCTTAACTAATTTCTCTAAACCAGTCAAATGAATTAGAAATTTGACTTAAACAAGTTGTGAATGGGTGGCGAGTTGTAAACAAATTGCCGCATTGAACTAACTTTTATTTATCTTTAAATGAGTTGACAAGTTGTAATTGGGAGGGTTGTAAACAAGTTAAGCTGGTCAGACTGAACACAACCCGTCTTTAAACGAGTTAGATGGGTCAATCTGCTTGTGACTCGAACCCACTTAAACCCAACTTGAATCTAATTACTTTTGTGTCAGATTCGTTATGAAAAAACTACCATCATGATTTGATGTAACATATTTATCGATTATGCGTTTACTAATTAAGATGTGAGTAATCAAATACTTTGATAAAGAATGTCAAGACTCCTAACTTCCTAAGTCCCAACTTTCGATAGTTAAGAGTAGTGTGTTTGTATATATCGCGATATTGTACTTTTAATAGTTTATCTCATTTGTTACACATACTTTGGATCTATCCATACATACATAAAAATTATTGTACATTGGTTAGTTGGTATTCTTGTTTCTTGCTTAGGTTTCGAAAATTTTAACTAGTTGCTAATGGGAAAATGTATTTAGCTATTGATCGATGAAAATGCTTAATTTTTAAATCAAATTTTAGGATTGATTAACAAAAGTCAAAATTGGTTTAAATTTGCTTAAACTCATCTAAATAATATCCTCCAAAATAAATATATATAAGAGCACATATGTCGATTTTATGAAGAAGAAAAAAAAAAGACAATTAATAAAATTGACAGTTGTAAATTTTTAAATATATTATAAAGACATGAGTAAACTTAAGGGCCGTTTGATATGATGATAGGAATCACAATTGGTATAAGTTTGATAGTAGTGGTGAGCCCCTCAAGAATGATAGATTCATACCAAAGTTTTTTTGCCACCTTCGATGTATACCCAATATATGAATTTCACCATACCGATTACTATAAAACAAACAACATATATCATTCTCATACTTATTCCTTCATTCCTATCGATTCAAACCAACCCTTATAGTTTCTATCTTTTTAATAATTTTATAAATTTAATAAATACCCCCAACTTTATATACATTTAAAAAAACATACACATTGTTGTTATAAATAAATGGTTACTATTATTGGTACCCGTGACTCCCAAAAAAATACACAAACATTCCTTTTTAACTTCCATGTAAACAGTAGAACACATTTTTTATCAGTTTCTATTCCGTATTTTTTGCTAGTTTAATACTTTTGACTTGTTAAACTTTATATTTTATGTTACGTACTTTTAGTTTCGTAGTTTTATAATAAAAAGAAAATTATAAAAATAAAAAAAATGAAAAAACAAAAACCATGAAAGGTACAAATGGTGTTTTATTAAAAGGGGGAGAGGGGGGGGGTGTTCTTAATAACTTATCCCTTAATAAATAGGACAAAACACATATTAATACCCCCGAACTTAGCAAATAGGATCATTTAGTACCCTGAATTTTTAAGAGTGCATAATGATACCCCGAACTTGACAAACTGGATTTACTACTACCATATATACTAATTTAACTCCATAACTTATTATTTTTAAATTTTTTTACAAATTCAATTTACTAAGGCCAATTATATCAATGATTTGTAGTTAAACTTAACTAATCACACTTTATTAAAAATTTAGTTAATTTTATTTTTTATTAATATAATATTATATTTAGTTATTAAAAATAAATATATATTTGAAATAATACTTATATAGAAAGTGAATTTACTGTACTATAACAACCCGTAAAATTTCAAACAAAAAAAATATATATAAAATAAACTATAGTAAATTTGTTACTAAGTTTCACTCCGGGATTTTTCCGGGCCTATTTGAATCAAGAACGATAGATTTTCTCGAATCCGACACTCGACACTTACCGACTAACGGCAAAATTGTTATAATCTAAACTCTTAATAAAAATGATATCATATTAATACGCTTTCGAAAATGTTTTCAAAAATATAATTTTTATATTTTAGGCATAACGGGAAGGTACAATTTCACGAAGATTCGTCAAAATACGGAGTACAATCTATACAGTGTATGATAATAAAACAAAATAAAAACCAGCCATCCTACCCACCCCTAACCCACGTGCTTCTCCTTCCTGACTGCCCTCCTTCTCCTTCGCTGAACCCCAAACAAACACCAAAAGAAAGTCACGAGACCTCCAAAATCGCCGAGGATGATAAGGACCTTTGCTTAATATATGTCTTCACAAGACTCCCACCATGGAAAGCCATGGTCAAGATTTTCTTTCTTTTCTCCTTTTTATTTCTGTCTACTCCACAGGAGATCACACACACACACACACATACAAATTTAATCTTATCAAAAAATCAAGTTTTCTTAAGGGTTTGATTTGAAGCTTTAATTTGTTTTGGGTTTTCTTTCGGACTTGATCGATTGGTATTCGGTATTTTTGGTTTCCCTTCTCCACCTTCCGGTGCCTTTCCCACCTCCGGTCACTATCGCAACCGCCAACCACATCACCACCGCTGCCTTCACGTTTTCCTCTTGGTATGTCAAACACCTCTAATCGTCTTCATCTTCTCTTTGTGCTAAAATCTGACTAGTATAACGCTTTTAGTTTTCGTGGAATGGTAATTGATTAAAAACGTTTTGGTTCGGAATTGTGTGATTAAGAAACAATTAATACAAATTTTCTTGTGGATTAAAAGATCTAAACGAGTGGTTTTAATCTGAGAAAAAGGGGTGTTTGTTTGTAATATAAACCGAGTCAACTCAACTCGTCTGAGTCGAGTTGACTCAGCTGAGTTGAAATTGATCTTATATATGTTATAAAAATAATTTCGTGTGGTAATAAATAATTTTGTGTGAACGTGAGTCGGTGATACTGGTGTGGTAAGGACGAGTTTAAAATAAAATGACTTTAAAACATTTTAGTGCTGCTTCGGGTGGTAAGATTTGGTGTTTGTGAACCTGATGTGTTAACGAGTCGACCCGGTGGTATTTAGGATTTGATTCAGATTTGTATTCAGGTCGTGACCATTTTAGTCGTGGGATGTTATAGATTTTTTCATGGTTTGAGTTGGGAGAAATTCTATTTAGATGTCTATGTTTATTCTAGTTCCGTGTTAAACGTGTATGCTCATTCGAGAAATCGATTTGACTTTTTGGTTCGGTTTAGCAAACTAAAACGCAATGGTGCGCTCGTTTTGGTAGCATAAGTTGGGATTTCATTTTCATACTTGCATTTGTGTTTCCCGTGTTACGTTTTGATTTAATTATTCTCATGTGGCGAATGTCGTTTGTATTTTCATGTGTGCTTGAATTTTCGGTAGATAAATAAGTATATACATCTGCGCTCTAAATCTCTGTATTTGTGATTGGGTTGGATTTAAGTTTGTGTTGGGCTGTTAAGGGGCTCGGCAACCTATAATGGTGCTTTTGGTTATAAATTCGGGTCGAAGCCCCATTATTACTTAAGCATGTGTTTGGTTTTATATTTGTAAAGCGTAGTATATAATTTGACATATTGGACTTATATCGGAAATATTAATTGGACTTATATTGGATTATTTGGACTCAAGACGGAGGTGATAAATTAGGCCCTACTCGTATGGACCAAAGTATTAGACGAAACTAATGATAAGTGGTAAAACCCATAACTAATAAATAATCTAAAATTTTGATTAACTATTAAAACTATTTAGTTAAGTTATTATTGAAACAAGTTGGATTAATTAACTCGAGCACATGTTTAATTATAACTCTGACGGGGTATATTGTTTTTAAAAATCAAGTTTTCATTAAAGTCTATTAACACGGAAATATTGTATAAACGGACGCATCATGTCGGAATTTATAAAAACTTATTAAACTTACACTCCTATTTGAAAATCCTTTTATTTATATAAAACCCGACAAGAACCGAACATATGTTTTATAAAATTATGAAACGTTATTATAATTAGAGTTTTCTTATAAAGTCTAATTGATTTCTCTAAACTATCTGGGATTATCGGGTAAATATCTGAAACTCTACCAATTACTTGCTTGTTACTTACTTGCTAATTGATCCTTACTTGTTTAATTTTATTTATATGTCTTTTTACTTTGGCGTGAGTTCTTGAGTCTTGGTCAATATTTCTTGACTATTCCTTACAATGTATTGGGATATACATTACACTCTGGTGTGAGTTATATTTGGCGTGAGTTACATGTCGAGTCCTTGTTTTCTTACCACAACACGAAACGTTAAAACTAAACTTTTGAGATATTAATGCTGGATTTTTGAAATCTTTGATACGTGTGTTCCACGAAAACTAAAGCACTTATCTTTTGAAAACTCAATTACTTTACGATACGTATTCTGAGATAAGCCGTACACTACTAGGTTGAGCCGATGACGTGCCGTTGTGCCTATACTCTTGTAATCGTTGAGCGATGCCACACTTGATACCACTTTGTTTCTTTTCCCGATGCTAGTTGTGATAGTGTCGATTCTTGCATTGCTTCAGACTAAGGTGAGTTCATAGCCCCACTTTTACTCTTTTAACTGTTTTATAAACTCTTTGGGGGAGATTGATGGATCTTGACACACACTTTGTGTCAATGATATTTTGTATAATATTAATAAGCACGCGGAATTTACTTAGTAATACTTAGAAGACGGATTGTATGATGTATTGTAAGTAAACACAGATTAAACACAAAACTTAAGCTCCAATATTATTAATGAATAATACGAGTGATCTTTCTTATCACTAGGGTTACACCTTGAAGCCTTTGTGAATAATACGTATGTATTCTAATATGTAAGACAATGACCTAGGACCTTCTTTTATAGCACAAGGAGTCCTTTACAAGATAAGTATAAAACGAACAGAATAGAATATACATAAGATCTTTTCTATACTTAACTAAACACGTTTTCCTAATAGCAATGGTAATAATGTACCAGCAGTGGTAATACGTTTCCACTGCTAGTGTAATCCAAGCAGTGTCTTCCACAACTATCAGTGGTAATAGATTATTCCTAACAGAGATACATGCTATAAACTAGAACACAAGTCTTTTCTTAAAATGTATGCTTGCCTGATTATTTTTATTATAGCTTAAGTTTCCTGCCAAAAGTCTCCTTCATCATGAACCATTAATCACTTGCGAGTGAACGCAAATATTGTGGATAGTACTATGGGAATTGACGACCCCTACTCGGTTATCGGAAATAACCGGGGCGCACCATATTTGATTATCTCTATGTAATTGGCTATTACATCTGGGGGCAATTTTATTACTTACACCATTAATTAGGTGTATGCAGTTAGTATTGGTGTCATGAGCTTAGTGCATAATAATAATCTCTGTTTTCTATGGTAATTGTCTTCGAAGTAATTATCATCTCTTACTTGTGTTCAACTATTTACTAAACCTATGAATATCACTCAACCTTTATGTTGATCTTTTTAAGCATGTTTATCTCAGGTATTAAAAAGGCGATAGCTAGCTCTGGAGGCGCTTGGGCATTGGCATGGCATGGTCATAGATGACTCTGATTTACGTATGGGGACCACATTTTATTAATGGGCCATTTTTCCGCAACAAATCAACCTTTGTAAACTCTATTTTACTTCAATAAATGAAATCTTTTAAGAAAATTCTTTATTTTTCACTTTGTGTTATGATCTAATTGAGTAGCATCCCAAAAACCTTTTCTTCCGCTGCAAACCATTTTTGGGGGTGTTACAGATTGGTATCAGAGCCTAGGTTATAGACAACTAGGTATTTTTCAAATCTAGACTATAACCACTTTTTCAAAAACTTAACCCTATGACCGACACATGCCTGCCAAGCTGATTGCCTCACTTATGACTCGTTGAAGTCATCTTTGATAAGATATGTGTTTTATTACTGCCAACTTAGTCTCACTATTAGCTAGAATTGCTTTACTTATATGTATGTTTACGTATCACTACACTACGCCTTCTCCCCCACATAAATGAAATATTTGTTCTATCTTTCATACCAAACTTTAAAGCATTTGGACATGTTACTTGTATAACTAAGCTAAGCACTGCAAGATTCATTGAACCTCGGGTGAATATAGCTTGATCACCTATATTCAACCAGGGACAGTGGGACATAGTTTGATCACCTATGTCCGACTCAGAGGTGAATGTTGCAATACTGAAAGTAGTTATAATAGTGGTATGTCCGGTTGACCTCCTGATTGACTTCTAAAAAGAGAAAAATTTTCATCATAAGAGTTATAAAGGTTTACTCCTACACATCACACACTGACGTCACAACATTTTCTCACTACGATATTTTTTTTTCCTAAGTGGAACGCCTTTCTCATTACTACACTCTCTAAACTGACCATTTTACACCACTACCTTACGCCTCCGCGTCTACATCTTACTAGCAACGTGCATGAAGATTTTCCTGGCAGATGATGCACACTACCACTTCGCGCAAGGACACCACAACGATCTATGTTGAAATGGACCACTCTACGCCACCACTTCACGCCCTCCGTGCCTGTGTTATGTATGAGATTTGCTGAGCAGATAATACATAACTAGTGAAATGTTGCATGATGCGAGTTAATAATTATATTTTAGATTTTCTTAGCACATTATGCGCGACTAACTAAATTTTATTTATCTCACAACATTACTCTATGTTTAAATTATATTTTTGGGTCGCTACTATACCATGTCTTCTGTTTCCTATCTCATCGACTTATCGTCTTCGTTACAGGATCATTAAACCTTTATTACTGGATCGTTGCGACCCATGTATCCATCATCCCATCCTATTATCATTCTCTTAGACGTTGAGATCGAAGTTATCTCGTCATTCATTCTGGTAACAGTGTCACCTCTACCCCAAAACTCGTACTCAATCGATGAACCGGATTACATCTCTAGCCGTTCTAGGAACAACACACCTCGACATCTACAAAGGGAACCCATCGCTAAACATAAATAATAAACGAACGACTAAAAGATCTAAAAGCGTACCAAGAAGTAACTTGCAACTCAAGCCACTTTTCTAGAAACAAATCCCTAATTTTTCACTCATCCCTGTGGAACACCAATTGTCTGTCCTGCTACCCTCTTATGAAATAGTAAACTTCGTCGTTATCTAACGCAAACTGCTTTCAAATATTTTACCGACCATTTCACGGTCATTTCTCAAAAAAAAAATAATAATAATAAAAAAAAATCTTATTACTGTGCGATTAAACCAAAAATTTACAACCATACTCATACATTATAAACAATGACCTTATTAATGTTTTGCAAACTATTTTCTAAAGAGTGATAAACCGATTTATTACCTTACTACTGTTTTATAAAACAACAAACATTTCACTAGCAATATGCAAACTATGTTACAATTTTTCCTACAAGTTTTATTACAACCTTACGAACTATTTTACCCTTTTGGTGAGCTGCCTTAGCTACTGTCTGATTTAAAACAATAAAAACTTGGTACTCTTACCTCACAGACTACTTTGCCTTTACCTTACTAAATATTTTATTACCACCCTATAAACCAAATTTATATTAATTAAACTACGAATTTTTCTACTAGTTGACAAACAATAAATTGTTTTCTTATAAGCTATTTTTACAAATCATTTCACAAGTTATTTTATAACCTGATTTGTTGTCTTACCAAGAGATCACAAAAATTTGACTACGATTTCACTACTGTTCTATAGTCGATACTTTAATATTACCCTATGAGCTATTTTAAAAAAAAGTCATTTTACAAGCTACTCATTTAAACCAAGTCGATACTTTAATACCGAACCCCAAACTACGACTTATTATTAATTTGTAAATGATAAGAATATTTTCTTCTTACTCAATAAAGTGATTTTACAAACGTTTTCATGAATTTTACTGCAATTTTCTTACAAACTATTTACTCCTCTTGAAAAGTTTTAAAGAATAAACGATATTTTCTTTTGAAAATAAACCAAATTTCAAAAAAAAATAAAATAAAATAAAAAAAATAAAAAATCTTGTCAAACCTTATCAAAATTTAGATGTCTATGTTTATTCCAGTTCCGTGTTAAACGTGTATGCTCATTCGAGAAATCGATTTGACTTTTTGGTTTGGTTTAGCAAACTAAAACGCAATGGTTGCGTCGTTTTCAGGGGCGCATAAGTTGGGATTTCATTTTCATACTTGCATTTGTGTTTCCCGTGTTACGTTTTGATTTAATTATTCTCATGTGGCGAATGTCGTTTGTGTTTTCAGGTGTGCTTGAATTTTCGGTAGATAAATAAGTATATACATCTGCGCTCTAAATCTCTGTATTTGTGATTGGGTTGGATTTAAGTTTGTGTTGGGCTGTTAAGGGGCTCGGCAGCCCATAATGGTGCGTTTGGTTATAAATTCGGGTCGAAGCCCCATTATTACTTAAGCATGTGTTTGGTTTTATATTTGTAAAGCGTAGTATATTGTTTATATATGAAAACTTGTGTTAAATATTATCGATCAATGAATTAATTTGACTAACGAGTTACTTATGTTTGACATTGGCACTTGGTACGTTTCGGGTATCTTTTGAGATGAGATATTCGATATTTGATTTGCCAATACTAAATGAATTGGAATAATGCGGATTATAATTTGACATATTGGACTTATATCGGAAATATTAATTGGACTTATATTGGATTATTTGGACTCGAGACGGAGGTGATAAATTAGGCCCTACTCGTATGGACCAAAGTATTAGACGAAACTAATGATAAGTGGTAAAACCCATAACTAATAAATAATCTAAAATTTTGATTAACTATTAAAACTATTTAGTTAAGTTATTATTGAAACAGGTTAGATTAATTAACTCGAGCACATGTTTAATTATAACTCTGACGGGGTATATTGTTTTTAAAAATCAAGTTTTCATTAAAGTCTATTAACACGGAAATATTGTATAAACGGACGCATCATGTCGGAATTTATAAAAACTTATTAAACTTAAACTCCTATTTGAAAATCCTTTTATTTATATAAAACCCGACAAGAACCAAACATATGTTTTATAAAGTTATGAAATGTTATTATAATTATAGTTTTCTTATAAAGTCTAATTGATTTCTCTAAACTATCTGGGATTTTCGGGTAAATATCTGAAACTCTACCAATTACTTGCTTGTTACTTACTTGCTAATTGATCCTTACTTGTTTAATTTCTTTTATATGTCTTTTTACTTTGGCGTGAGTTCTTGAGTCTTGGTCAATATTTCTTGACTATTCCTTACAATGTATTGGGATATACATTACACTCTGGTGTGAGTTATATTTGGCGTGAGTTACATGTCGAGTCCTTGTTTTCTTACCACCACACGAAACTTTAAAACTAATCTTTTGAGATATTAATGCTGGATTTTTGAAATCTTTGGTACGAGTGTTCCACGAAAACTAAAACACTTATCTTTTGAAAACTCAATTACTTTACGATACGTATTCTGAGATAAGCCGTACACTACTAGGTTGAGCCGATGACGTGCCGTTGTGCCTATACTCTTGTAATCGTTGAGCGATGCCACACTTGATACCACTTTGTTTCTTTTCCCGATGCTAGTTGTGATAGTGTCGATTCTTGCATTGCTTCTGACTAAGGTGAGTTCATAGCCCCACTTTTACTCTTTTAACTGTTTTATAAACTCTTTGGGGGAGATACATGCTATAAACTAGAACACAAGTCTTTTCTTAAAATGTATGCTTGCCTTATTATTATTATAGCCTAAGTTGCCTGCCAAAAGTCCCCTTCATCATGAACCATTAATCACTTGCGAGTGAACGCAAATATTGTGGATAGTACTATGGGAATTGACGACCCAGACTCGGTTATCGGAAATAACCTACCATATCGATTATCTCTATGTAATTGGCTATACATCAGGGGGCAATTTTATTACTTACACCGATAATTAGGTGTATGCGGTTAGTATTTGTATCATGAGCTTAGTGCATAATAATAATCTCTGTTTTCTATGGTAATTGTCTTCGAAGCAATTATCATCTCTTAATTGTGTTCAACTAATTACTAAACCTATGAATATCACTCAACCTTTGTGTTGATCTTTTTAAGCATGTTTATCTCAGGTATTAAAAAGGCGATAGCTAGCTCTGGAGGCGCTTGGGCATTGGCATGGCATGGTCATAGATGACTATGATTTACGTATGGGGACCACATTTTATTAATGGGCCATTTTTCCGCAACAAATCAACCTTTGTAAACTCTATTTTACTTTAATAAATGAAATCTTTTAAGAAAAATCTTTATTTTTCACTTTGTGTTATGATCCAATTGAGTAGCATCCCAAAAACCTTTTCTTCCGCTGCAAACCATTTTTGGGGGTGTTACATGTACTACTTTTGATATATAGATGATGCGGATTATTGTAACTCTCAACGAGTTTTACAAACCTCCTAAGCAGTGTACCTAATCGTTTTAGTTTAGTATATGTTGGACACGAGGGATTGATCGTTCTCTAGGGGAATAGTGTTATGAAGGCCGAAGTGTCGACATAGGTCTAAAGGTGAGGGATGAGTCTTTTTTTTTTTATTTTTTCGAAAACAAAGTAAAATCTCGAGGTTTTGAATAGTGGGCGTTTTAACTACTAACTAGCTAAAACAAAACTAAATAACTTAAAATAAAATGCAAGAAAAGTAAATTGGTGGTAACTCTTATGATAGGAAAATGTGTTTACTTAGATTTCTTTACTCCCTTATTCTCTTATTGATTAGTCGAATTGTCACACCTTTGTTTTAATTGGAGCGTTGTATTTCTTTTTATTAGTCGTAAGGAGGTGACAAATGCCCTAAGCCCCTAACTCTATGAAAGTATAAGTCTCCCCTAAGAAGCTTAAAGTCTATTAAGTCTTCTATGATCTACAAGCCGCAATTCATGCAATAAATACAACGAGAAAACCACCAGTACACTCTAGGGTTGCGTTTTGTTAAGACGGTCAAGCTAGCTACATATAGGAATTTAGCAAGTTTTCTTACCCTAAAGCGAAGCAACCAATTCGACAAGAGATGACAAACAATAATTAATAACAATGTTTCATTAGATCTAAGCAAACACTAATAAATCTAGCCTAGCATGTTAAAGAGAAGAAAAGAAAAACATATAATCAAATAACAGATAGATATATTGAATGATTAAAGAGGGATTACTTATTTGTGGGATTACTTATTTTCACAAATAAGTAATCCCTCTTTAATCATTCAATATATAATTCCTCTTTAATCATTCAATATGATTAAAGAGGAATCATTTATCTTCAATTAAACATGAACCAAATTGGCTGAAAAACCTTCACAATTACTGTGAAATTCGTATAGGGTTTGCCTCTCCAAAGTGTTACACAAATAATGAAAAACATGTGAAATATATATAGTATTATACTTGTGACGGCGTCACCTTATATGTTGTGACGCCGTCATTAGGGTTTCGTCCTGTGCAAGTCGCCGTTATGACGCCGTCGCTTTGGATATCTGACGCCATCATGTGATGCCTGACGCTGTCCCATTGTAAATGATATGGGCCATCTCTTGTTAGCTTTGTACGTGAATCTGAACTTCAAATTACACCTGACGCCGTCAGGTTATAGTGTCTTCAGATTACACTGAGGCGTCGCTTGTTAATTTTCCACCAAAAATTCATCTTCAGTAACAAGTAACGGCGTCACATTGTGATGTGTGACGCCGTCAGACTCCCTTATCTGATAGTATTTTGTGACTTCGTCGTTTTCATATTTTTTTCGTCCAAATAAGACATAAATGTGTCGATTTCTAGATTTTTCGTCCCAAGCACCTAAAATGCAAAAAGAAACGATTTAGGGCAATATTTGATCATATTCATACAATTTTAGGCTAAAATGACCCCTTAAAAAGGTATAAAATAAATCCTTATCAAATATCCCTACACTTGAAATTTTCTTTTCCTCAAGCAAATATGCCTTTATCCAATCAATTTACAAGTTATGGGCATTTAACATGGGTTTAAAATAGTTTACAACATCCACAAACTATACAATAGTCAAAACAAGCAAGAAATCATATACTAGCATCTTACATAAAGTGTTTGGATTCTCTCATCTCTCGGGTGTATAAGTTGTATAACATGTATGAAAACGGAAAAATAAACACATTCTACCTGTCATAGCACATAGATTACCATAGGCTTGAGAATATATCAAACCTCCACCGCTTTGGCGTAAGCACATAGGATTAGCTATCAAAGAGGAATTTTAAAGGGTTGTAATGTTAGGTGTAACGGTATTAAAAACATGGTTTTGTTGGATATAGGGAGTTTTTACTAGTGGCAAGTCAATTATCTAAGTTAATCACATGTAAAATGTGGCATTGCTATGCCAAGACTTGACTCACTAACTTCTAACTATTTTTATATTTTTCTTTACCCTTTCTCTATTTAAACATAAAATAAAAAGGATAGAGGTGGGATGGTAGTCCGTATGTTTTCATTTTTTCTTTTCTATTTTTTTTTTCTTTTTTCACTTTTTCGAATTTTTTTCTTACACTCTTGCCCTACCATCCACAAAATAATACATCGTAACTAAGGCATTTATAGTTGCATCTCTACACTTGAATTTTTAAATGTATAAAAACTAACTAATGACCCGAATTACAAGGATCAAAACACGTAGAGTACTTAAACATTTACTTAGATATGGGGATTATAATTGACTTTTTCCCATTACTCCATAATTAATATTACTAAACCCATTAGTACCAATCATCCCAAAACTGTATACACAAGATATGACTTGACTTAGAAACCATGTAATCAACTAGACAATTAACTAAGGGTTTAACAAATAACAATAATACACTAAAAATGAGTGCATATAAGAATGGCTAAGGCGATTTGGGTGTACATTTGGAGGTGGATTGTAAATAATGTTCTTCATTAAGATTCTGAAATCCACCGAAATATCACGAGACCCGCAAAAAAGATAGGCTTATAGGGGTTAACTAGGAGTATCTTGTACTAATAATGAGTACATAGCAAGGGTGCGGGGAAATTACATGACTGGTGTAGCCAATTTAATTATATAAACAGGTTTAAAATAAGGGTTATCCTAATGCCTCTTATCATTTAGTTAATCCTAACTACACGAATGTAGTCCTACTAGCGATTTCGAAATGCAACACAAAACAAGTTCTAAAATCTATATTCTACCACTACACTCATAAGTATTAAAAGTAAATATTTTTATCCTATATATATAAAGGCGAACCTCACATTTTGGGGGTGGAATTTGAGTGATAAGGTTTTTGTGCTAGCTATATAATTCCTATCCATGAGACGCTTTATTAAGACGTAAGTTTTATTTGTAAATGTCATAAAAAATTTAAATTTGGTGCTAAAATTACCCTAACATGCATTTCTTTCGGTTTATTACACAATTACTAGAAAATAAAACAAATATCAAGTGAGTGATTAGTTTATAAGGTATCCCTTTTTCCCTTCCCACGCTTAAATTGAACATTATCCCCAATGTTCGTAAAAAGTATCAAAGTTATGATAACGGAAAAAAATAATAATAAAATATATATGAGAAACTAATACTCCCCTGATTTGCTCGGCATGGACGGTAAAAATACTGTTAAATCCTCCTCCAAGAAGATAAATAAATGATATACTTCTTTCCAATATGCACTTGAATCTTCTTGTTCAATATAACCTGTAACTCACTAAGAAAACGAACATGAAACCTCGCAAAAAATCAGCGATAAACACTATATATAATAAAATTAAATCCTAGAAAGCAAATAAGATATAATACTTGCAAAATAAATGTTTACAGGATCCTGGAATTTCAAAACTTCTGGAAATTTTCAAAAATTAAGTTTCGACAGAAAAACAAAAATTTGAAAAACTGTTGTTACAGTGCCTGACGTCGCCAGGTGTTAATTCTGACGCAGTCAGGATTGACCTAACAGAATTATAACTTTCGTTTTCTGAAAAATTTATAGAAAAATCTATATTTTAAAACGTGTAATTTCATGCAAAACATTTATTGTGACTCGATACAAGCATTTGACTCAAACAAACACACAAACATGATAAAATATACATTCATCATTTATTGTAAATTTTCATGTTCGATTTTCGTTCTATTAAACAAATATCAACTTCCTTACACTTATCTTTTTGTAAAATACCTTTATATATGATTAAGACGAGGTTAAAAACAAAATACATCATTTTCACAAATTTATTAGAAACATGGAAATTTAAACAATAATGATGAAACATATATATGACACAAACAAACAAATAAATAAAAACATCAAACAATTAAAATAAATGAGACATGCTCGAGTTGCCTCCCTAGAAGCGCTTGTTTTTGTTCGAGTCACGAGCCTGACTCTACCTTTAACTGATAAAAGGGAAGTTTTCCCTATACTTAAGTTTAAGTGCAGGTGATAGTAGCAATACACACCCTTAGGGTGGAAATATGCCACATGAGGAAAGAGTGGTGGATGATGCTCAAAGGGGTGTGCTACTCTCATCATAAACTTACCTAATTCATTTGGGCCAATGGGTAAATCTAAGTTTTTATCCTAAAAAGGAATCATCTTCTATCAACTTTGAGAGATTCTTAGTTAATGATCCATCTTGACCTAATAAAACCGGTTTAAACCCATAATGTTTCTTGTGATCAATAATAACTGGGTGGTGTAAGTATGTAAGGTTATGGTTTACTCCTATATTAGCTTCTACTCCACATGGCTTAGAGTCTTCTACATTTACCTTAAAACTATCCAGACTATGTAGTTTGATGGGTGGATCGGGGCCTATTTCAATTCCTAGATTCACATCCATGGATGAAATGTTGGGTAATGGTTTTGGTTGAGGCCCCGGTTCATCAAAACTAAGAACTTCCATAGAACTAAGAGAAAGGTCATGACAATAAGTGTAACATATTGGTTTTCACAATCACCCAAGTAAGCACAATATAGGCGTATGGTTTAGAGTTCTAGTGAGAGAAAGTGAGATGTTCTAGAGAGATAAAAAAAAGGAAAGGTTAGATTAACAAATGAACATCCAACCCTCTCCCTTGTGGGGAGAGGGCTATTTATACAAGTGACTCCGCCCTCCTTCGGGCTGTGGATAAGGCATACAGTGGGTAAAGACCCGTCCTTCTTCCACGGTGATACTTACACTACTAATAATCTAATTAATAAATTGTTACGTCCACGAGCTATAAAATTCTAAACATACGTTGGGGTGACCGACACTTCAGCATGGATTTTCTAAATCCTAACAATCTCCCCCTAAGGGAGGTCACCCCAAAATTGATCTATAATCTTTGATGCTCGAGCTCATAGACTTTGTAGCATCAACAACTTAAACATCATGTAATAGTAGTGATTCCATGACTTTGAGTGATTCTTTGATATGTGATCCGGAGCTTTCATTGAGATCATCAACAATACATAATCTCTAATTCATCCTTTGTAGTGTTGCCATCATGTGACATTGTGACTTTTGGACCGACATGCTCACATTCTGGATCATGATATCTTCTCATCAGAGTAGCGGAGGCTTTTGTTGATTCATGATATTTGCAGCAGCGTAGCAGAAGCATGGAGTGAAAATATCAGAGTTGTTGATGAAGATATGCACTTATCATGAATTCTTTAGACATGAATGTGATGTGTGAGCATGCGGCAGTGGATTGACGCCTCAAATATGATCAGCTGCAGCCGTCGGGTGTTCCTGCAGACAATAGTTAGCAATAAAAGCGCATGAGAGTGTCTTTGATCACTTTTGTTGAATTGAGGTACACAGCCCACGGTTCCCCATTGATCAGTACAAGTACTGCCTATGATCAGGTAGAATTCCGAAGAACCTCCTTGACAGGGTTTCGCAGTTGCTCTAGCCGTTCTCAAACCGAAACGTCTCAAAGAAGACAACACGGAGTGAGTGAACCAGCAAATTGAGATTTGCTGATTGAAGAAAATGATTTGAAAACAATCGTGTATTGTTTATCAGAAAGAATTTTTGCAATACAACGAAGGTTTTATAATGGAAATCAATTTTCAATCATAAATACCTTTTGATTTTGAAAATATACTACACATTCGACGTGCTAAAGAAAAGAATTTTTTTGTGCACATCGACCGGTTTTTCAAAGGTATCCTTCAATCCATTTCCTGGACCAAGGTTGATTCAAGGTATGAATCGCCCCATCGTTTCTGTCCAGTTGTCACATGCTTGATCTATTGGATAGATCTCACATGCCACCTACCAAGAGCTTGTTTGATGTTGGCTCTAGAAGGTTTTCCATCTTCATTGTGAATATGTGAACATATCACTCAGATGTTCTGGAAATACCACAAGGATAATGCGTAGGACTCTTAAGATATATATTCTTACTTTCCACATTGTGTGAAACAGTGAGTCTTCATTGATTGTGTCCTAGTGAGATTTGTTGATGATCTCGTGGCTCTAGACTCAATAGTGGACATTTGGTTCCTATGTCGGAGACTAGGGAGAGGGTCTCCTTCTTCAATATCAACAATCTCTAGGAGAAAGTCGATAGATTATGTAGGTTCCCCGTGAGAATGAAACAAGTGCTTTTAAGAGGAACTTGAGTAGCTTGGGAAGTCATAGTGCAGTGTGTCACTGGGTCCATGACGTCTTGTCTTCAATACCGGAGTTACCTTGGTAACAGCCAGTAGCATATGAATTGAACCCGGTTTCTGCCCTAAGGTTGAAATAATGGAGGGCTATTTCTTTTCAACCTTATCTCATTTATTTATTTTTCATTCTTCAACCCCTTTAGTGCTTACCGAGACTTCATTACTAGAACCTTGTTGGGTTTATTCCAGTTCTAGCTCTATCTCAGTCCGCACTCTTCCCATTTCTCACTTTTCTCCTTTTTCCATCATACCTAAGGGCTTCTACACTATCAAGTGGATTGTCCCTGGGTAGATCCCTCCAGCTTTGGCGGGATCGTGGGAACGAATACCTAACCTAATGATGAGTGTGTAAATACTCATCATTTTTAGTCAAATCTGAACTGCAAAACGTTTAAAAATGCTCAGAAATGCATCAAAATACTGAAAATATTCCAAAATTGCATTTTATATGTTTCAGATGCAAAATGTTTAAAATCGGATGAAAAACGAGCAAAGTTTGCATAATTGGCGTTTCAGTCCCAGACTTTCGAAAACAGCAAAATCAGTCCCTAGGCATTTATTTTAAAAGAAAAGCCACCAAAGGTCCTTTTGGAATCATAAGTTGTCAAATTTAGTCGTTTGGTGAAAAGTTCCAAAAGTTTTGAGAAATTACAGTTTTGATCCTTGGATTTTAAAAATGTTCATGTTTAGTCCTTGGAATTTCACAATTGGCAGATTTGGTCCCTTGGAATATTGGAGGTTGGCAAAACAAGCCCTTGGATTACTTTTTAGAAGTTACATATATGGTCCTGGAATTTGAGTTTACTCTTTTGGTCCCTAAACTATACCTTGGATCCATATCCTATCCTAAGTCCAAAATAAGCTTAAGCCCAAATAAATACCCAACAAACCAACCCGGTCCAATAAACCAACCCGTTATCCAACCCATCCCAATACCCACGTTTAAAATAATATTACCCCGCCCCCTTTCCCTGTCTTCCCGACACCATCGCAACCGACCACCAACACACCACCTCCACTTTGTCCCCCTACTCCACACCTTGTCTCCCCCCTCCTCACCTAACATACAAATCGCATTTAATGCACCTTGTCCCTGTCTAAGATATCAAAAACCAAATTGGCGCCAAAACCACTTAAACGGCCAAGATTGATCCTAAGCCATCCAATGGCCCATTTTAATCTTTGGGATATGTCCAGAGAGATGAGAGAGATAGTTTGGAGCATAAATAAAGGAAGGAAGAAGGAAGTTAGAGAGTAGTTAATTTTATTTTCTTAAGTGTATGTCGTTTTTCTTATTATCATGTCTTAAATAGTTTACTGATTGTAATTTCAGTTCATTTGTCTCAAAAAAAAGTATTTAAGTGTTCTGCAACTCTGTTTAAGTGATAATTTCAGTTAATGTTCAATTTCCATCCTTTATGTTCCTTTGTTGAGTTTTTAGGTTTCTAAATCTTAAGTAGAAGCTTTTAGTAACTTGTTTTTAAGCTCAAACATGCTTATTCAATCTTATTAAAGCTTTACGTAGCTCAAATTTTCAATTCTAAACAATCTTAGATCTTGGTCAACAAAAGTCAACATAGGAGCAAAATTGATGCAGAAAGGGAAATGGTTGAAGCAGACATGGATTTGGGTTGATTTATAGTTAGTTGGGTTGGATTTGATAGGTTAGTGGTTCTGGTTTCACTGTTTGCAAGCCATTGTGGCTATGGACAATTGTAAGTTAGTTTCAAATTATGTAGCATAATCTGTTTTAGTGGTCACCAATAGTTAAAGCCTGTTTAAATAGATGTATTTAGGTCCGGTTAAGTCGGTTTGATCATAATCTATGCTTGTTCAGTGTTAGCTTAGTTTTAGATTGCTTATCAGTTGATATAAAGGGTGTTTGGATTTCTTGTGATAAGCTGTCCCCTGAGGCTTGTTCAGTGTATACTTTCTGTTGGTTCATACTTGTTAAGTCCATAGTAACTCATTTCAGTCAATAAATGTGCCTGATCTTTGTCATAAGTCAACATTCCATGAAATCTGTCTCACTGCCTCACTGTTATAAATTTTGGATTAGCAAAACCTTGTTTTGTGTTTAGAATTGTTAAACATTGCTTGCATTGTGTTCATCATACCTTATTACATCAACATCAGTCATAAAATTGGATTCAAAGTTCATTTTGGTCAAAGTTCATCACTATTGTCAAAAGTCAAAATTGCAAAAACCTGTTTTGGGCTCATCGGCAAGGATTTTTCATGAGCTCATTTTTGAGCCACATGAAGTGAGCCTTGGCATTTTGAAAACTTCAGTTGGTGTTCTTTCTTATCACCATTTTAGTAGAATTTTACAAATTTCTTAAAAGCTCCAAACAAGCTTCTCTTTTAAGTACCAGTTGCCACGCCACAACTCTCATTATAAACTGAGATTTCCTCAGTTTTGTGAGTCACAGGGGCTCATAAGAGCTTCCCAAGGTCTGAGTTTTGGTTTGCTAGGTCTCACCCAGGTCTAGTTTAAGTCTCTGTATTTGGTTTTTGTTGTCTAGCTTATTTGAGTGCTTATCTTGTGGTCTGCTAGTAACCCTCGAATCTGTTTTAGCTTTGAAACTCAAAAACATCAAATCTTTGTAGCTTGTGATCCAGTGGTTAAAAACAAGTAGGATTTGTTGCATTTTAGTTATTTTAGCAGTTTATAACTTCTGTAAACAGTTGGTGGTTTGTTTTGTTCATTTGGCTTATTAAAGTACTTATTTATAAGCACTTGCTATAGCAGTTTCATTTTCTTGCAAACAAGCACCTGTTTTTTCATTTTTCCTAGCTTCCTTATATAATTTTAGAGTTTTCCTGAAATTTTCAGATTTTTCTAAGTTGATTTGCTATTTTTCTTAATTTAAATTAGTTTTTAAGCATTTTTAAATAGCAATTAATACAAAAAATTAAGAAAAGGTTCAAAAAAATAATTTTTCATTTTTCTTAAGTTTAGATAAATATAAAAAGACAAAAAAATATTTTTCTATATTTTTCTTAGTTAAATTTGTAATTTTTAGTAATTTAATTAGTTTTTAATAGTTTAAAATTCATAAAAAATACAAAAATAATCAGAAAAATACAAAAATAGTTTTGAAAATTCTCTTTTGATATTTTAGATTTTTCTAAGTCTTAATTTTATTTTTCTAGCTTTATTTCACATTTTCTTGTATTTTAGGTAATTATTAAATAGTTAAAAATAGTTTTTAATTAATAATAATTAGGTAAATAGTTATAAAAATAATTTTCTTTTTCTAAATATTTTCTTTTATCATTAGGTTTGTAAAAATATCATTTTCATATTTTTAGGGTTAATATTGTGTAAGATTCACTTCTTCATTTGTACGTTACGTAGTTTTTAATTCCAGTTTTATAAAAACATAAAAACAAAAACATCATTTTGCAAATAGTGATAGCGTTTATTTAATATTTTTTTTATCTTTTTAATTTGCTTTAATTTGCATTTAAGCCGTTGTAATTTGTTGGCTTTTTCTGTAGTTATAATCATTCTCAATCCTTTTATTCGTTCAAATTTCTCGATCACTTTACGTTTGATAATCCATTGCATAGCTCGCTGGGACATAACGACCGGGAAACACTATACTCCTCATATCTTCATTGCATTCGTGCTTAGGCAGTTTTAAGCTTATTACGGTCTGCCATTCACAAGTGGCGGGCTTGAGTGATTTAGCTTGACTGTTTGGCACGCATCAAATTTTTACGCCACGCCGAGTCTTGATCTATCTTCCGTTTAGCAGATTAGTAATTTGGATATTCACTCTTTGTTCATATCATCCATCTCTATATATATATATATATCCATATTTTCTTATAAAAATCCAAAACCAAAACACTAAAAACGCATATAAAACACAAAAATATTTTTCTTTTGTTTCTATATATGTATCAAATATAAAAAAAAATACAAAAAGATTTGTCGTTTTCTTAATAATAACAACATAAAATCTTACCACCCAAACCAAGGCAGTGCACTACCTAACTGGGGGTGCGACCATAATAAGTTCCCGAACTAAAGATTTAAAACTTGCCTTTGTGTCCTTGTGATTGGTGTACCTTTTTCAAAGAAGCCATTCATCTTGTGATTATTGGTTAAGTTCACTGTTGTTTTGCCTCGAGTTTGTTTTAATTGATTTTGTTGGTATATCTACTTGTCAGAACCAGAAAACCCATAAAGATTCTTCTCACCTCAATTTTTATAAAACGTCTTCATAATTCCCATTTCTCTCCTTAACTCTGAGTCTCTTAGAGTTAAATCTAGTGCATGCGCACTCGTTCTTCTAGATCATTGAGTCCTTTGCGTGATCTAGCAGAAATTCCTAGAAGACGTTCTCGTAGGCGTGCTGCCCAAATAGTCGAACCCGAGATTCGCACTATTTCAAGCAACAATATGGCAGACGAACGCACTATGGCGGAAATGCTCCAAGCACCCACCGAGGGTTATGGAGATGCCATCGTTCTACCGTAATCAATTCGATCACTTTGAATTGAAGTCACATTTAATCCAACTTGTGTCTACGAATCAATTCCGCGGGTTTGATCGAGAAGACCAGTATGCACACATCCGTTGGTTTAACAAGTTAACCGCAACGATCAATTTCAAAGATGTGCCACAAAAAGTGATCAAGTTGATGCTATTTCCATTCTCACTTGAGGGGACGGCCGATTTGGTTGGAAAAAGAACCCCCTCGATCCATCGAAACTTGGGAGGATCTTGTTCAAAAGTTTGTCAATTATTTCTTTCCTCCATCAAAGGCGACCAATCTTAAAATGAAATTTCGGATTTCGTCAAAATTTCGATGAAAACTTTGGAAAGGCATGGGAGAGATTCAAAGATCTCCTCAGGAAATGCCCCCATCATGAGTTCACGGAGCTTCAACAAGTCAATATCTTTTACAATGGGTTGAACGGTAACGATCAAGATTCCTTAAATGCAGCCGCAGGCGGCAATATCTTGAATCGTAGACCTAAAGATGTGATTGAGATTTGCGAGCAAAAATCAAAAGTTCCTATTTCTCGCAACAAAGTCAATACTCCTAACATTCCTTCTTCTTCATCCAATAACTCTTAGAGTTAGCAGCTCCGATAGCCGCTCTAACGGATGCCATCCGTTGTATGATTAAGGATGTTAAGGAGATCAAAAGCGAAATTCATAAGCCAGAACCGGTCAAAGCCGTAAACAAGGTGTGTGAAACTTGTAGTGGTCCACACGCGTATTATGATTGTCAAGCAACCGATGCTTCCTTTTACCAAGCTCCCGTAGCCCGGTAAACCACAATCAATACCGAACACAAGCTGATCCTCAATACCGTGCACCTAGCGGTATGACACCACCTGGTTTTCCTCCTGTGCAAAACCATGGCAATCAAAATCGCTTTGTTCCGAATCAAGGACAAAATTTCAATAACTCTCAAAATTTCAATCAAAACCGGAACAATTTCAACCAACCTTATCAAGCTCCTAATCATCAAAGTTATCAACAACCTCCTCAAGCTCCCATGCCAAATGACTTCATGAAAATTACTGAGTCAAACATGCGTTCAATGCAGACTCAAATCAATAACATGAGAGTTGAGCTGAGAAAGGAAATTGATACCACATTGTCTCGGCAAACAAATGAGTTGAAGAATATGATGAGCAGTTTCATGAACATGAATATGAACAAAGCTTCATCATCTTCGGGAGGACTCCCAAGCAATACAATTCCCAATCCAAATGCCGAGTTGAAAGCCGTCACCACTCGTAGTGGTAAGACGCACAATGGACCTTCGACTCCAATGCCCCTCCTCCTGTAGCATTGAGTCAAGTTACCAAGGAAACAACGGACAAGGTGCAATTCTCAAGCCCACGGTACGACACGCGTCCCACCTTCGGTAGTCCAAGCTTTAAATCCGGAACCCGAAGTTCCGAAGACAAATTCGAGCCGAAATGACTTCCGTCCTGGCTCAAAAGTCTAGTCAGCTTCCTTACCCATCAAGAATGAATGATGAGAAGCTCAAAGACAAAACAAAGAGCAAATGGAAAATTTTTTCCAAATCTTCAACGAGCTACACTTTGATATAAGCTTCGTTGATGCTCTCGTTCTAATGCCTAAATTTGCATCCACGCTTAAAGGCTTACTCACCAACAAAGATAAGCTATCTGAGATGGCTAAAACCCCTCTCAATGAGCAATGCTCAGCGGTCCTTCTCAAAAGCTTCCCAAAAGATTGAAGACCACGGCGATTTCTAATCCGTGTGATTTCTTGGTGATGGTTCAATGCTCCGCCTTGGCCGATCTTGGCGCTAGCATTAACCTCATGCCACTCTCAAGTATGGAAGAAGCTGTCTCTTCCTAAACTTTCATCCACTTGTATGACACTCGAGCTAGCGGACCGTACCATAACTTGTCCACTTGGGATAGCCGAGGATGTCGTGATGAAAGTGGGAAAGTTTCACTTTCCTACAGACTTTGTTGTAGTAGACTTCGATGCAGATCCTAGAGTTCCCCTCATCTTAGGGAGAGCTTTCTTAAGAACGAGTCGTGCTCGATTGATGTGTTTCTTTGAAGAGTTGACCATATGGGTTGACAACGAAGAGCTCACATTGAATATCAACCAGAACTCCAAACCTCTATCCAAACAGAGTGTTGCCACAATTGATCAAAAATCTGAAAGATTCAATGCAACACTCTCAAATTTCACGGTTAAGAGGAGTTACCAAAAAGCGTCTTGAGCTCAAAGCTTTGAAAATCAACCCGGTTCAAACAAATGGTTTGAAAGCTGTACCAGGGAAGTCAAGAGTGTTCTTGATGATGATGATCTAGAATCGGAGACTTCATCGGAAGTGGTGGAAACTGCTAGCTCTAAGAGCACACCACTTGTCCCACCTCCGGAATCGGTTTGTCGCATCGAGTTTGTTAACTCTGTGGATGAAACCAAACTCTCTTCGGTTTCATCTGAATTGGATGATGATATTTGTGATCCAATGGGAGACATTCTTCCCATTGAAGAACTGCTCAAAAATGATCCATCATCTTCTAGTCTTATTCCCGACTCTTCCATCCCTTCTCACTCCTGATGAGGAAGATGACAACGTTTGGAATGAAGTCGATGCATTTCTTAGTGATGAGTCAATTCCAACGGGAATTGACAATACTTACTTTGATCCGGAGGGAGACATCCTTTTTCTGGAAAATCTATTGATTGAAGAACCGTTTCCCACCCTCCCTCCCGGACATCTTATTGACAATCACCATATAAGCTTCAAGTTTAAGCTTAAACATGTCAAAACTGGTGATTTGCTTCTCACTGCCTCACTGTTATAAATTTTGGATTAGCAAAACCTTGTTTTGTGTTTAGAATTGTTAAACATTGCTTGCATTGTGTTCATCATACCTTATTACATCAACATCAGTCATAAAATTGGATTCAAAGTTCATTTTGGTCAAAGTTCATCACTATTGTCAAAAGTCAAAATTGCAAAAACCTGTTTTGGGCTCATCTGCAAGGATTTTTCATGAGCTCATTTTTGAGCCACATGAAGTGAGCCTTGGCATTTTGAAAACTTCAGTTGGTGTTCTTTCTTATCACCATTTTAGTAGAATTTTACAAATTTCTTAAAAGCTCCAAACAAGCTTCTCTTTTAAGTACCAGTTGCCCTGCTCACAACTCTCATTATAAACTGAGATTTCCTCATTTGTCTTGAGTCTGCACAGGGGCTCATAAGAGCTTCCCAAGGTCTGAGTTTTGGTTTGCTAGGTCTCACCCAGGTCTAGTTTAAGTCTCTGTATTTGGTTTTTGTTGTCTAGCTTATTTGAGTGCTTATCTTGTGGCTGCTAGTAACCCCTCAGAATCTATTTTAGCTTTGAAACTCAAAAACATCAAATCTTTGTAGCTTGTGATCCAGTGGTTAAAAACAAGTAGGATTTGTTGCATTTTAGTTATTTTAGCAGTTTATAACTTCTGTAAACAGTTGGTGGTTTGTTTTGTTCATTTGGCTTATTAAAGTACTTATTTATAAGCACTTGCTATAGCAGTTTCATTTTCTTGCAAACAAGCACCTGTTTTTTCATTTTTCCTAGCTTCCTTATATAATTTTAGAGTTTTCCTGAAATTTTCAGATTTTTCTAAGTTGATTTGCTATTTTTCTTAATTTAAATTAGTTTTTAAGCATTTTTAAATATCAATTAATACAAAAAATTAAGAAAAGGTTCAAAAAATAATTTTTCATTTTTCTTAAGTTTAGATAAATATAAAAAGACAAAAAAATATTTTTCTATATTTTTCTTAGTTAAATTTGTAATTTTTAGTAATTTAATTAGTTTTTAATAGTTTAAAATTCATAAAAAATACAAAAATAATCAGAAAAATACAAAAATAGTTTTGAAAATTCTCTTTTGATATTTTAGATTTTTCTAAGTCTTAATTGTATTTTTCTAGCTTTATTTCACATTTTCTTGTATTTTAGGTAATTATTAAATAGTTAAAAATAGTTTTTAATTAATAATAATTAGGTAAATAGTTATAAAAATAATTTTCTTTTTCTAAATATTTTCTTTTATCATTAGGTTTGTAAAAATATCATTTTCATATTTTTAGGGTTAATATTGTGTAAGATTCACTTCTTCATTTTATGCGTTCGTAGTTTTTAATTCCGTTTTATAAAAACATAAATTCAAAAACATCATTTTGCAAATAGTGATAGCGTTTATTTAATATTTTTTATCTTTTTAATTTTCTTTAATTTGCATTTAAGCCGTTGTAATTTGTTGGCTTTTACATTTGTTATAATCATTCTCAATCCTTTTATTCGTTCAAATTTCTCGATCACTTTACGTTTGATAATCCATTGCATAGCTCATTTGGGACATAACGACCCGGGGAAACACTATACTCCTCATATCTTCATTGCATTCGTGCTTAGGCAGTTTTAAGCTTATTACGGTCGGCCATTCACAAGTGGCCGGCTTGAGTGATTTAGCTTGACTATTTGGCACGCATCACCTAACCATCCTTATATCTCCATGCATAAAGTAAATTTGGTCGGTCTTTTTGGTATAGTTCTTCTTCAAATGAAACCAATTGAAAACCATTTGAAAATCAATCCAGGTACGTGTGATACAAGATCAAAGCATTTTATACCTGAATCATTTTTGATATTTTTAGAAAAAGCTCCCCCTCAACATGTGCATCTAATAGTTGAAATTATTTTAGCACATGGAGGCAAGAGGGCATAGAAATCTTGGATTAAGAATGAAGAATTCAATTCTTTGATCAACATTTTCTAAAATTATCAACATCACTTTCCCGATCAAAATTAGTATTTTTAACTACTTTGTTGAAGATATTCTGGGAAAGGATGTGGTTTTCAAAAGATTGCTCCCCTTTGATGTGAAGAATATTTGATACATTTTAGAGCTTACAGGGGGAATATGATGCATAATTCACGATCGTTGTAGTCAATGAAACCTTTTAAAGTTACTGTCAAGGTACTCTTATGAAAAGAACTTTTAATTTTAGTACCTTGATAGTTTTGTCAACTTTTCGAAATGCTCCCCCTCAATGTGTGCTTCGATACACGAAAGGTTTTAGCACATATGAGGAAAGATGCCAATATATATTGAGTTTTGAAGATCACGTTTTATCAGATTGCATATTTATATCACATTTTCTCCCCCGACCAAAAATTTCAAATCCTTTGAGATTTTGGATCTCAAGTGATTTAAATATGTACCAAAATCTTGTTGGAGAAAAAAATGTGTCTGGTTTTATTTGATCTGAAAAAAAACACTCCTAAATTCCCTCTTCAGACCAAGAGGGAAACTACAAGCCATAACCTATCACTACTATATACATTATAGTTATTGTTGTTCATAGTACAGTCATCACATTACACATTATATTAAAATAAAATAGCTACTAAAGTACGATGTCTTCATTTTGTTCTTAGAAGTAGCTTGTAGTGTCCTTCACGTACTCTCCCACACACAAAACTTTCAAGGCTGCGGAAAATCTTTCTTGTCTTAAGTCTTCGTCCGATAGCAGCAATGAAATCTTCACACCATTTTACATCCTGTTCCGTCCAGAACCTCGTGTTGTTCCGCGACTTCAAATTAAGCTTGAACTCCTTTACCCTTGAATCCAACTCTTCTTCGACCATCTTGAGCGTACCATCACTGAACTTGTATAGCTTACACAGCCTCAGTAGCATTCTTGAACCATATTTATCTATAAAGATAACCGCTCTTGGAGAGTCAATCACTGAGTAGTCGCGTCTGAATTCATGCCCAGTGGCTTCCCATTGAGGTCTAGTGAGATTTACCTGAGTCTGGTAGCTTTCTATTCCAAGTTGAAAATCACCTACTCTTTGTCGAATCACCAACCCCCTTATCCATAGATTGACTGCAGCAGAGAGGGACTTCTTTTCTCGAACGGGCAAATGGTTAAGATGCCCTTGGAGGTTCCAAAGGTACAGATCTTCAAAGTCACTTGGAAACAAGTGCTTGAAGTCATTTTCTTCAATAACATGGTCTTTCAAGTCAACTCTTCTCAGGACGATCTTCTTCAGGTAATCATAGCCATAAATTAGGAAGATTTCCACACTGACCACACTTAGAATTCGCAGCTTGGATCGAACTGTTTTGAGCTTCTTTTCTGCACCATGTCTTTCAATGTAGAATTTATTCTTTTTGAACCACCAATGAGAAATGCCGTATGAGGCAGCAATGTCGTATACTTGTTCCTTGTCTACCCAGAAATGATCAGGTACCATCTGCTCAAGACCTAGATCTAAGTAGGTTGCAGCTTTCATCTTGGAAATAGATAAGGCTGGTCTTTTTCCTTTAGTTCTAACACGTGGTAATCCAGGTCTCGGTTGAAGAATAATTCTGATTAAATAGTCTTCTGTCCAGGTTCACCGCCAAGAGGAAGAGGATTGTTGACATTAAAACGACTGATATTCTCATCAACTTGATCAATCAACATCTTGTGGCATTCTTCCATCTGGTATTGAAGATGACTGGCATCTAAATGAAAGACTTTGACAATTTCAAATGCTGGGCCTTCAAGATCTTTAGGAGTGATTGACGAGATTCCCTTCTTTTCACAAAACCATTTCATGAAGCTTCCCATGTCACCAGTGATATGTAAGAGTGAATCTTCCGAGGGGGCTTCATAGTTGGCTGTAATGGTGGTTGCCCAGTTATTGTCAGGGATTATCAAGTCAGACTCAGGAATGGCCTATGAAGGTTCAGGAGTTTGAGGTCTTTCTTTGGTAAGCCAACTTTGAGACATATCCTTGGATGGTGCAGTTCTAGATGTTTTGTTGTGTTTACCCTCAATATAAGCGTCCCACCAATCTTCATCTTCAGTAACTTTAGGGATATGCTTGGTGGAAGCGTCATCATCTTCTGATTCTGATTCTGGCTTGATGTAAGATTCTTCATTTAACATTTGCTCTTCTGGGACTGAGGAGAAGGTGGGTGTAAACCAAGAATCAACCGTGGTCCATGCTGTAGAAGTTTTCTGGGACCCTTGACCACCTGAAGAACCAGTTTGGTTAGACGGTTTTGGTGGAGATGTGGGTAGATTTGTACTTTGAGTCGCAGCAGTACCAGAAGATCCACCAATACCAGATGTTCCAGCTCCACCAGTTGGAGGAGGAGGAGGTGGTGGAGATTTTGGAACTCCATACATGGACATCACAACTCTTCTCTTCTTCTTTCCCTCCCTTTCACGAATGTCCTCCAGAAATTGCAAGTGATTATCATGCCTTATCGATTCTTCGAGAGCCTCATATAACTTCTTATGAACTTCATCCAAATGCTCATCTGCATCATACATTCTATCACAGAGAACTGATCTCATATCCGAAATAGGCAAATCCTTAAACCTCTGAAGTAGCGGAGCTTTCATTGCCCATTCCACAGCATCTTTTACTTCAGCTTCAATGGCATTTGCAACTTCGGTGTCAAAGTTGAGGTTCTCTAGCTTGGATACACGACGATCAAGATGCTTGACAGATTCGGGCAAATGGTGTTTCTCAAGGGCATCGATTCTCTTAAGTGCTTCCTCTAGAAGTTGCTCAGTACTCTTAGTTGGAGGTGGTGAAGCCGGTGGTGTGACAGAGTCACTAACGGTGACTATAGGTGGAGAGATGGTAGTAGACACGGGTGGTGGAAGTGCAGTTGTTTGAACAGGAGCGGGTGGTGGAAGTGCGATTGGTGGAGTCGTTGTTGATGAAGTAACTATGGGTGCCGACATCGGAGGAATAGTAGATGTGTCTTGCTGGATAGTGACCGAGAACACAGACTCTACTTCTTCTTTTTCATCGTTTTGTTTGTCAGACTTGACATATGAGGATCTGTCCTTTAGGAATTGATCGCCATAAGTAATGTCAGGCTCAAGATTCTTCAGGGATGACAGAGATCCCGTAGACACGTTTGCTTCTTCCAGACGCACGTGTTCCTCAGATCTTGACTTAAGAATCTTCTATGAGCCTTCCAGCAGTTCATTTCTCCCAACCTTTGTGTCTTGTTTGTCAGTGTCCATTTGTTCATTCTCAGTTTCCAGTACTGGAACCGTTTCTGTAGAAGGTGCTGATTCCTGAATTTCTGACTGAGTGTCACTAGAGGCAAGAGTTTTCTCCTGTGTATTAGACACATCCTTTTCCACTCCAGTTTGTTCTTGAGCTGAGGATGATTCAACGCTTCTTTTCTTGAGCTCAAATTGCGTGGTCGTTTTTGGAGTCGGAGTGGAAATGGTTAACAACATCTGAGCCGCTTGTTCAGCTTCTTCTCCAGCAATTCCTTTGCCTTTGCCCTGTGCAATGGGAGTGGTTTGGCGTGGTACTGACTCAGGTTCTTGTATCATAACCCCTCCCACTGGTTGTCTTTGAGACATGTCAAGACTTTCCAGGCTCTGTTAGATTCCTTGTTGCAGTGAAGATTCGTCTTCATCCATTAATCTTATCTCTCTCTCAGGTACCTTGGACCCTTTTTCATTTCCCTTTCCAGTGTCTCTCTTTCTCCTTTTTGGCTTATGAGTTGGAGATTCAGCAGATACAAATCTATCTTGTCTCTTTTTAGGAAGACTTGCGTAAGTAGAGAGCAGTTGTTTGGATTTGGGTTGAGTGGGAGTAGGATTGGGTGTGTCATCGATGCGTGCAGAGGCCTTCTTTAAGTATTTCTTGAAATAATCTGCCTTCTTGATTCTTTCAAAGGAGAAGAGCTTCGGTATTGGTATGCCAAAGATCTCTTTGTTAGTTCCTTTGGCAACATATTTCAGGTTACCAAGCACAAATTCATTACTAGCCTCATGTAGGACCGACTCACTTCTCGGATTGAACTGATGTTTCTACTGCAAGTATTGGATGATTAACTTTGAGAACCGTATCCTAGGAATCACCCTCTTGTTGCTGGATTTCCTTCCTTTGACTTGATTCAAGAAATTTTATATGTCAGTGATGAATGTGTCCATAGCCAATGAGAATTCTTCCCAAATGCGTTCAGCGTAATCGATATTCACCCTTTTAACAATTCCTCACATGATTTGTAAAATTGGAGCCCTTACTCTGTCAAACCCTGAAGTTTTGCCTATTAAACATAGGTTGATGGTGGCTATGGCTCTCCAAGGTTGATACATATCGTTGGTGATGATTGCAGAGACCTTTGTTAGTTTCATGAGATATCCCAATTCTTCTACAAAGTCCATCAGTTCATCAGCAGTAGGTGGTGAAACAAATGGATTAGCAGGGTCTCGTGGAGTGATTCCAAGGGTCTCCCTGAGAGTCCCTGTGTCGATATCATACCACTTGTCATCCAGCTTACAAGAGTATGTGGCAGTGATCTTGTCCCATGTTACGGTGTTCCAGAATTGTTGTAGGTAAATGGCAGGAATAGTGTACCTCATGGTTAAGGCACCAAAGAAGTTGGTGTTCTTCAGGATATCGATAGCAATTCGGTAGATAGGGTTTGGTTGGTTTCTGTCCACATCTACGAAGCAGTTGCTTTTAGCAATGTCTACCCATTCATTATGTGGAAGAATTTCCTCCTCGGTAAGTACTACGGGTGGAGCATTGGTAGTAAGATTCTCAGAAGAAGTTGTGCCTGCCATTGTAATTTTGTAGATCACACATAAACAACAACAATATCCGAAAAGTTAGTTAGGTTAGTTAAGATCACTGGATCCACCTTATAGCAACTCTATAACTTAGACACTAAGTATGTGATATAAGCGAATGAACGAGCATACACACATTAGTGAGAGCAATATGAACGAGGCAGAGACGTATCAGGTGTAGGATACATACAGTCATCATAGAGCATAGACAATGGAAAATGGGTAAATTCACATAGACATAGCAGATACACGATCGACACACAATGACCAAGTAGATATAATGAGGGAAACAACATGTTGGACTAATCACATAGAGATAATCAATGACAAGACAAGTCACATCAGACGAATCGCATAATTGAAAAGACAAATCGCTTTAAGGACAAATCGCATAATGCCAAGGACAAGTCGCATAGGTCAAAGATAGTCAACAAACCGCACACATCAAGATGTATGGGACAAGTCGCATACAGCAAGTCACTTGCATATATCAAACCGCATATGTAAAGACATAATGCATTATTCACAAATCGCATTGGTCAAATGCAGTCAACAAATAGTACTCATCAAAACGCATGGGACAAATCGCATCCTACAAATCGCTTATACTTAACAAATCGCATATAAAGCGATAATAACACATTAAGGACAAATCGCATTGGTTAAATGTAGTCAACAAATCGCACACGTCAAGACGCATGGGACAAATCGCTCAAAGCAAATCGCATTGATCAATTAGATAATTACAAGTCGCATATAGAGTGTAAAGAGACAAATCGCTTTACTCAATTGATACGACAAATCACATCAAAAAATTTAAAGTGACAAGTCGCTTTACCCAGATTATCTGAAACAAATCGCATATACTAATTAATAAAGGCAAATCGCTTTTAGGTAACCAGAGACAAATCACATCAAATAATATGGGAGCCGAAACGCAACCAAGTACCTGACGACAAATCGCTTACAAGAACAATAGACGAGAGATAGTACCAACAATCAGCATACACAACCTATGTTAATAAAGCCTAAAGAATCTACTCGAAAGAGGTTCAAACATCCAAATAAGTCTATCACATAACACTTTAAACACAAAAAAAGAATAACACATCAAGCAACCTAAATCCATTCAAAAGGGAGACGCATGAAAACAGGGAAACACTCAATCTCAAACAAGCAAATATGCAATCATGAACCCACAACATATACCCAAGCAGAATCCAGTAAACATAACAACAAACCTAGAAAAAGTAATAATCGAGAGAGAAGACGATGAGTGAATCTGCAAGAAAAAACGTTGGTTAGATGCGCGTGTATGATGAATTAATCAGATAAAAGTGTCCTTTAGATCAAAATCATACCACAAAGGTATTGATAAGACAAATCGCTTCGTAGAATGAAAAGAGGAGAGAGTAAGTTTGACCGATTGTTTTGAAAGTTTTGACCAAAGATTGACAAATCGATTTTTATATATATGAAGTGTAAGTTTCAACATATGACACATTTAGTCCCTACGTTGTGACAAATCGCATCAGTGACACTTTCAGTCCTAACGAAGTGACAAATCGCATAATAAACTTTGATTTGACAACACTTAGTTAATACAAAGGATTTTGACAAGCCACATACACTTAGCATCTAACACAACATATATTGACAGATTCAGTCACTCAACATATCATTCAAGGTTTAGCAAAAAAATTCCAGCAAGTACATGAGACACATGATATATGCATGAACGAGATACGCAATTAAGACAAGCAATGCCATTTGGAAGGCATAATTATATGAAGCATATGCATAAGCTAAGAACAATTGCAAACACGCAGAGCAGGAAATTTGCAGTCAGGAATGGTAGATTGATAAGTTCTCCCCCTTAATCAATGTCACTAATAAGAGTGAGTGAACATTGATTGAATCAACCCATTGTAGTGAATCCAAGACGTCTTAGGTATGTGAGTGTTACAGGACAGGTTAAAAAAAATACAAGTAGAATATCTGTTCGAACTTCATCTAAAGACCCGTGCCATTATTGAACGACATTTCTAGATCCGTAGATGTTATCGATGACAGATGACATTATTAAGATTCTGTTTTTGTAATTATCAGTTTTTTCAAAATATTACAAAATATATAATTAATAAAAAAAATTCAGATGACATTATTAAGATTATCTCAATTTTTTTTAAATCAATCGTCAACCGGTGAGGTACGAGTGATGAGCAAAATGGAACATGAGTCACAGTGCATACAAATTAATTTTGACAAACTAATATTCCCTGATGATTAGCCTTCAATTCAGTTGGAAACTAGTTCATGATGTTCATGATTGAATTGAGCATTGTACCTGAAAAAGAGTTAGGAAAATCTGCACTAGTAGCACATGTAGAATAACAATTGGATGGGATAGTAGTAGAATTGTCATGTTCTTTAGATATTATACAGTTAGGCCTTGGAATGTCATTAGTTGTCAATGTTCTGATGGGAATCCACTTAAGTCCAACATTCTTGAAGATTTTCCCTATGGGCATCCACTTAAGACAAGAGCTAGGTGTGTGATTCCATTTGGATCCTATGTTCTTAAATAATCTACTAGTAGGCATCCACTTTAGACAAGAGCTAGGAGAGTTAGATCCTTTAGTTACAGAAGAAGATGTAACCATTTCCCTATTCTGAATTTTAGACATTTTGTAGTTAATTTGTTTCTTAAGGGAGTGGTCAACCATTTGATGCTTCTTATGTGCACTAGATGATCTCCTTATGTTCCTGATCCTAGAGTTTTGAGCGTTAGACTGAGAAAGTGTAACATATTGGATTTCACAAACACACAAACAATCAAAAATATGGGCGTATGAATATATGGTTTTAGAGAGAGAAAGTGGGATATTCTAGTAAGAGAAACTCATGGAAGGTTAGATTCCAAATGAAAATCCAACCCTCTCCCTTGTGGGGAGAGGGCTATTTATACAAAGAAGCACGCCCTCCTTCGGGCTGTGGATCAGGCATACAATGGGTAAAGACCCGTCCTTCCTCCACGGTGTTGCACTAGACTAAACTATGCTAATAACTAACTAACAAATAACGTAATAAAAGATATGTCTACGAGCTAACTTAAGCTAGATAATAAGTGGGGTGACCGATGCTTTACAATAGAATTTCCAATTCCTAACAATCTCCCTCTAAGGGAGGTCACCCCATGATTCACATTTTAGCATCATTGCATTCCTATTAATATTTTGTCTTGAGCTCGTGGACTTCACTTCATCAAAATAATCAGTCTTTGTGCTTTCATGGTGATATTATCATAATCCAACTATAATGTACATTAAGTGGAGGTTATAGAGCTGATCCACATTATGATGACCTTTGAACTTCATATGAGATCATCAGCCACAGTTGATCTCAACATCACTCATTGTTGTGTTGCCCGCATATGATGTAGTGAAAATTGGACCGACATGCTCACATTCTAGATCATGAAATCTTTTCATCAGAGTAGCGGAAGCTTTAGTTGATTCATGATATTTGCAGCAGCGTAGCAGAAGCATGGAGTGAAAATATCATAGTCGTTGATGCATTTATCATGATTTCTTTAGAAATGAATGTGTTGTGTGAGCATGCGGCTATGGATTGACCTCTCCATTCTAATCACGCAAGCGTCCGTACTGCATACAACGATTAGCAATAAAAGCGCACGAAAGTGTCTTTGATCACTTTCGTTGAATTGAGGTACACGCCCCACGGTTCCCCGTTGATCGATACAAATCGCGCACTGTGATCGTATAATTCGAAGAATCTCCTTGACGGGTTTTGCTCTAAATGTTCTCAAACCGAACGTCTCAAAGAAGAAAACACGAGTGAGTGAACCAGCAAATTTGAGATTCAATGATTGATGAAAAGAGATTTGAAAAACAATCGAGTACTGCTTAATAAAGGGTTTTTTCAATACAACGACGGTTTTTGAGAATAATCAATTATCAATCATGAACACCTTTTTATATTCGAAATATTAATACACAGTCAATGTGATAAAGAAAAGAATTTTTAAGCACAACGACCGGTTTTTCAAAGGTATCCGTCAATCCATAACCTAAACCAGGATTGATTCATAAGTTTGAATCACCCCATTGTTTCTGTTCAGTTGTCACATGGTTGATATATTGGATAGATCTCACATGCCACCTACCAAGAGCTTGTTTGATGTCGGCTCTAGAAGGCTTTCCATCTTCATTGTGAATATGTTTGCATATCACTCAGATGTTCTGGCAATACCACAAAAGCCATTAAGAAACCATTAGAAAATCAATCAAGGTGCTTTATGTTGAGACATAGAAATCTTTGTACCTTGAAAGTTTGTTTTCCTTTTTGAAATGCTCCCCCTCAATATGTGCTTCGAGATTCGAAAGCGTTTAGCACATATGGGAGAGCAGCATGCACATTTGAATCAAAACGATCACCTTTTATCAAATTTCATTATTAAATCACAACTTCTCCCCCGACAAAAATATCAAACACTTTGAGATTTTGGATCCCAAGTGATTTAATAAGGTTTATAAAACATTGGAGAAAATGTGCCTAATTTAAAACTCATATTGTTTTTGGATAAATGCTCCCCCTCAACATGTGAATTATGTATATTGAAATCGTTTGGCACATGGAGGCAGGAGTGCCTTTGAAGGACTAAAACCAATTCCATTAAAACAGATTTGAGATTTAAATCACGATCTCTCCCCCAATCAAAAATTTCAAACCATTTGAGATTTGTGATCCCAAAAGATTTAAATCGTTTAGAAAATTTTGGGGAAAGATGTGGCAAGATTTGATATTGAAAAATGACAGATAAGGACCATTTTAAGACATTAAAGATTGTTAAAGTCAGGTATGATTGTTTTAAGAGATCTTTAAGTAAAATAAAACAATTTCACAATCAAACAAGAACAGAAAAAATTTCATTTTGAAAGATCTTTGGGTTTTAAAGAAAATCATACCATGACATAACATTAAATCTTTAGATCACCACTTATTATTGTACAAACGGACTTTTTATGAAGAAATATCGTTTGAAAATATATTATTTTAAATCACTCTCCCCCTCAATCGATGACCGTAGTCGTTGATTGAGTGACTTAAGTTTTGATAAAATGAAGTCCGGTGATTTCCAAGATTTAGTCCAATTTATTTTTCAAAACAATATTTTTCCATTTTCAAAAACAATATTTTCAAAATTGTTTTAAGAAAAATGGTATCATCCACTATTAATCCTGCACAAAGATAAGTTAGGTGGTTGAGCTGCTTTTATTGTTGTTGCTGGAGGTTTGGAAGAAAACCATCTGCTGAAGCAGTGAGACTTCTTACGTTGCATTTTTTCATGCCAACTGAGGTCAAATTAAGCTCCGTTTCTTCATTTGATGATGAAGAAAACCATCTGCTGATGCAGTGAGACCTCTTACGTTGCATTTTTTCATGCCAACTCTCTATAGAAGTCAAATTAAGCTCTGTTTCTTCATTTGTCAATCCAAGATATAGTTGCCCTTTCCTTTCGGCATCCAATCATAAATTGTGGGATCCGGATCGGGAACATTCTTATAATCCATGATATCTGCATACGTTAGTAGACAACACCCAAACAGCAATCGACTAATAAACGTCAATCCAACATGTCAATCAAATCATATAAAGTATGGGAATAATGTGTTCATCAAACTTTAACCATCTAATCCTAACAATCATATCCTATATTCCTAGTCCTTCGACATAGGCAAATATCATTTTTAGTTAAGCACGAGGATAATTAGAAAAGCTCGTTAGATGATATAGATTTGAAAACATTCTCCCCCTCAATCAATGACTTATTTTTCTGAAAAGTTTAAAAGCGCTGAAGTCATTGATTGAGTTTTCAATTATTACGAAAACTCTGAATCTGATAGATTTACAAGCAACTCATTTACCACCATTTTTGAAAACAACAAATATTTTTCTGAAGAATTTATAGAAGGAAAAACATTTGTGTAGGAACAGCAGTCCTTCGACTTACTTTCCTCAATTTGTTTTTAGGATAAGTGCACGAAATATTTGAAAATTGGTATAGCGCAGCACTTTCCTTTCTTGAAGAACGGGTTGCTATCGGAAATAATAGCAAGCCATTGTGAAAATGATATAGCAAGTCGCTAACTTGTCAAAACAAGTCGCTATAAGAAAAATACTTTACAAGTCGCCTTTATGAAAACGTTTAAGCAAGTCGCTAACTTGTCAAGACAAGTAGCTATCAAAAGTTACAAGGCCAAGTCGCTACAATTCGTATCACCCAGTTACAAAGCACGTTGCTAGCAAGAATGTATTAGGATATCACAACTCGCCACAAGGAATATGTGCACCAACTCGCTACCAAGAACAATATGCTATCTGGTAAGTCGCTACCAAGAACATAACTAGACATACGCATAACACAACAGTCCAATCAACAGATATAACCATTACAATGACACAACCAAATTGCTTCAATGAGCCAATACAAACAACTACAAGCACAACCATAATCATAACATCGCAACACAACAAACTCAAACAAGTATTACAACTATACGCGCAAAGGACCATTTAAACAAACAATCGCACCATCACAAATATCCTAGTGAACCCAAACTACACCTAATTATATCAAGTGTTCCCATTAAGTGAATACATTAACAAACCTAAACGAGGGAATCAATATACGAGGCAAAAACCGCACGGTGGAATCTGTTAAGAAGAATGCGTTAGGGGAGATATAAGATCTACATGATTTGAAATAAAAACGTAGAAAGAAGCCTACTACAATCAAATCGCTATTGCAATGGTTACGAGAGGAAAAGAAAGACACTTTTGGGATTTTTGAAAATTTGTAACTTGTGTCAAGTCGCTAGGGGGGTTAAGTATATTTTTTTTCAAGTTTTACAAGTTCACACATTCAGTCCCTGTAATTGTGCTAAAGAGGCAACTCGCTAGTTAAGGGTAAAAACAAGTCGCTACCCCTTAGTAAAACCAAGTCGCTATCCATGATTAAAGCAAGTCGCTATCCAAATTATCAACAAGTGTCATATTTAGAGACAAGTCGCTACCTATCTAAGTATCACACATAGATTTGTACTATTGACACTTTTAGTCCTTGTACTTATCAGATTGCATGCAGATATGATGGATAAGAAGCATGCATGTTGAATAATATGACAAGTACCAAAAGTGACATAACATAGATAAGCTATCTAGCACAGTGGACATAACGAATCATGACTTAAACATGCAGCAGCACACAATACATATCAAACAATGATGCATAGTCAAACAGAGATAAATTAAAATATACTCCCCCTCAATCAATGTCACCAATCAAAAGTGATCATTGATTGAATTCCGAACCCCCGTTTATAAAATAGAATATATCTTTTGTTCGAACTTCATCTATGGACCCGTATCATTATTGAATGACATTTCTAGGACCGTAGATGTTATCGATAACAAGAGATACATCTTTTATCAGATTGTGGGTAAAGATTTAATTAATTAAAAAAATGATGATTTTGATTTGATTTTTTTTAAATAAGTGAAAAATTAATTTGTACACGGATTCATGAGAATGAGTCCTGAATCAAGTCGAACAAGAGTCAATGTACGAAGTACATCAATTCTGAGAGGCTACAATTCCTGAGTGAGCAATCTTCATTTCTGATGGAAACCAGGTCATGATGTTCATGATTGAATTGAGCATTGTACCTGAAAAGGACTGAGAACACTTTGCACTAATAGCACATGTAGAATTGAAAATAGATGAGTTAATGACATGATTATCCTCACTATTGGATGTTGCACAGTTTGGACTAGGAGTGTCATTAATAGAAATCCCTTTAGGTTCAATATTCTTGAAGATATTTCCTGTGGGCATCCACTTAAGGCAAGATCTAGGTGTGTAAGTCCGTTTGGATCCTAAAAACTTAAATAACCTACCAGTAGGAATCCATTTGAAACAATTACAAGTAGATTTGGATGTATCCACATCCCTGTTTTGAACATTGGTCCTTTTGTAAATAGTTTGTTTCTTAGGGGATTGATTAGTCATTTGATGCTTCTTATAAGAACTAGCTGAAATCCTAATATTCCTGATCTTAGGGCTTCGAACATTAAGTTGGGGATTGTTATTCATCATATCGGAATGAATTAGTGAAGTGACTGGTTTTGACAAAACTGTTTTCGCATCAACTTGGGAGGCAAGCTTAGATTTCGATGGTTTAAATCTTTCTGTTCTAAAAGCATTGTGCTGCCTAACTGCATGACGTTACGAGTTGTTGATACAATTGGCTTTCCTAACGTTGATGGTTTTGCAAACTTAGTGTTCACCCTATTTCCAATAGATTTCCTAAGCTCATTTTTTAAGGCAACAATGGTGAAGATTTTATCCTGAATTTGGGCTTTGAGAGCATCAATGTCTGCCAACAAGGAGTTAGTTTGATCTATCAACTTGGAATTGTTCTCTAATAAGTTCTTTCTCAAGGACTCATTTTCCCTTAATAGGTTGGACACACATAGAGCCAATTCATCATTCCTAGATTTAAGCGTACCACTCACCTCATGGTTAGGATTGTTCATCCCTATATAACATTTCTTATGCAGATCTGAGAGTTGCAATTTCATATTGCATATGGTTGAATCTTTGTCCTGAATCTGGTTTTTTAAGTGGTTAATTTCAAAAAATTCTCGAAATTGGAATTCAGTTTATGCAAGGTTTTGTAGCAAGCAAACTTTCTTCTCTTTATTGTATTGCAATTTCCAAGGAAATACAATGTTTTTCAAGAATTGAGTATTTGTTTGAAAGTTCATCATAAACCCCTTTTTCAACCATGTCATTTGTTTAAAAGATTTTAGATTCAGGTTTACCAAGACACATTTATCAATATCATGTTCAGAGCAAGGATCAAATTGATCAGGTATATTAGCAAATGCATTTTGTTGATCAGTTAAGGGTACCTCATCACATGACACCTGATCATTTGCTGGTATGGCATCTGTATTCACTTCATGCATAACAGGAGTTACTTGACATGCAAGTGTTTCAAGCTTTTTGACTCGAGCCTTTGTATTGGTACTACCGGTTTCATCATCCTTTGTTGTATCGAAATTGAATTCAACATCATCCGTTCTTTCAACTGATCCATTACCCGACATATCACAACTTTCACTTAATTTTTCCTGACACCCATTCAACTCATTCAAATTATCATTCTCTTGAGTAGCTTCCTTAATATACATTTCTATATTATCCATAAGTTGGATAAATGTGTTGATGAACTCATGAATTTCCATTCGTATGTTTCTTTAATGAGATTCCAGTCCGTGTTGATCAAAGTTCGGAATATTCCCCATTGATAAATGGTGAAATTGGTTGTGGATTACTTGAAGTGCACATTAGAATCATCCATTAATACCTTCTTTTGGTAATTTGAAGCTTGGTTGTTCTAAGTTCAAATAACACGGTTCTTGTCAATGTGGGTACGTCTGACGGAAGAAACCTGCATGTTCGATCCCTAGTCGTGGATAACAGTTGTGTGAGTGTGATGAAGTAGTTGAAAGGGCTCATTGTTGCATTCCATTTGCCTTGCATCATGTGTCATTAACAAGTGTGATTCATTGATATTTGACTCAGGAAGTGAAGTGTTTTGATCATAATTTGCTGAATCAATCAAGGTTAAACATTCTGAATAGCAAACAGTTTCTTTGTTCTGTGAGGTATCATAAAGTTCAAGCACTTTGGGGATTAAAGGGTCAGTGATGTAAGACATTGTGTAGATGGATATTAGGTACAGGTAACTTGCATCCATTCACCAAATTGCTAAATATCATGAAGACAAGTCGCTACTTATCCAAGTCGCTAGGTACCCAAGTTGCTATAAACCTTAGGAACAAGTCGCTAAGACACCAAGTCGCTAAGTAGCAACTCGCTAAAACCTTAAGTCGCTGTGAACTAAGTCGCTAAGCATAAGTCGCTATGAACCAAGTCGCTAAATACAAGTTGCTAAAGCACCAAATCGCTAAGCAGACAAGTCGCTAAAGAACAACTCGCTAAGTGTCCAAGTCGCTAAAGAACAACTCGTTAAGAACAACAAAGACAAGTCGCTAGAAATAAAAAAGACAAGTCGCTACGTCAACCAAGTCGCTAGCTGAAGTGGAACCTCCACTACCTTGTACTATTTGTCGGCTTGTCTCAATAGACAAGTCGCTAGGCTCAAGTCGCTACTACTTTAACTACAAGTCGCTACCAAATAACGAAACAAGTAGCTACGAAGAATATTTATCCGAGAACCAAGTCGCTAGGTAGAAAAACACAAACACAACCCTTTTCAATCCAAAACAAGCCCAACCAAAGTGATTCAAGCTTTCCAAATCAAAACCCAAGCACATACAATGATTCTAAATACAAACGTACAATCAAGATTCAACCTTTAACACAAGAAATGATCCAAATGATACAAAAACCACTAAACTTTTTCAAACCCAAAAACCATATAAAACCACTAGAAATCCAAGGATATGTAAAAGAGATGATCAAACCATGGCTCTTGATACCATTTGTAACATATTGGATTTCACAAACACACAAACAATCACAAATATAGGCGTATGAATATATGGTTTTAGAGAGAGAAAGTGGGATATTCTAGTAAGAGAAACTCATGGAAGGTTAGATTCCAAATGAACATCCAACCCTCTCCCCAAGGGAGAGGGCTATTTATACAAAGAAGCACGCCCTCCTTCGGGCTGTGGATCATACATACAATGGGTAAAGACCCGTCCTTCCTTCACGGTGTTGCACTAGACTAAACTATGCTAATAACTAACTAACAAATAACGTAATAAAAGATATGTCTACGAGCTAACTTAAGCTAGATAATAATTGGGGTGACCGATGCTTTACAATAGAATTTCCAATTCCTAACAGAAAGGTTTTTCATTTTATCGGAATGGATTAGTGAAGTGACTGATTTTGGCAAAACTGTGTTCTCATCGACTTGGGAAGCTAACCTAGATTTGAATGGTTTAAATCTCTCTGACTTAAATGCATTAGGTTGCCTAACTACAGATTGTTCATTTGCAATTTGTGAATCTGGTTTCTCCAAAGTTGATGGTTTTTCAAACTTAGTGTTCACACCATTCCTAGTAATTTTCCTAAGCTCGTTTTTTAAAGCAACTATGGTGAAGCTCTTGTTCTGAAGTTGAGTGTTGAGGGCATTAATGTCGACCAACAAGGAGTTAGTTTGATCTAAAAGCTTGGTCTTATCCTCTAATTGATTCTTCCTCAAGGACTCATTTTCCCTTAACAACTTGGCCACATATAATGCCAATTCATTATTCCTAGATTTAACCGCATCACTAACCTCATTGTTAAAATTGTTCACCCCCATATTAATTTTCATATGCAGGTCTGAGATTTGTTTTTTCAGATTACATATGGTTGAGTCTTTGTCTTGAAGCTGAGTTTTTAACTGGTTAATTTCAAAAAATTCTCGAAATTCTGGGAATTCCGGAGTTATGCAAGCTTTTGTAGCAAGAAAACTTTCTTTCTTTTGTTGTATTGCAATTTCTAAAGAAATGCAATGTTTTTCAAGAATTGACTATTTGTTTGAAAGTTCTTCGAAAAGTTTCTTATCAACCATGTTGTGAGTCACGACATGTTTTATTATTGGCTCAGTCTCAGTTGCAGGACATGTATCAACCACATTAACTGTAAGGTCATTAGTTTTCACAGAATTAAGCACAGATGGATTATCAATAGGAGTTACCGAAGATTCAGCACTTAATGAAGATTTTGCACCCAACGTTTGTTCATTCAACATTTTCCACTCTGTATCCTTCAGTTGTGAGGCAAGAGTTTCTGAATAGCTTGTTGCTTCAATCTGTGATGTGTCTGTAACTACGGCTTCAGCAATGCCCGATAGGTTACCCAACTCCTCACACCTCTTAATTGATTGCATCTCATATCCATTTATGTAATCACAATTCTGAGTATCTTTCTCAATGTACATCTTTACATTGTCCACAAGACGGATAAATGTATCAATGAACTCATGAATTTCCATTCCATTATGTTTTTTAAAAGAAGTTCCAATCAAGTGTTGATCGTAGTCTGCTGAATATTCCCCATTGATGAACGGCTGAAATTGTTTGTGGATTACTTGAAGTGCAACATTGGAACCATCCTTTAGAACCTCTTCTTTGGTAAGTTGTAGCTTCAATTGTTCTAAGTTTAACAGCAAAGTTCCTGTTAATGTGGATAAATCCTGACGGAAGAGGGCACTACACGTTCGTTCCATAGTTATGGGCAGGAGCAATATGAGGTGAGAGTAAAGCAATTGATAGGGCTCTATGTCGCATTACTTTTGCGTGGAATTTTGTAGCATTAAAAGGTGTAATTCTTTCTCATTGGACTCAGAGTATGTAGATTTTAGATTATCATTGGCTGAATCAACCATGGTTAAACTTTCAGAGTAGTAAATGCTTTCTTTGTTTTCCACTGTATCATATAGTTTGAGCACATTGGAGATAAAGGGATCAGTGATGTCAGACATTGTGTTAATATCAGATGACAGATCTTAATTTACAATAAGATGTCAGACATTTAAACACAAATTGCTTGAAACAACCCACTTTAGGACAAATCGCTTCAGACAAAAGGCACTCAGGACAAGTCGCATACCTGACAAATCGCATAAGTAGTCAAAACGCTTCAACACACAAATCACTTAACTAACAAATCGCATGATACACAAGTCGCATAAACAGACAAATCGCTTCGTACACAAGTACACCCACTACATCCACTACTTTTGTCCTTTCTTGTCGTTTTGTCTCAACAGACAAATCGCATAGCTAACAAATCGCATCAGCAGTATGACAAATCGCACCCTCAATTTTGACAAATCGCATGAATATTGGGAAAATCGCACAGAAGAAATTAAGTCCGAGACACCAATCGCTTCAAGGAAATGTACTAAAACACCACTTTTCAATCCAAAAACAACCCAACCACACTGATTCAAGCCTTCCAAATTGTAGAAAACTAGAAGGGGGATTGAATAGTTTACCAATTAAAAACTTTGTTTTGAAACTTATTGTAAAGATCAATTGATATTGATCTTAGATATATTAATGAAATATGCAAGCAATATGTAGGGAGTAAATAAGGAAAGAAACGATCAAACCACAACAAGTTGTTTATAGTGGTTCGGTCTACAAGGACTCTTTTTCCTTGCCCTACTCCACTCCTCGAGTCTCACACTCGAGAGTTTAACTTCACTAGTCAACAAGCTCCTTTCACCGGCGGAGAAAACCTTTACACTTCACTTACACACTATTTCCGACACTAAGCTAGATGTCGAGTTCTTTCCAAGGGTACAACCACTCCCACACACAACGTATTTTGAGGACTAAAATACTAACCACTCACACTCACAAGATTATGATGGTTTAATACAACAATGAAGTATGAATCAACACAAGATCATACAACACTAAACAAACAAGACTTCCAACTTCGCGTTTGAAGCTTGAATGTGACTTGATCTTCTTTGCTACAAAAGAGATCACTAATATGATATGAAACTGAGTTAGAAAGGTTAGAGAGAAGATATGTATGAGAGTATGTTAGAAAGGGATGAGAAACTACTTGGCTTGGCATTGCTATTTATAGCCAAAGTGGACGGGGAGCGTCCTGACGGACCGCGGAACCCTTAAAAGGGTTCCGCCAGTGTACCATTTTGGTACCACGGCCCGATCAAGATATCAAATCTTTACTAAAGTCAACTCTATCTAAGTGAGATTGTGCAAGATATGAAGAGTACAAATCCACACAAAATATCTAATGAAATCTTCCAATGATTTCCATGATGCATCACATGATGTCATATGTTGTATTTCTATTTTTAGAAATATGCAAGTACTTAAGTAGTGTTTGGTTTTAAGAACCTAACACATTCTAAAACTACTATCATACATAATGATTAGAGTCATATCAAGATGTTACTAATCATAAATGTAAATGCTTGAATGATGAATATATTGTTTGAAAAAGCTTGTTTTAATATCTATTAAACTTGACAAGCTTTAAGCTTTATACAAATTAAATTTACTTTTGTCGTTAACAAAACTTAGGTAAAGATCAAAAATATAAATAACGTTTAATGACGATATTTGTATTAACAATCTCCCCTTTTGTTGAGGACAAAATATAAATTTTATTTTTATAAAAGATACAAAGTTTGTGCAAGAGTTATAAAAATATTAGTTTTAGAACTTGAAAAGAGAAAGATAATGCAAGTGTATGATGTTTGACTATTTATGAAAGTCAAAGTGTTCACTAGTTGATGTATGATGTTGACTTTTTAAGAAAGTCAAAGTATGCAGTTGACTTTTTAAGAAAAGTCAAAATGTAATCAAGTTCTATATTTTCTCCCCTTTTGTCTCAACAAAAGAGAGGCGTCTTGAGGAATGTAATGAGCCCATTATCTCCCTTGATCAAAGCTCCCCCTAAATTGGGTGCTTAATGGGAAGATACATGGATTGTGAAAGTAAAAGCTACAAAAAATGTTAGTAATAATGATCATTCACAAGCATTTCCAAACACTATGTAAAAGGACCAAGACTATAATAAAAACACCATTCATTAGTTAAAATGTTCATGAATAAAGATCATGAAATGGGAACACAATGATGTGTTTTAGTACAAGAAGAAAAGAAAAGAAAATAATCCTAAGAAGAGAAAAACTAGAAATGCTAAACTATAACCATCCTAATTTGATGGTGGATGAGAAAGAGCGTTGAGACGCTTAAGGATATGATTGAGGATGAACCTCATTTTTTCTTGAAAGTCAAGGACCATAACCCGGGTCCTATCAACGGTTTGGGCCGTTTGCTCACAAGTGGAGCAACCGTGCCTAGGGGGTAGTATGTTTGGGGAGGTTGTGGTGGTGGAATGGTAGATGTGTTGGTGTTGGTGGAAATGTTTGGGTGGTCATGATGGAAGCAAGCAAAGCACTTTGCATTTGCATTGTCTCACTCAGTGAGAATCCACCATGCCTTTGATTTGGTGGAGGTTGTGGAGTTCCGCTTGAATCTCCTCTCTAGTGGGATTGGCATCCCACATACACTCCTCAATGTCCTCAAGATGAGGGGACATTGATGTGGGGAGTGAATGATCCCCATACAAAGGACCATGAATGTCTTTGTGAATGGGGTGGAAGAGAAGAGGTTTAGGCCCTAATGGGGCGTTTGGGTCAAAGGATGACCGAGGTGACTCATGAGCCATCCGCTCAATTGAGGCAAATGATGGCAATGGTGGTGGATGATTTGGCCTAGGAGGCAAGTCATCCAAGTCCTCCAAGAAAGGATTTGGTGAAGTAGGTGGAGTGGAAAATAACTCCATAGGAATGAGAGTTGGAGACCTTGGTGAAGGTGGTGAGGGTGTTTTGGATGTTTGAATGGGTGCCGGTGGAGGTGAAGTTGGTGTTTTTGTTGGTGGTGGAGTGGTGATCACAATGTGAGATTGAGTAGGTGTGGCTAAGGTAAGGTTTGTATCATCTCGGATGGGAGATGAGATTGTGAGTGGAGAAGACTCGGATGAGGAGCTAAGGTGAACAAAGCAACAAGGCCTCACACTAATTCTAGCGGTCTTCTTGCAAGGTTTTGGAGATGATTTTGTCATTTTTGACTTTGGTTTGTCTTTGCTAGATGATAGTAAGAATGAAGAAGGTGTGAGGATGATCATGGTAAAACCTCTCAATTTATAGAAGTGAAAAATCATGGAGAAATGTGTTTGATTTGATGTTAAGCCATTGAAGAGATGAGGTTCCTAATGATTTGGAAGTGGGTTGAATGCTAGTCATATCACCCAAGTCAAGCCATTCAAGAGAGATGGAGTGAAGAAGAAAAGATTTGCAATAAATGTGTTCTAGTGAGTGGAATTTCCTAATATTCGGATCACCCACGGATTTGAAGGTACCAAAATTTGGTTCCTTCCTTTATGCAAAAGGGCTCCTTGGGTGGATTTTTCAAATTTTTGAATTTGGGTGGGAAATGGATTTCTTATATTCCTAAGTGAATTATACTAGTTCTAATAAGAGTATAAGCAATTTAGGATTGATTTATAAGCATTGGATGGTAATTTGGAATCACGAAATAGTCGAAATTCAGAAAGTTACCGGAAGGATCCACGGCACCAAAACTTACACGGCCGAACCCTAAAAAGGGTGCCGTCGGTCCGCATGCAGTGTACGGCGGTACCAATTTTCATAACGGACGGTACCAAATTTATGGTGCCGTCCCGATCCGTGAAGTAAAAAATGGACGAGTTCGTTTTTAGGTGTTGGGGACTTTTTCGAAACCTGAAATTCTTCTCAAAACATGTTATACTAAACATTTCTAGTTAGGAAAAGCGGATAACATATATATAAACATAGTGGAACATGTATTTTGAGCAAGGCTTATTGATTTTCACATTATAGTGAAAATGGGTAAAATTTGATAGCATACTTGCTATCCCCTGCATGAAATTGTTAGCATTCACCATTGTTTCAAGTTATATTATCATCCTACATAATAAAAACAACTAAATTGTATCAAACATTAATGATAATGTATTGTTCCAAACGCTCCTTAAAAGTACCCTTATTTGTCCAACTTCTTGTAAATCTTGTTCATCATCCTACCAAGGCACTTGAACATTCCCTTAGTTTGCTTGAACTCCGCCGATTCATTCTCTATTTCGGGAAGAGACGCATAATACTCATGAGGCGGAAGACGAGAGCTTGGAAGACCATCCTCTGAGCTATTTGATGATGATGATGATGGAGTTGGAGGTTTTGCTCTCTTGCCTTTTGTCTTAGCAACTCGTGCATCACTCAAAGGTACAAAGATGTGAGGGATGAGCTCATAGTGAAGGTGCATCCTTTTGGTGTTGGTGTAATTGGTGCAAAGTTTCTATAGAGACGGGTGAGAAGCATCCCGTATGGAAGAGCAACCGATCCTTGAGTTGGAATATCAATCATTCTCCTAGCTATGTAGTAAGCTAAATTGAATGGTTGACGGGTGGACAAGTTGTAGAGCATATGACAAAGGCAAGCGTTAATGTGATCCCTATTTCCTATGGTGCTAATGACGTTGGCTCTAAGTAGCTCCTCCCATTTCTTAAATTCGGGCTTAAGTTCATTTAGCTCCATTCCATATGGATCTCGGTTTACCTACTTTCCCTTTCGGGTAACTCGGGTTGTATCACCCTTTGGGTTAAAAAGGTGTTCACGGATGACATCCTTGTCGGCCAAACGGGTTTGGTAGGGTAGAGAGCGGTCATTGATAGCATCAAGAGCGGTGAGTGACCATTTATCCGAGTAGAGACAAGTTCCTAGGTTGGGAATTCCTAGCACTTGAGCAAAGTTGGCTAAGGTGATGGTGTAGTCGTTTTGATTAATTCTAAACATAAGACAAAATTCATAATCGTCTTCATCATTAAACCCGGTCACACTAGCATAGAATTCTAACACAAACCTAGGACAAATTGGTTCATCGATGTCAAGAAGACAATCGAATTGAATGGCCGCTAGTTCTTCACGAAGGTTGGTGTTTTCAAGGAAGGATGAGTGAATGGTTCTACCCTCATGGAAATACCTTGATTCTAGACCCCTAAATATTTCTACTTGTTCCTTGGTAAGTCCTTTGGTTTTGTGGTGTTTGGGAATGTAGTTAAGGGTGTCTTTGTGATCATAGAATCTTGCGGCTACCATGGTTATTCCTAAGGACAAGAGTTAATATGTTAAAAATGAGAATAAGTTTTAACGTTTTTGGTTCTAGTGTGTGCCTATATGAAAACAATTTGGAGTTGCGGTTATCTCGACTCATTTTATGCACAAAGATGGTTTTAGTGGGGTGTTTGGCAAATACCATGAGATAACCCAAATGCTCCTAATTCAATGTGGCTTCATTTGAATATACCCGGGAATGCATATTAGTTATGCAATACCTTTAGTATTCAAGAGCATGCAAGTGATGAAAATTTAACGTTTCTATTTGTATTAGCAATGAAAAAATTGTTTTCCTACAAGTGAGAAGCTTTTCAAAACTTTTGACATGGGGTGTTTGGTTGTTTGAATAGGGCCTTATATTCATTATCTATCAATTAGTGGGAAGCATGATTTGTTTATGCAATATGATAATGTAGTACCTAATTTCAATGACTAGTTATGCAATTTGCCAATTGAATTCATATTTGGTATAAAAGCATACATAAAACCCATGTAATGATTTGTGATAGTTTTGTGCATAAATAAGAATCCTAGACTCGGAATTAAGAGATGAAATGTAGTTAGGATACTTACAATGATGTTATCTTCTGTGATTAGTGAGTTGGAAGATGACAATAATGAGCTTGGTTTAAGTTTTACACGTTTTGGTAAAGTGGGTTTTGAGGAAGAGGATGATTTGTATATAGCGGTTTTGTACTGTAGATACCACGGACACGGCACCAAAAATTTGGTTCCGCCTTTGTTGTCGCTTGGTGCCGTGGCTACAATGTACAAGACAAATTTATTTTGTTTTGACTATTCTAATGTTTTGGGCTATGTTTATCCTACATGTTTGGTTCCATTAACCCTAAACCAAGTCTAAGAAGATTAAAAGGTTCTCGCTTAAGAGGCTTAGTTAAGATGTCGGCAATGTTGTCTTGGGAGGATACTTTCTCGATTGAAATGTTTCCTTTTTGAACATTGTCGCGAAGAAAGTGATGGCGGATTTCAATATGCTTTATACGAGCATGTTGAACGGGATTCTTGCTGAGATCGATGGCTCCTTTGTTGTCGCAAAGTATCACAATGTCGTTGAGATGAATTCGGTAATCCACGAGAGCTTGCTTCATCCAAAGAGCTTGTTGACATGCTTTTCCTACCGGTGAGACGTGCACCGGCTCGATAGTTGAGATGGCTAAAACCGTTTGCTTCTTTGCAAACCATGAGGTGAGACAATGTCCAACAAAAGTGCAAATACCACTTGTACTTTTTCTATCGACATAGTCACCGGCATGATCCGAGTCGGCATACACTATGGTTTCTACACCGGTTCCTTTGGGATACCATAATCCTAAACACGTTGTTCCCTTAATGTATCTAAAAATCCTTTTAGGGCTTCTAAGCGTGATGCCTTTGGGTTTTCTTGAAAGCGAGCACATAGACAAACACTAAACATAATGTCGGGTCTACTAGCCGTAAGATAGAGTAGGCTACCAATCATTCCTCTATATTTAGTGTTATCTACGGATTCACCTTCCTCATCCTTGGTTAGTTTAGTGTCCGAGGACATGGGTGTCTTAGTTGGTTTGGAATCTTCAAGACCAAATTTCTAAAGCATGTCTTTTATATATTTAGATTGGTTAAAGAATATGCCATCTTCTAGTTGTTTTATTTGAAGTCCTAGAAAGAAATTTAACTCACCCATCATACTCATTTCAAACTCGTCGTGCATGATTTTAGAGAAATCATCACATAATTCTTGACAAGTTGATCCGAATATAATGTCATCAACGTATATTTGAACAATGATAATATGTGATTCCTTTTTCTTGGTAAAAGAGTATTATCTACTAATCCCATAGTATATTTGTTATCAATAAGGAAAGTCTTAAGTCGGTCGTACCAAGCTTTTGGTGCTTGCTTAAGACCATACAATGCTTTCTTGAGTTTGAAGACATGATGTGGTTTCTCAAAGTCGGTGAAACCGGAGGTTGAACAACATACACTTCTTCGTTAATAAACCCATTAAGAAAGGCACTTTTAACATCCATTTGAAATAATTTAAAATCATAGGCACATGCATAAGCAAGCAATATTCTAATAGACTCAAGCCTAGCTACCGGTGCATAAGTTTCATCATAATCAATCCCCTCTTGTTGATTATAACCTTGCGCTACAAGCCTAGCTTTGTTTCTAGATACTATCCCATTTTCATCCATCTTATTTCGAAAACCCATTTTGTTCCAATTATAGTTTGATCTTTAGGTTTTGGAACTAATTTCCAAACATCATTTCTAACGAATTGGTTTAATTCTTCTTGCATGGCAATAACCCATGATTCATCTTTTATTGCTTCATTTATGGTTTTGGGTTCAATGGTGGATACAAAGCAAAAATAATTACTTTGATTTTGGGCTTGTGACCTTAAGGTTCTTTGATTGAGTTGTCCTATGACTTTTCCTAAAGGATGACTTTTAGATTCTTTGATGTTGACAATTTCTTTATTTAATGGTTCATCTTCCTTGTTATTATTAATTATTTCTTGACCTTCTATCATTTGACTTTCAACTAAGTCATCATCTACCAAAGGTGATGTCTTAGAGAGACGTGGACTTTCGTCGAATGTTATGTTCAACGATTCTCGACTCATCATTGTTCTACTCATTTCTTGGGAATTGTTCTATTTTACGACTCTACTACCCATTAGATTGAGGTGTTCGTGGGCTTTAAAAGTTGTGTGTTATACCATTTGTATCACAAAAGTTTCCAAATTAAGTTTCGTTGTCAAATTCACGACCATGATCCGTTAGATCTATTAATGACATTAATGCGATTTTGACACCTATAAGATTTTGAATTTTCTTGCTAAGTATTTCAAATTTATCAAAAGCTTCATTTTTGGTTTTCAAAAACAACGTCCAAGTAAACCTTGAATAATCATCTACTATGACCAAAGTGTATAAGTTGCCTCCATAGCTTCTTATAGCGGATGGTCCAAACAAGTCCATATGTAATAATTCTAGACACTTAGATGTGGACACCATATTTTTAGATTTGTGACTACTATGTGTTTGTTTACCAATTTTGCAAGCGTCAAAAGTGTTGGTCATATTTAAGTTTTGGTAAATTCCTAACCAATTCTTTTGAAGATAGGTTTTGTATAAGTCTCATATTAGCGTGACCTAAACGCCTATGCCAAAGAGATGAGCTATCGTCTAATGTTGTTAGGCAAAGTTTGTCATTATATGTTTTATCTATTTTCATGACGTATATGTTATTTTTCCTAACTCCTTTAGCTATGGTGATACCATCTTTTAGTATTTTACTACCATTTTCATCAAATAGTACTTTATACTTTTTATCACATAGTTGGCTAATACTAAGTAGATTAAATCCTAACCTATCCACATGAGCAACATTTTCAATAGTTAGGGAGTTATGAGCAATCGCACCTTTGCCAATAATTTTGCTTTTGAGATTGCTACCAAAGGTGACATTACCTCCGTCATACTCTTGGTATGATGAGAAGAGACTTTTGTTGCCCGTCATGTGTCGTGAGCAACCACTATCTTTTATCCATTCATCAAGTTCCAATCCAACTTTCAAGCATACCTAAGAAGCAAATAACTCAAGCATTTGGTCCCCAATATCTCATGGGTCCATTTGGGTTACATATACCATTTATTTGATTCATGTATGGAAACGATGGGTAAGAGTTCCATGGCATGTAATCTGGAGTTTGATATGGTCTAGGAAAGTTTTGATTCCAACCATTGTGTTGGTAGTTGGGTTGTACGTTGTGGTTGCTCTTAGGAAAGGGGCGTTTGGCAAAAGGAGTTTTATATCGTTGTTGAGTAGTTTTTGATCTAAATTCATTTTGACAAGTCCTACTCCTGAAGTAATAGCTGGTTTTAGTTTAATACTATTATTGGTTTTCTTTGTTATTTTAACAAATTCAAGATACGGTCCGTATTGCGAACATTACGATTCTTGTGAAGTACCCACGGCACCATTTTGCACAACGGGGCGGAACCCTTATTTTGGTTCCGTCTCGTCCGTCTGCATCTTTGCGTGAAATTTTGACAGAATGTTCGTCCTTTTCAGCCGTTTTATTTTGACTCTTTGGAATTAATACTTCATTAAAACCTAGCCCATTCATGTCTCCTGGTGTTTTATGAATTTTAACTATTTCATCGGCAAGAGCGATGTTCTTGTTAAACCTTTTAAATTTAGAATTGTTTTCGATTAAAACATCTTGTGTGAGTTTTAGTTTTTCTATTTCAAGTTTAAGCTCTTGACATGATTTACAATCATCGTCATTTGCTTTTCCTTTTTCTAGTCGTTTTGCTTTTTCTTTTAACTCATAAACTTCATTTTCCAAAAATTCCCTTTTGGTTTTTAAAAATTTATTTTTAGTTATGATTTTTAGACTTAGCTCACACAATTGATTATATTGTTTTTGCAAAGTGTCATCATCAATAGAAGAATAAGAAGAGTCGGAAAGTACCTCATTTGACTCATGTGCCATTAGAGCTATCTCTTCCTTGCTTGATTCTTCATCGTCTTCACTATCACTCCAAGCACCACTTACAAAAGCTCGTTGAGTTTTGCTTTTAGGTGGCTTGGGACATTCTCCTATGAGGTGACTTGCATCACCACATCTAAAACATTTTCTTTCACCTTTACCTTTCTTGTCATCCCGATCTTTTCGAAATGGCTTCTTTTCTTCTCGAGGTTGTCTTACGAACTTTCCTCTTCTTCTAAAGAACTTCTTAAAATCTCTAACGGCCATGGCATATTCCTCATCTTCACTACCGGAGCAAGATTCGTCATCATCACTTGATTCCGCTTTTGCTTTTAGAGCAACGGATTTGATCTTCTCCTTTTTCCTTTGATGATCTCTGAATCTTTCTCCATCACCATTTCGTGTACTTTGAGGTTACCGATCAACTCGTCTAGTGACATTATTGAGAGATCTTTTGATTCCTCAATGGAGGTCACTTTAGCTCTCCATTTGGGATGGAGTGCTCTAAGAAATTTCCTGACAAAGTTCTTACTACTAAAAGATTCATCAAGTGCTTTAAGTGATGTAATAATAGTGTTAAAGCGAGCAAAGCCACAATCAATGGTTTCATCTTCAGGAATAACAAATTGTTCATATTGTTGAACAAGAAGATCAATTTTGTTATCCTTGACTTGTGAATTACCTTGATGTGTAACAATTAAAGATTCCCAAATATCTTTGGCGGTTTCACACATAAAAATTCTTTCATATTCTTTTCTAGGTAAAGCATTATAAAGCATCATTTTAGCTTCATTATTTTTAGCAACTAGTTTCTTTTGTTCATCAACGGAAATATCCTTTGTTGTAGAACTAAAATCCCTTTAACAATAATAAACCAAAGATCTATATCTTTTGATTTTACATATGTTTCAAAACGGTTTTTCCAATAGATAAATCCATTGGTTTCAAAGAGTGGTGGTCTTTGCATAGATTGCCCTTCTTTAAAGTTTTCGAAATCCATGGATCGTTTCAAGTTTATAAAATACAATATATTTTAGAAATTCTTGAGCAACGAGGCTCGTACCAATTGTAGAAAACTAGAAAGGGGGTTGAATAGTTTACCAATTAAAACTTTGTTTTGAAACTTATTGTAAAGATCAATTGATATTGATCTTAGATATGTTAATGAAATATGCAAGCAATATGTAAGGAGTAAATAAGGAAAGAAATGATCAAACCACAACAAGTTGTTTATAGTGGTTCGGTCTACAAGGACTCTTTTTCCTTGCCCTACTCCACTCCTCGAGTCTCACACTCGAGTGTTTAACTTCACTAGTCAACAAGCTCCTTTCACCGGCGGAGAAAACCTTTACACTTAAACTTACACTATTTCCGAAACTAAGCTAGATGTCGAGTTCTTTCCAAGGGTACAACCACTCCCACACACAACGTATTTTGAGGACTAAAATACTAACCACTCACACTCACAAGATTATGATGGTTTAATACAACAATGAAGTATGAATCAACACAAGATCATACAACACTAAACAAACAAGACTTCCAACTTCTCGTTTGAAGCTTGAATGTGACTTGATCTTCTTTGCTACAAAAGAGATCACTAATATGATATGAAACTGAGTTAGAAAGGTTAGAGAGAAGATATGTATGAGAGTATGTTAGAAAGGGATGAGAAACTACTTGGCTTGGCATTGCTATTTATAGCCAAAGTGGGATGAGCTGCCTGACGGACCGTGGAACCCTTAAAGGGTTCCGCCTGTACCATTTTTGGTACCGCCGGTCTGACAATCAAGATATCAAATCTTTGCTAAAGTCAACTCTATCTAAGTGAGATTGTGTAAGATATGAAGAGTACAAATCCACACAAAATATCTAATGAAATCTTCCAATGATTTCCATGATGCATCACATGATGTCATATGTTGTATTTCTATTTTTAGAAATATGCAAGTACTTAAGTAGTGTTTGGTTTTAAGAACCTAACACATTCTAAAAACTACTATCATACATAATGATTAGAGTTATATCAAGATGTTACTAATCATAAATGTAAATGCTTGAATGATGAATATATTGTTTGAAAAAGCTTGTTTTAATATCTATTAAACTTGACAAGCTTTAAGCTTTTATACAAATTAAATTTACTTTTGTCGTTAACAAAACTTAGGTAAAGATCAAAAATATAAATAACGTTTAATGACGATATTTGTATTAACACAAATCAAAACCTAAACACTTAAAATGATTCTAAACACAAAAGTACTATCCAAATCCAAACTTTAACACTAGAAATGATCCAAATGATGCAAACTACTCTAAACTCATTCAAACCCAAAAACCTTATGAAAATCACTAGAAATCCAAGAACATGAAAGATGAATGATCAAACATGGCTCTGACACCAATTGTAACATATTGGTTTTCACAATCACCCAATTAAGCACAATATAGGCATATGGTTTAGAGTTCTAGTAAGAGAAAGTGAGATGTTCTAGAGATACAAAACAAATGAAAGGTTAGATTACCAAATGAACATCCAACCCCTCTCCCTGTGGGAGGGCTATTTATACAAGTGACTCCACCCTCCTTCTGCCAAAGGGATAAGGCATACAAATGGGTAAAGACCCCATTCCTTCTTCCACTCATGATACTTACACTCTAATAATCTAATTAATATATTGTTACGCCTAGCTATAAAATGCTAAACATATCGCTGGGGTGACCGATTAATCTCAAAGATGGATTTTCTAAATCCTAACAACAAGTATCTAAACCTATTTCCTCTGGTTTTGTTTGGTCCAAAGGTTCTACTCCTCGCTAGGTTCTTGACACGTATAACGCTGCGTCTCAAGTTCAAAGGAAACTTCCTTTCTTCTCGAGTTAAAGTTCAACCACCTTGGCAAAAGGAACCTAATCATTGTAGTGTACTATTAGGGTATGCCTCGGGATTGATATCGTTCTCTAGGGTAATAGGAATGCTAGTGAGAAATTACTACGCTAAGGTTATGGTTGAGGAAGATTATTTTTTTTATCTTTTTTTATATTTTTTTTAGAAAATTGAAAGTACGATCTCTGTATGGATTGGGGGTGGTACTTCTACCGATTACCTACTATCTAATTATCTAATTAGCTAAACCAAGTGGGTAGTCTATGTCTATTGATGTGTTCAGATGATGATTAAAAATGTGTCTACCTAGATACTATTACTCCCTAGTTATCTTTATTGATGGTTGAATTGTCACGCCCCTATTCTTAACGCGCTGTGTCTTATAAGGTCGTAGGGTATGCTTTTCTCCCTAACTCTTTGAGAATACTTTAAGGTTATTGCCTACAAAATCTCTAGGATTCATAAACTAACTCTAAGGTTATCTTTGAATTTTTAGCCTACGATTACTCTAGGTGATCATAAACTAAGATTCACAAAGATTACTCAAGCATTAAAAACACAACGATGGCCTATTGCAATCCTAAGCCAATTACAATTAAGATAAGAGACAACCAATCAATAATTAATAACTAGGTTTCATGGATCTAGGCAAACACACAAGTAAATTAGCTGGACATGGTAAACATGCAAGCATACACACATACAATCGAAGACATAATGAAATCAATGAAGTAAAAACACTTATCTTGATGTAAAATATGGTATGAGAACCCTAAGACGCCCCAAAACCGACAAAAGTCGCTTTTAGGTTTTACCCACAAATCTACCCTTTAAAATTCTGAAAATCGAATACTATATATAGAGCGTTAACCTCCACATGGCGCCACCTTTTAATTGTGACGCCGTCGGATTGCCGCCATTAGGTTTCGTCTTGGCCAAGTCAACTTTGGGACGACGCCAATGCCAGGTTGTGACGCCGCCGCTTCAACTTCGACGCCGCCCGAATCTGGATCTAGGTCGCCCTGTAGGAAAAGGTCTTGATGCTCTACTTCTTTTCAAAGCCCGACTCAGCCGTGTAAAATAGCAATTTCACTTTATGAGTCATTACAATTATGGACGGCTTCACTCTTTGTTTGTGACCGTCAAGTGTACTCCGTGCCAGCCTTGAGTGTCTTGATCTTAACTTTAGCCATTTTCTTCACATATTCACTATCCAAATAAGTATCATTCCATCATTTTGCCTTCAAGAGACCTAAAAAGTGAAAAGGAATGAAATTACAAAGAACGGATATAAAAGTTAAGCATTAAGGGCTTAAAATGACCCCTCAAAAGTGTACCTTTTAAATCCTTATCAAATATCCATACACTTGGTATTTGCTTGTCCTCAATCAAATGTGCTTTTGGCCAATAAATTTATAAGTTAGGGGGCATGAAGCATTGGTTTAGAAACCATTCACAACAAGTATAAGCCCCACAAAAGTCATAACAAGCACAGAAATTATATACTAGCACCTCACAAGTGGTGTTTGGATACTCTCATCTCTCGGGTGTATATGAAATATATCAAATTGGAAATGGAAGATAAACACTCATTAACCGGTCCTAGTACATAGATTACCATAGGCTTGAGACTAGATCAAACCTCCATCGCTTTGGCGTAAGCACCTATGAAAAATATCTAAGATGTATTTTAAAGGGTTGTAACGTTAGGCTAACGGTAGGGAAACAAAGGGTTTGGTTGGATAAGCGATTTAGTGGTGGCAAGTCAAAAATATTTACGTTACAAGCATGAGAAGAATGGCGTTGCTAAGCCAAGATTCGACACTCTAAACTCTAGATAACTTTGAAACAAACAAACATAAATATAAAGATAGATGTAGGATGGTAGCCCATATGTTTTTTTTTTTCATTTTTTTTTCAACATTTTTTTTTGGATTTTTTTTTCATACACTTTTACTCTACCATCCTCTACTATAACATCAAAATATAAGGGATTTATAGGCACATCCCTACACTTGAGTTTTATTATTTCTAACACTAATTGACCCAATTGAAAAGATCAAAACACTTGGAGTACATTATTACGTAAAATAAAAGGAATTTGAATTTAACGCTTCTTTTCCGCATTTCATAAAATTTAACTTTACCCATGAGTCCCAATCATCCCAAAACTGTGTACAAAGGATATGACTCGACTTAGCAACCATGCAAGTAACTAGATAATTGAACTAAGGGTTTAGTTTGACAACAATAATGCACTAAAAGTGAGTGTTTACAAGGTAGGCTAAGGCGATTTGGGTGTACATTTGGGGGTGGATTGTAAACAATGCTCTTCATTGATATTCTGGAAAACCGAAACATCACGAGAACCATGAAAAGGATAGGATATGAGGGGTTAACTAGGGGTATCGTGTACTAAAGATGAGTACAACGCAAGGGTGTGGGGGAATTACTCAACCGATGTGGAAGAAGTAATTATAATATGAGTATCAAACAAGGGTTATCCTAATGCCTCTTATCATTTAGTTATTCCTAACTACATAAGTGTAGTCTCACTAGCGATCTCGGATGCATCACAAAACAAGTTCTAGAATCTATTATACTACCGGTACACTCTCAAGAATTAAAGATGAATGCTTTAATTCCTACAAATCTAGGGGCGATCCTCACATTTTTGGTGGAATTTAAGTGGTAAAGGGTTTTGTGCTAGTCATATAACTTCCTATCCATGAGACGCTTTATTAAGACTAATATCCCACTCCTACATGTCATGAAATTTTTAAATTTGGTGCCAAATTACCCTAAACCATATTTCTCATGGTTTATTTCACAAATGAAATTGGACAAGACAAATAATCAAGGATAAGCATAGTTTCAAAGTTCCTGTTTTATTCTCCCTCCCTACACTTAAACTGAACATTGTCCCCAATGTTCCTCGAAAGTATCAAAATTATGATAACGGAAGGTAATTAAAAGCGAAAGAAACTAATACTCCTCTGATTAGCTCGGTAGGATCCGTGTGAAGTAGTGGTTAAATTCTTCTCCAAGAAGAATGTATGCGTGAAAAGCTCATCCAATCTTATGTATCTTCTTCTTGATAAATAAAACTTGCACACTTTAAGAAATACATCTTTAGAATCTGGAAAAATTCCTGCAAAACATCTATTATGACTAGATACAAGCATTTGACTCTAACAAACACACATATATATCGTTTTCAATAATCAGAATTCTATGTTCACGTGCTTTTAAAAAACGTGTATAATCTTCCCTACACTTATCCTTTTTGTAAAATACCTTTATATGTAATTAATACGAGGTTAAAGACAAAATAAAGCATTTTCACAAATTCAAACATGAAAATAAACAATCAATGAAAAGATATACGACACACAAACAAGCAAGCAATTAAGCATGGGTTGCCTCCAACGAAGCGCTTTTCTTTATTTATGAGTCTTGTAGCTAGACTCGAAGTTGTGCCCCTACGTACCTATATAAGTAAGTTTATCCTCAAGAATGTCATAAGGATCAAACTTATCATTTAAGTTTCTAGTGGTACGCTTAGTTCGGTATGCCTTTTCAAACTTTTCTCCATCGGGGTCATAAATGTCATCCCACGTGCCATTCTCCATTTCCATCATTAGGTGGTCTATCCCAATTCCAATTATTCTTAGGCTTCTCACTTTCAGATTTCCACTTATTCATGACAAGATTGACGGGCAAACTTCCAAGGAACTCGGTCATCTTTCTAAACATGAAGGCATCCTCGAGCGGGTTCACTTCCATTTCCCTAGAAATTTTTTTTTCATAGTAAGTTGAATTACTAACAAAGGCCTCTTCTAGATAGAAAGGTCGTTGAGGACCTATAAATTCTTTATTAATCCAAGGCCCATATCGAGATGGCGTTCTATCTAATATGAACTCATGGGGGATCTCTTCCTCCTTATAGTAGATATGCTTCTTGACATCGTGAATTGACCTAGCACTCCCTTCTCCTACCACTATTTTAAACATCTTACAATCAATGATGGAACTAGCGGTAGCTAAGAATCCCCTTCCTACTAACAACGGGCATGTCGGGTCCTTATTCATGTCTAGTACATGGAAATCCGCCAAAAGAGTCAATTCACCTACGTGCACTACCATGTCTTTTATTATCCCTACCGGATATGCAATACTACCGTCCACTAGACCTAAGATGGTTTCCGTTGGCTCTATCTTACCTAGGTTAAGGCTTCTATAGAGGGACAACGGAAGAAGATTGATGCTCGATCCTAAGTCGGCTAAAGTGTCGAAAGGTTTGGAGTTTCCAAGCCTACAAGGAAGAATGAATAGCCCGGGATCATTTAACTTCTTAGGTAACTTATTTTTCACAAATTCGGACCCACGTTCTTCCAGCTTAAGTTCTTGCTCATATTTTTCTTTTAAAGCATTGTAATAAGGTGCATGAGCCAAGACTTCAAGAACCGGTTTTTCTTGGTGGAGTTCCTTGTACTCTTCCTCTAGATTAGGTTTGGGTTCTTGGTTGACGGGTTTCTCAAGAGTTGGTTGGACCAATGTTTCGTCCTGGTACTCACGAGGGATCCATTGAACCCGAGTTGATGGCGTTAACCGATGAACTTTCGGGTGTGAAGGGCATTGATGCATCCAAGGTGAGCAAGAACACAAAGTCGATGAAATCGAATTCACTTTTGGGTTCTTTATAGTGTCACTTGGTAGTGCTCCAAATTCTCGGTCATTGAAGGTTTTAAGAGGGCGTCGAGCTTGTTTGTCATCTCGCTTTGTCGTTGCTTGAAATCACTTCAAGCTTAGTCAATCGCGTTCTTGAGATGACATGAATCTCACACAATTGCCTCAAGACTAGTGTCGGCAGAGTCTGGTACCGGGGGTTGAACCTATTAGGCGGACTAGATGAGCTTTGGGGTGGGTTTGAGTTTTGGTTCCACTTAAGGTTAGGGTGATTCCTCCATGAGGGGTTGTAGGAGTTTCCTAAGTTGTTTTGTCAGGTTTGTGTGTACACTTTCTCCCGCTTCGCCGATACGCGTGGAGGCGTAGTCCCAAAGCTTGTTCGGGAGTCTTGTGCAATCACGAGTATCGTGGGGACCACTACACAACTCACAAGGTAGAGTGATTTTGTTCACTTGATGCGAAGACTTAGGATTTTTGTAAAAGCTCATTAGGAATTTGACTTGATCTTCAAGCTCGAGCATCTTATAGTCGGAAGGTTGTGAGTCAATGGGTGGCAAGGAGATTGCCTTTACGGTTTTGGGCAACTCACGGGGGTCATTCCAACTTTCGTTGTCATAGAGAGCAAGGTCCTCTATTTTACCCCACAATTCTTCCGCAGTGAGATCACTAAGTTTGCCACCGGCTGCTTGGTCGATGGATTGCTTAGTTGAGAGGTTGACATGATCATAAAAGATTTGGACTTGAAGCCAAAGATGAATGTCGTGATGAGGCACTTTATGGAGCAAGTCTTTGAATCGAGTCCATGCTTCGTAGAGAGATTCACCTTGACGTTGTTGGAACATCAAGATTTCATTTCTAAGCTTAGTAGTTCTCCCCGGTGGGAAAAATTGGGCAAGGAAACGAGTAGTGAGATCATCCCAACTTGAGATGGAGCTCCGGGAAGTCGCCAAGCCATTACTAGCTTGGTCCCGTAGAGAGAATTGGAAGAGACGCAAGCACGTTGTAACACCCCACCTTTTCGGAGCGTTAAACCCTCTTATTTACCT
>OU343221.1:105188704-105275000 GCA_910596185.1 Chrysanthemum makinoi | reverse complement strand
ATACTGAGATAAACATGCTTAAAAGATCAACACTAAAAAGGTATGAGTGATATTCAGAGTTTAGTAATTAGTGAACCCATTAAAGAGATATCATTGCTTCGAATACAATTCCCATAGAAACAGAGATTTATTATTATTCATAAGCTCATGATCCATACTAAACTCGCATTACACCTAATACTGGTGTAAGTAATAAAGTGCCCCCCGATATAGCCAATTACTAGACTATATGGTATTGGTGCGCCCCGGTTATAGTCTGATCACCGAGCCGGGTCGTCAATTTTCCCATAGTACTATCCATAATATTTGCGTTCAGCTAGCAATGATTAATGGTTCCTGATGAAGGGGCTTTTTGTTCAGGCCACTTAGCTATATAATATAAGGCAATCATTACATTTAAGAAAAGACTTTGTTCTAGTTTTTTAGCATATTTCTCCCCCAAAAGTTTATAAAACAGTTAAAAGAGTAAAAGTGGGGCTATGAACTCACCTTAGTCAGAAGCAATGCAAGAATCGACACTATCACAACTAGCATCGGGAAAAGAAACAAAGTGGTATCAAGTGTGGCATCGCTCAACGATTACAAGAGTATAGGCAACGACCTTCATCGGCTCAACCTAGTAGTTGCTTATCTCCAGATCTACGTAATAATTGAGTTTTCAAAAGATAAGTGTTTGGTTTTCGTGGAACACTCGTACCAAAGATTTCAAAAATCCAGCATTAATATCTCAAAAGATTAGTTTTAAAGTTTCGTGTGGTGGTAAGAAAACAAGGACTCGACATGTAACTCACGCCAAATATAACTCACACCAGAGTGTAATGTATATCCCAATACATTGTAAGGAATAGTCAAGAAATATTGACCAAGACTCAAGAACTCACGCCAAAGTAAAACTCATATAAAAAGAAATTAAACAAGTAAGGATCAATTAGCAAGTAAGTAACAAGCAAGTAATTGGTAGAGTTTCAGATATTTACCCGATAATCCCAGATAGTTAAGAGAAGTCAATTAGACTTTATAAGAAAACTCTAATTATAATAACGTTTCATAATTTTATAAAACATATGTTCGGTTCTTGTCGGGTTTTATATAAATAAAAGGATTTTCAAATAGGAGTGTAAGTTTAATAAGTTTTAATAAATTCCGACATGATGCGTCCGTTCATACAATATTTCCGTGTTAATAGACTTTAATGAAAACTTGATTTTTAAAAACAATATACCCCGTCAGAGTTATAATTAAACATGTGCTCGAGTTAATTAATCCAACCTGTTTCAATAATAACTTAACTAAATAGTTTTAATAGTTAATCAAAATTACTATATATATTAAAAACAATTTAAAACGACGTCGATTAGTAGCGTCTTTTGATTCCCGCCTTCTTCACTCAGCCCAGTGCTGCTGTCCAGGCCCAAGAAATTAAACGAAGTCCGGCCCAATTTTTTTTAATATCATCCGAATTCCCCAATACATCAAACCGCCTCTCTCTCTCATTTTTCTTATCCGAATCCAGCAGCCTATTGTTTGATCTTTGGCCGAGGAAAATATAACGTTTGGGGTTTCTATTTTGGGGGATTTTGGTGCCGGGAGGATTGTTTTTTTTTATGCTTGATCCGTGTTCAACCAAAGGTATGTATATGCTTTTTTTTTTTCTCTATCAAATAAAATAATTGCATATGTTTTTTATTATATATATAATTCTCAACCGTAAGTTGGTGTCGATCTAAAACCGACGATTACATGACTATTGAATTTAGGTTAATTGTGAAACCCAATTATGAAGTTAAATATCCGATTTATATAAGAAAAATTAGGGCTTTTAGGTTTTATGTTTTCATTTGTCGGAATCAATATTTGTTTGTATCATTTATGAGTTGTATTGTTCATTTTCAGCATGTTTACATTCGGGCCTGCCATGTTGCTTTTTATGTGGATTGGTTTCTATGAGATTGGAAAGGCTACTGGATAATGGGTAAAGGAGTACCTGTATCTTGAAGCGGCAAACTGTTGCGATTTTCTTGGTTTGCAGCCATGGCAGGTTTGGAATTCCTTTTATCTGGCGCTATGTTACACATGTTTTAATGATGGTCATATTAATTATAAAAGGCTTTGACACTATCTTGGTGGGGTAACCGGGCCCGGCCTAGGGCTGCAGCCAAGAATGGTGTTTTTCACTATTTTGGCGGGGTAACCGGGTTATACCTTTTGGTTGCAGCCAACAATGGTTTTTTGTTTATGTGTTGCATATGCTGAACTGAGTCTGATCTGTGATCACTGGCTAATTGCAGTTGTGTGTCTTACGACTGTTATAAGATACATCAACGGGTATGTTAGTTTTGCAAATAAGTGGTATTGCTACTTTATCATACCTTATAAGAAAGGCGATGATGACAATATCTGGATTAGTATCTTGGCTTGGCAGTCAGACCGAGGTTGTGATTGCAGCCATGTCGGGTATTTGGATTTGTGGAATTTCTGCGGATACTCAAACTTCAGTCACGACTATTAATAAATCACTGGTAATTTTATTCCTTATTCATTTAATTTATATAAAATTTGTGCAGAATTGTTAATAATTTTGGTTAATTTCTTTTACTTTGTGTACAGTAAGCCATCGAAGATTATAGTTAGATGTTGTTCGAATTCGCGCAAAAAATCAGAGGATTTTCCAGTTACGTATATTCTGAAGCGAGCTTTGAAATTAAAAAATGATTCTGCTGTGATTCCAAAGGAAGAGAAGCTTGAAGTGGACATTTTAAATGATGAGGGGAAGTCCAGGATTCGATTGTTTTCGGAAGGTAAGTTAGTGGATTACGATTATAAATCAGGTAGATTTATTTAATAATTAGATTGTTATGAAGATTTTTTCTTAAAGTTGCCCGTGCAGATATGCTTGGCCTAACCTGAGCGAAAGAGAGAAAGATGGATTTTTATCCATCGGAGATGGATAGGAATTCCACGGCCCGTAACCACTGGCCACACTCAATATGTGTACCTAATGAGGTTTAAACCCCTGAGACCTTATGTGAGGACATTGAGACCGATCACTAGGCCACCTTGGTGGCAGTTATTAGACTACAATAGTAATAGTTTGTAATGACTTTGGGGTGTTTGGGATTGAGTTATATAAGGTACATGATTAGTATGTTTATGATCAAGTATTATGTTCTTTAAATGACGATCACAATACATCCCATCAGTTGAATAATTTTTTAACTGTCGATCGGTTTTTGATTTCTAAAAAAATCGTTACCACTATTACACACAACGTTGGCCCTAATTTAGAGGATACATCTTGCCTTCTTACAAATCGTATTTTTTCAGCTAAATGCTTTTTATTTATATCATAAGGCAGAAATTTATTATTGTGCGTTTTTTTTCTTTCCGCTAAATGAGCTGCTTATTTATAAATGAATTACATCGTAGGCTTTTCACTGTGCAGAGTCTGATTGACACGGTTTCTCAGCTCACAGGTATGGATTACGCATCGGAGTAGCTCTCTGTGTCTGAAGACAGCGTGTCACATTATCGAGCTAATTGTGAATGCTGCATCAGCAGATCTTACTCTTTATGTTCTCCCTGCTTATAATTTTTCTATTCGTTTTCAACCATTTGGTTTGTTAATTTTTCAGATGGAAGCTGTGCCAACTTTATGAAGACGCGTAAAACAAGGGTTTCATAAATACTAGACACAAAGAAGCTTCAACAGAATAACGTAAATGCATGAATCTTTTCACTTTAGGTAATATATTATTTCGAAAAGAAGAGATACTATATGTGTTTAAAAAAATTAAAATCTGAAGCACTAGGAGTCTAATACATTATCCAACCATATTTGAAACACTAATTATTAGAAAAAGCAACATCCGAAGCAGCAAGAGTTTAATATTGTACCAATGTCTTTCCTGGCAGGTTACTAAAAGACAGTAACAAAATTGCAGCACTGGAAGCAAAGACAGAATTGCCGATATATGACACCGTCGCAACATGTCGCAGCGATGATGTTGGTATCAGCCGTATTTCTTTGTCAAAAAAAAGGTAGCATCCACACTTTTTTTAGTAGCCAGCATTCAGATCGATAAAAGGCCAATATCTAAAGTGTTGTGCGAGACATGTAAGTTGAAGTTTACATACTTTTAACGTTTTTTTTCGTTACATAAATTACCAGATAAAAATGTCAAAAAAAAAAGCTCCGCCGCAACGCGGCGGATGGTCGCAATACTCGTTTTAGATTATTTATTAGTTATGGGTTTTACCACTTATCATTAGTTTCATCTAATACTTTGGTCCATACGAGTAGGGCCTAATTTATCACCTCCGTCTCGAGTCCAAATAATCCAATATAAGTCCAATTAATATTTCCGATATAAGTCCAATATGTCAAATTATAATCCGTATTATTCCAATTCATTTAGTATTAGCAAATCAAATATCGAATATCTCATCCCAAAAGATACCCGAAACGTACCAAGTGCCAATGTCAAACATAAGTAACTTGTTAGTCAAATTAATTCATTGATCGATAATATTTAACACAAGTTTTAATATATAAACAATATACTACGCTTTACAAATATAAAACCAAACACATGCTTAAGTAATAATGGGGCTTCGACCCGAATTTATAACCAAACGCACCATTATGGGCTGCCGAGCCCCTTAACAGCCCAACACAAACTTAAATCCAACCCAATCACAAATACAGAGATTTAGAGCACAGATGTATATACTTATTTATCTACCGAAAATTCAAGCACACATGAAAACACAAACGACATTCGCCACATGAGAATAATTAAATCAAAACGTAACACGGGAAACACAAATGCAAGTATGAAAATGAAATCCCAACTTATGCGCCCCTGAAAACGACGCAGCCATTGCGTTTTAGTTTGCTAAACCAAACCAAAAAGTCAAATCGATTTCTCGAATGAGCATACACGTTTAACACGGAACTAGAATAAACATAGACATCTAAATAGAATTTCTCCCAACTCAAACCATGAAAAAATCTATAACATCCCACGACTAAAATGGTCACGACCTGAATACAAATCTGAATCAAATCCTAAATACCACCGGGTCGACTCGTTAACACATCAGGTTCACAAACACCAAATCTTACCACCCGAAGCAGCACTAAAATGTTTTAAAGTCATTTTATTTTAAACTCGTCCTTACCACACCAGTATCACCGACTCACGTTCACACAAAATTATTTATTACCACACGAATTTATTTTTATAACAGATATAAGATCAATTTCAACTCAGCTGAGTCAACTCGACTCAGACGAGTTGAGTTGACTCGGTTTATATTACAAACAAACACCCCTTTTTCTCAGATTAAAACCACTCGTTTAGATCTTTTAATCCACAAGAAAATTTGTATTAATTGTTTCTTAATCACACAATTCCGAACCAAAACGTTTTTAATCAATTACCATTCCACGAAAACTAAAAGCGTTATACTAGTCAAATTTTAGCACAAAGAGAAGATGAAGATGATTAGAGGTGTTTGACATACCAAGAGGAAAACGTGAAGGCAGCGGTGGTGATGTGGTTGGCGGTTGCGATAGTGACCGGAGGTGGGAAAGGCACCGGAAGGTGGAGAAGGGAAACCAAAAATACCGAATACCAATCAATCAAGTCCGAGCAAAACCCAAAACAAATTAAAGCTTCAAATCAAACCCTTAAGAAAACTTGATTTTTTGATAAGATTAAATTTGTGTGTGTGTGATCTCCTGTGGAGTAGACAGAAATAAAAAGGAGAAAAGAAAGAAAATCTTGACCATGGCTTTCCATGGTGGGATTCTTGTGAAGATATATTAAGCAAAGGTCCTTATCATCCTCGGCGATTTTGGAGGTCTCGTGACTTTCTTTTGGTGTTTGTTTGGGGTTCAGCGAAGGAGAAGGAGGGCAGACAGGAAGGAGAAGTACGTGGGTTAGGGGTGGGTAGGATGGCTGGTTTTATTTTTTGTTTATTATCATACACTGATAGATTGTACTCGTGTTTTTAGATCTTCGCGAAATTGTACCTTCCCGTTATGCCTAAAATATAAAAATTATATTTTTGAAAACATTTTCGAAAGCGTATTAATATGATATCATTTTTATTAAGAGTTTAGATTATAACAATTTTGCCGTTAGTCCGTCAGTGTTGGTAAGTGTCGAGTGTCAGATTTGAGAAAATCTATCGTTCTTGATTCAAATAGGCTCGGAAAAATCCCGGAGTGAAACTTAGTAACAAATTTACTATAGTTTTTTTATTTTTTTTATTTTTTTATTTGAAATTTTAGGGGTTGTTATAGTACCTACCTCTTATGGGAACCTCGTCCTCGAGGTTAAGTTTGCGTTAGTCGCTTATGTGACAAAGGGAAATTTTTGAAATTTTCTAGTTTCGTTTGCAAACGTTATGTGGATACATTTATTCGAATGAAAATAATATTTCAAGAGGCACAATTCTTTCACGATTAAAAATTGGGTAAGAGATTTACATCCTCGAAAGGATCCTATAAAAATCGGTTTTTACACGTGATGCAAATAAAACAATTTTGCAAAGGTCGATGTTTGTTATTTCTTAGCATAAGAAATTTTGATAAGGTTTGACAAGAAGTTTTTTTTTTTTTTTTTTTTTTTGAAATTTGGTTTATTTTCAAAAGAAAATATCGTTTATTCTTTAAAGCTTTTCAAGAGGAGTAAATAGTTTGTAAGAAAATTGCAGTAAAATTCATGAAAAGGTTTGTAAAATCACTTTATTGAGTAAGAAGAAAATATTCTTATCATTTACAAATTAACAATAAGTCGTAGTTTGGGGTTCGGTATTAAAGTATCGACTTGGTTTAAATGAGTAGCTTGTAAAATGATTTTTTTTTTAAATAGCTCATAGGGTAATATTAAAGTGTCGACTATAGAACAGTAGTGAAATCGTAGTCAAATTTTTGTGATCCCTTGGTAAGACAACAAATCAGGTTATAAAATAACTTGTGAAATGATTTGTAAAAATAGCTTATAAGAAAACAATTTATTGTTTGTCAACTAGTAGAAAAATTCGTAGTTCAATTAATATAAATTTGGTTTATAGGGTGGTAATAAAATATTTAGTAAGGTAAAGGCGAAGTAGTCTGTGAGGTAAGAGTACCAAGTTTTTATTGTTTTAAATCAGACAGTAGCTAAGGCAGCTCACCAAAAGGGTAAAATAGTTCGTAAGGTTTTAATAAAACTTGTAGGAAAAATTGTAACATAGTTTGCATATTGCTAGTGAAATGTTTGTTGTTTTATAAAACAGTAGTAAGGTAATAAATCGGTTTATCACTCTTTAGAAAATAGTTTGCAAAACATTAATAAGGTCATTGTTTATAATGTATGAGTATGGTTGTAAATTTTTGGTTTAATCGCACAGTAATAAGATTTTTTTTTATTATTATTTTTTTTGGTTGAGAAATGACCGTGAAATGGTCGGTAAAATATTTGAAAGCAGTTTGCGTTAGATAACGACGAAGTTTACTATTTCATAAGAGGGTAGCAGGACAGACAATTGGTGTTCCACATGGATGAGTGAAAAATTAGGGATTTGTTCCCAGAAAAGTGGCTTGAGTTGCAAGTTAACTTCTTGGTACACTTTTTAGATCTTTTAGTCGTTCGTTTATTATTTATGTTTAGCGAGGGATTCCCTTTGTAGATGTCGAGGTGTGTTGTTCCTAGAACGGCTAGAGATGTAATCCGGTTCATCGATTGAGTACGAGTTTTGGGGTAGAGGTGACACTGTTACCAGAATGAATAACGAGATAACTTCGATCTCAACGTCTAAGAGAATGATAATAGGATGGGATGATGGATACATGGGTTGCAACGATCCAGTAATAAAGGTTTAATGATCCTGTAACGAAGACGATAAGTCGATGAGATAGGAAACAGAAGACATGGTATAGTAGCGACCCAAAAATATAATTTAAACATAGAGTAATGTTCTGCGATAAATAAAATTTAGTTAGTCGCGCATAATGTGCTAAGAAAATCTAAAATATAATTATTAACTCGCATCATACAACATTTCACTAGTTATGTATTATCTGCTCAGCAAATCTCATACATAACGCAGGCACGGAGGGCGTGAAATGGTGGCGTAGAGTGGTCCATTTCAACATAGATCGTTGTGGTGTCCTTGCGCGAAGTGGTAGTGTGCATCATCTGCCAGGAAAATCTCCATGCACGTTGCTAGTACGATGTAGACGCGGAGGCGTAAGGTAGTGGTGTAAAATGGTCAGTTTAGAGAGTGTAGTAATGAGAAAGGCGTTCCACTTTGGAAAAAAAATATCGTAGTGAGAAAATGTTGTGACGTCAGTGTGTGATGTGTAGGAGTAAACCTTTATAACTCTTATGATGAAAATTTTTCTCTTTTTAGAAGTCAATCAGGAGGTCAACCGGACATACCACTATTATAACTACTTTCAGTATTGCAACATTCACCTCTGAGTCGGACATAGGTGATCAAACTATGTCCCATTGTCCCTGGTTGAATATAGGTGATCAAGCTATATTCACCCGAGGTTCAATGAATCTTGCAGTGCTTAGCTTAGTTATACTAGTAACATGTCCAAATGCTTTAAAGTTTGGTATGAAAGATTGAACAAATATTTCATTTATGTGGGGAAAGGCGTATGCAGTGATAACGTAAACATACATATAAGTAAAGCAATCCTAGCTAATAGTGAGACTAAGTTAGCAGTAATAAACACATATCTTATCAAAGATGACTTCAACGAGTCATAAGTGAGGCAATCGGCTTGGCAAGGCAGGCATGTGTGCGGTCATAGGGTTAAGTTTTTGAAAAAGTGGTTATAGTCTAGATTTGAAAAATACCTAGTTGTCTATAACCTAGGCTCTGATACCAATCTGTAACACCCCAAAATGGTTTGCGGCGAAGAAAAGGTTTTTGGGATGCTACTCAATTGGATCATAACACAAAGTGAAAAATAAAGATTTTTCTTTAAAGATTTCATTTATTGAAGTAAAATAGAGTTTACAAAGGTTGATTTGTTGCGGAAAATGGCCCATTAATAAAATGTGTCCCCATCACGTAAATCAGTCAACTATGACCATGCCATGCCAATGCCAAGCGCCTCCAGCTAGCTATATCGCCTTTTAATACCGAGATAAACATGCTTAAAAAGATCAACACAAAGGTTGAGTGATATTCATAGGTTTAGTAAATAGTTGAACACAAGTAAGAGATGATAATTGCTTCGAAGAAAATTACCATAGAAAACAGATTATTATTATGCACTAAGCTCATGACACCAATACTAACTGCATACACCTAATTACTGGTGTAAGTAATAAAATTCCCCCGGATGTAATAGCCAATTACATAGAGATAATCAAATATGGTGCCGCGGTTATTCCGATACCTAAGTAGGTTCGTCAATTCCCATAGTACTATCCACAATATTTGCGTTCACTCGCAAGTGATTAATGGTTCATGATGAAGGAGACTTTTGGCAGGAAACTTAAGCTATAATAAAAATAATCAGGCAAGCATACATTTTAGAAAGACTTGTGTTCTAGTTTATAGCATGTATCTCTGTTAGGAATAATCTATTACCACTGATAGTTGTGGAAGACACTGCTTGGATTACACTAGCAGTGGAAACATATTACCACTGCTGGTACATTATTACCATTGCTATTAGGAAAACGTGTTTAGTTAAGTATAGAAAAGATCTTATGTATATTCTATTCTGTTCGTTTTATACTTATCTTGTAAAGGACTCCTTGTGCTATAAAAGAAGGTCCTAGGTCATTGTCTTACATATTAGAATACATACGTATTATTCACAAAGGCTTCAAGGTGTAACCCTAGTGATAAAAAGATCACTCGATTATTCATTAATAATATTGGAGCTTAAGTTTTGTGTTTAATCTGTGTTTACTTACAATACATCATACAATCCGTCTTCTAAGTATTACTAAGTAAATTCCGCGTGCTTATTAATATTATACAAAATATCATTGACACAAAGTGTGTGTCAAGATCCATCAATCTCCCCCAAAGAGTTTATAAAACAGTTAAAAGAGTAAAAGTGGGGCTATGAACTCACCTTAGTCTGAAGCAATGCAAGAATCGACACTATCACAACTAGCATCGGGAAAAGAAACAAAGTGGTATCAAGTGTGGCATCGCTCAACGATTACAAGAGTATAGGCACAACAGCACGTCATCGGCTCAACCTAGTAGCGTACGGCTTATCTCAGAATACGTATCGTAAAGTAATTGAGTTTTCAAAAGATAAGTGCTTTAGTTTTCGTGGAACACACGTATCAAAGATTTCAAAAATCCAGCATTAATATCTCAAAAGTTTAGTTTTAACGTTTCGTGTTGTGGTAAGAAAACAAGGACTCGACATGTAACTCACGCCAAATATAACTCACACGAAGTGTAATGTATATCCCAATACATTGTAAGGAATAGTCAAGAAATATTGACCAAGACTCAAGAACTCACGCCAAAGTAAAAAGACATATAAAAGAAATTAAACAAGTAAGGATCAATTAGCAAGTAAGTAACAAGCAAGGAATTGGTAGAGTTTCAGATATTTACCCGATAATCCCAGATAGTTTAGAGAAGTCAATTAGACTTTATAAGAAAACTCTAATTATAATAACGTTTCATAATTTTATAAAACATATGTTCGGTTCTTGTCGGGTTTTATATAAATAAAAGGATTTTCAAATAGGAGTGTAAGTTTAATAAGTTTTTATAAATTCCAACATGATGCGTCCGTTTATACAATATTTCCGTGTTAATAGACTTTAATGAAAACTTGATTTTTAAAAACAATATACCCCGTCAGAGTTATAATTAAACATGTGCTCGAGTTAATTAATCCAACTTGTTTCAATAATAACTTAACTAAATAGTTTTAATAGTTAATCAAAATTTTAGATTATTTATTAGTTATGGGTTTTACCACTTATCATTAGTTTCGTCTAATACTTTGGTCCATACGAGTAGGGCCTAATTTATCACCTCCGTCTTGAGTCCAAATAATCCAATATAAGTCCAATTAATATTTCCGATATAAGTCCAATATGTCAAATTATATACTAAACTACTTATAAATATAAAACCCAACACATACTTAAGTAATAATGGGCTTCGACCGAATTTATAACCAAAAGCACCATTATAGGTTGCCGAGCCCCCTTAACGCCCAACACAAACTTAAATCCAACCCAATCACAAATACAGAGATTTAGAGCGCAGATGTATATACTTATTTATCTACCGAAAATTCAAGCACACATGAAAATACAAACGACATTCGCCACATGAGAATAATTAAATCAAAACGTAACACGGGAAACACAAATGCAAGTATGAAAATGAAATCCCAACTTATGCGCCCCTGAAAACGACGCAGCCATTGCGTTTTAGTTTGCTAAACCGAACCAAAAAGTCAAATCGATTTCTCGAATGAGCATACACGTTTAACACGGAACTAGAATAAACATAGACATCTAAATAGAATTTCTCCCAACTTAAACCATGACAAAATCTATAACATCCCACGACTAAAATGGTCACGACCTGAATATAAAGCTGAATCAAATCCTAAATACCACCGGGTCGACTCGTTAACACATCAGGTTCACAAACACCAAATCTTACCACCCAAAGCAGCACTAAAATGTTTTAAAGTCATTTTATTTTAAACTCATCCTTACAACACCAGTATCACCGACTCACGTTCACACAAAATTATTTATTACCACACGAAATTATTTTTATAACATATATAAGATCAATTTCAACTCAGCTGAGTCAACTCGACTCGGACGAGTTGAGTTGTTCGGTTTATTACAAACAAACACCCCTTTTTCTCAGATTAAAACCACTCGTTTAGATCTTTTAATCCACAAGAAAATTTGTATTAATTGTTTCTTAATCACACAATTCCAAACCAAAACGTTTTTAATCAATTACCATTCCACGAAAACTAAAAGCGTTATACTAGGTATTTTAGCACAAAGAGAAGATGAAGACGATTAGAGGTGTTTGACATACCAAGAGGAAAACGTGAAGGCAGCGGTGGTGATGTGGTTGGCGGTTGCGATAGTGACCGGAGGTGGGAAAGGCATCGGAAGGTGGAGAAGGGAAACCAAAAATACCGAATACCAATCGATCAAGTCCGAGCAAAACCCAAAACAAATTAAAGCTTCAAATCAAACCCTTAAGAAAACTTGATTTTTTGATAAGATTAAATTTGTATGTGTGTGTGTGTGTGTGATCTCCTGTGGAGTAAAGAAATAAAAAGAGAAAAGAAAGAAAATCTTGACCATGGCTTTCCATGGTGGGAGTCTTGTGAAGACATATATTAAGCAAAGGTCCTTATCATCCTCGGCGATTTTGGAGGTCTCGTGACTTTCTTTTGGTGTTTGTTTGGGGTTCAGCGAAGGAGAAGGAGCGTAGACAGGAAGGAGAAGCACGTGGGTTAGGGGTGGGTAGGATGGCTGGTTTTTATTTTGTTTTATTATCATACACTGTATAGATTGTACTCCGTATTTTGACGAATCTTCGCGAAATTGTACCTTCCCGTTATGCCTAAAATATAAAAATTATATTTTTGAACGTTTCGAAGCGTATTAATATGATATCATTTTTATTAAGAGTTTAGATTATAACAATTTTGCCGTTAGTCCGTCGATTGTGGTCGGTAAGTGTCGAGTGTCGGATTCGAGAAAATCTATCGTTCTTGATTCAAATAGGCCCGGAAAAATCCCGGAGTGAAACTTAGTAACAAATTTACTATAGTTTATTTTATATATTTTTTTTTTGTTTGAAATTTTACGGGTTGTTATAGTACAGTAGATTCACTTTCTATATAAGTATTATTTCAAATATATATTTATTTTTAATAACTAAATATAGTATTATATTAATAAAAAATAAAATTAAATAAATTTTTAATATAGTGTGATTAGTTAAGTTTAACTACAAATCATTGATATAATTGGCCTTAGTAAATTGAATTTGTAAAAAAATTTAAAAATAATAAGTTACGGAGTTAAATTAGTATATATGGTAGTAGTAAATCCAGTTAAGTCAAGTTCGGTTATCATTCCTGCACTCTTAAAAATTGAGGTACTAAATGATCCTATGCTAAGTTCGGGGTATTAATATGTGTTTTGTCCTATTTATTAAGGGACAAGTTATTAAGAACACCCCCCTCTCCCCTTTTAATAAAACACCATTTGTACCTTTCATGGTTTTTGTTTTTTCATTTTTTTTATTTTTATAATTTTGTTTTTATTATAAAACTACGAAACTAAAAGTACGTAACATAAAATATAAAGTTTAACAAGTCAAAAGTATTAAACTAGCAAAAAATACGGGATAGAAACTGATAAAAAATGTGTTCTACTGTTTACATGGAAGTTAAAAAGGAATGTTTGTGTATTTTTTTGTGAGTCACGGGTACCAATAGTAGTAACCATTTATTTATAACAACAATGTGTATGTTTTTTTAAATGTATATAAAGTTGGGGGTATTTATTAAATTTATAAAATTATTAAAAAGATAGAAACTATAAGGGTTGGTTTGAATCGATAGGAATGAAGGAATAAGTATGAGAATGATATATGTTGTTTGTTTTATAGTAATCGGTATGGTGAAATTCATATATTGGGTATACATCAAAGGTGGCAAAGGACCTTGGTATGAATCTATCATTCTTGCTTGATTCTCACCACTACTATCAAACTTATACCAATTGTGATTCCTATCATCATATCAAACGGCCCTTAAGTTTACTCATGTCTTTATAATATATTTAAAAATTTACAACTGTCAATTTTATTAATTGTCTTTTTTTTTCTTCTTCATAAAATCGACATATGTGCTCTTATATATATTTATTTTGGAGGATATTATTTAGATGAGTTTAAGCAAATTTAAACCAATTTTGACTTTTGTTAATCAATCCTAAAAATTGATTTAAAAATTAAGCATTTTCATCGATCAATAGCTAAATACATTTTCCCATTAGCAACTAGTTAAAATTTTCGAAACCTAAGCACGAAACAAGAATACCAACTAACCAATGTACAATAATTTTTATGTATGTATGGATAGATCCAAAGTATGTGTAACAAATGAGATAAACTATTAAAAGTACAATATCGCGATATATACAAACACACTACTCTTAACTATCGAAAGTCGGGACTTAGGAAGTTAGGAGTCTTGACATTCTTTATCAAAGTATTTGATTACTCACATCTTAATTAGTAAACACATAATCGATAAATATGTTACATCAAATCATGATGGTAGTTTTTTCATAACGAATCTGACACAAAAATAATTAGATTCAAGTTGGGTTTAAGTGGGTTCGAGTCACAAGCAGATTGACCCATCTAACTCGTTTAAAGACGGGTTGTGTTCAGTCTGACCAGATTAACTTGTTTACAACCCTCCCAATTACAACTTGTCAACTCATTTAAAGATAAATAAAAGTTAGTTCAATGCGGCTATTTGTTTACAACTCGCCACCCATTCACAACTTGTTTAAGTCAAATTTCTAAGGGTTAATATACAAAAATGTTACTAAACTTTCAAAAAAATTTGTCCTAAGTCACTAATGTTTGTATTCTGTCATCTAGGTCACTATACTTCACGGGTTTTTCACATATGTTACTAAACGTTTTTATAAGTGTCACCCTAGTCACTCGAAGGATTGGTAACCGGCTTTGGCACATACGTTACTAAACCTATACAAACAAGTCACTAAACTTAGCGAAAAATTTGTCTTAAGTCACTAATGTTTCATTCCTGTCATCTAAGGTACTAAACTTTGCTAAAAATTTGTCCTAAGTCACTAATAAAAAATTTGTCCTAAGTCACGAGTTGTGGCACATGTTACTGAACCTTTAAAATTTTACGTTTTATACGATTTTATACACCTTTTATACGTTTTTAATTCATTTTATTCGTTTTTATCGTCTTTTGTTTGTTTTTTTACGCTTTTGTCCTTTTTATAACGTTTTCGATCCGTTTTGTGTCCCATTTTTACGTCCGTTTTTATGTTTTCATCCGTTTTTATACGTTTTTGTCCGTTTTATATGGTTTTGTACATTTTTTATACGTTTTTATTCTTTTTCATCCGTTTTTATACGTTTCGTCGTTTACATTTTTACGTTTTCGTCCATTTTCTTATGTTTTTTGTTTCCCGTTTTCTATGTTTCATTGCGTTTCGTCCTTTTTATGTTTGAAAACATAAGAAAATAGGCGAAAACGAAGAAAACATACTAAAACGTATAAAACGTGAAAACGAATAAAAACGATGAAACGAAAAAACGTATAAATAATATAAAACCATATAAACGAACAAAAACTATAAAAACGGATGAAAACATAAAAACATATAAAACGGACGTAAAAATGGGACAAAACTGACGAAACGATAAAAACGGACAAAAACGTAAAAAAACAAACAAAAACGTATAAAACGAATGAAAATGAATAAAAACGTATAAAAGGTGTATAAAATCGTATAAAACGTATAATTTTAAAGGTTCAGTAACATGTGCCACAACTCGTGACTTAGGAAAATTTTTTCATTAGTGACTTAGGACAAATTTTTCGCAAAGTTTAGTACCTTAGATACGGAATGAAACATTAGTGACTTAAGACAAATTTTTCGCAAAGTTTAGTACCTTAGATGACAGGAATGAAACATCGGTGTGTATACACGTCAGCATTTAACCGGCAACAGTAGGTCGTCTCACTATTGGTATCCAAGATAACCGGTTACGTAAAGTATAGTAACCTAGATGACAGAAGATAAACATTAGTGACTTAGGACAAATATTTTTGAAAGTTTAGTAACTTTTTTGTATATTAACCCAATTTCTAATTCATTTGACTGGTTTAGAGAAATTAGTTAAGCTCTCTCTTGTCTTTTAAAAACAGTCTTTTTATCATTTGATAAATTAATAACCGTTTACATCTTACCTACCACCTCATCTTGACGGAATTAGTTTTGTTGAAGCATAATCAGTCGGGCTAGTCTTGACGATGGGTTGAGCCGTTCCACGTCATCCCGAGCGTAGAGATCTGCTACAGTACAAGAGAGAAACCGGTTAGAAGGGGTCCGAGGCCGAAGCCCCGGAACCACCCTCCGACGGTCAAGTCAGTTATTATAGAGTAGTATGTGTGTATTTAGTGAGAGAGAATATCATACCGTGTAGAGTGGTAGATGCACTCTATTTATAGGTGGGTTCCTTTGTCCTTATCTGGTGATGGAGACATATTTAGGCGGGAAACATTTAGGCGGGAAACCTTTAGGCGGGAAATAGTTTAGGCGGGAAACTGTGATGTCCGCCCGATAGATCCAGCCCGGAAGGGTCTTGCTCCACCCCAGAAGGTCTGCTCCCGCCCGGGTGGGACTTGCTCCAGCCCCGGATGGGACTTGCTCCAGCCCCGGATGGGACTTGATCCAGCCCCGGATGGGACTTGCTCCAGCCCCGGATGGGGTCTTGCTCCAGCCCCGGATGGGACTTGCTCCAGCCCCGGATGGGGTCTTGCTCCAGTCCTGACTCTTTCCCGGACCATACGTCATCAAATATCGAATTCAGCTTGGTGCGAATATTGAATTCGGCTTGGTGCGAATATTGGATTCGTCTTGGTGCGAATATTGAATTCGGCTTGGTGCGAATATTGGATTCGTCTTGGTGCGAATATTGAATTCGGCTTGGTGCGAATATTTAATTCGTCTTGGTGCGAATATTGAGTTCGGCTTGGTGCGAATATTGAATTCGGCTTGGTGCGAATATTGAATTCGGCTTGGTGCGAATATTGAATTCGGATTTAGCGATGGGTTTGCAATACCACTTACACGCTTGAGTTAATTAGAAGGTTGCCCTTCTGTACCGGCTTGCAATGCCTCTTTGCGTATTTGAGTTAATTCAAAGGTTACGCCTCCTCGTTCTTTTTAGAGAATATTACTTTCAGGTACGAGCTAATTATGGGCTGCTCATCCCTTATAGTGTGTTTCTCATAGTGAAATAATACTTCATGTGCATTATAATAAATGCCGGGTCAATATCAAGTAAGATATAGTTAATGGTATCATCATACTGTTATAGCCCCCCAAGTTTAATGGTACTTTTTTTATTAGTGGCGTTAAACTTAAATACTTGTTTCGAAAATATGTATCGATCGAAGTGTTCTCAAGACGGTCATTACGACGATAGCCAAATGAAAAGTGTGGGCAAGGCTTATTAAGATGTTGTGTAACATGGGTTAGTTACTGAAGTACTTACCTTTGTTGAGTTAATTAATAGATGTCAAACTGCGTTCATAAAAGTGAACATCTCTGCTTTTGCTTAGCATGAAGCAAAAAAAAGGGGAGCGATGTCCAATTATTAGCTCTATTAGATGTATGTTTTTAATTGCAATGATAACTCTCGCAAATAGATGTTTGTACAAGTACCAAACAAAATGTAAAGTTGCGATAAAGTTTAATGTTACTACATTTTATTCGTAGTTTTAAACTTATGTATCAAATATTAATTTTTCATAATAATATACGCATTAAATGTATACTTTAATCATGTGACTCCTGATGCTGGAATGACAATACAAGGCAGTATGATGTCCACAAGAAAATATGTTTATATCCAGGTGTCTATGACTTTGTGCATGTATGTGGCAATATTATCTTCCACGTAGTTTCTATACCATGAGTGAAATATTGCTCTCTGCATCGTTTTCAATAAGCCATGAAAAAATACATGTATGCGTAATGTTGAAAGGAAATCGGCCTTTATGGAAAGGTCAAACCAAGATGAAGGTCCATCGCACCGGAGACCGGAGCTTCGGAGGTTTCGCATTGGGTTTGGTTAATAGTTCGTGTGCTCCGGAACTTAGCGTCAGAAAAGGTGGTGGAAGTTGAAAAACATCCGGAGAATTATTAAAAAGGGCGACAAAGGTAGGTGTGTCTTTGAAATGACGAGTCGTCCGTTAGTGGTGGTCATCGAAGGTATCCGGAAATCGAAGGATAGCCATATCATCCAACCAGGGGTATTAAGAGGCGAAAGTATTTTACTATATAGTTTTGAATATCTTATCAAGACCTCAGTGGTTATATACTTGTATCTCCTTGTATTCATACGTAGGTAGGAATTTGAACAACGTAGTTTGCTAGCTAGTCGCCAAAGAAAGTCAGGCTTTCAAAGGTTAAACCCGGAGTTGATGATCCAACCGGTTTTTGAATTTGAGTGAAGCAAATTTCTACTTTGATATGACACGAGTAACATGGGTCGCGACCTACGAAAGTTTATCGCGCTTATCATGGGAGTGTGACCAAGCGGCCCATAAGATCAATATATTGGCAATGGTGTTATCATACCGTTATAGCCCCCAAAGTTTAATGGTGCTATATTTTTTTAGAGTATGTATTGTTTGAGGTACTTTAATAAAAGTCATGTAACATTAGCCAAATGAAAACTATGGATAAGTTTGACTAGTAATTTATTGTGATGAATGAGTAAAATCAATTACTTTTATGGAGTACTTATTCCGTAGGTACCATATACGAAATACGAAGCTAATTAGAAAGGTACTCAACCATATGTCCGGGTATATTATTTACGGAACGCGGAGCTAATTAAAAGGTGCTCAACCATATGTGGAATAATGTTAAAAAAGAAATCATTTATCTCCTTTCTAGTTTATTAACGAACGCACGAGACATTTGTTTCTGGGGTCATGTGTAATTACATATAGTTAAAAATGATATGTGTCAATTCTTCTATACACGTGTGTGGTACTGAAGGTAACACGTCTTGTGCACATGCAAGCACATAAGGATTTTATTATAATAAATTGGTATTGGTATTGTATTCATTTACTCCCTCCTTCGAACAAACTACAAAATATACGGACCGATCAAAGAGGTCGGAACTTTTACTAAGGTCAAGTTAGGATGGAGGTCCACTGCGTTGAGAGCCGGAGCCCGTAAAACTGCCGTGTGGGTACAAGTTCCGTGGCTCATGACAGGTGATGCCGCGGAAGTCCCAGTTTGGGTGACATAAATGAGTGTTCTACCCGGATACGAAGATGGTGTCTGAAATTTAGCACCGGTAAAGACGGTGGAGATTAAGATTAAAAATCCAGAAAACCAGCAAAAAGGGCGTCCAGGATTACACTTGTGTTTGAAGTAACGTTATCATAAAAAGATAAGAATACAACCCCAAGTAATGGTGTTTGACTATTTTCAATATATGCGGTGCATGACAAATGGGTATGACCTCTTTGTTCGGAGTTTGATCCGAGTCAAAATTGTGAAACAGGTCAAGTGCAATCGAGCAAAAGATGTCAATAAATAACCGGAGCTATCGTGTCGCGAAGTATGTTCCGCGGGTAGCATCGTATGTGGTTTTGTGGCCCGGAGTTGGTTGATGGTGACCGGGACCAACATCCATGGCGGATGTTCGCCGTGTCCGGGGGTTGATAATCAAGGTTTGGGTAATTATTGGCCCTCTGCCCGGGATTGTTATTATTATTTTTTTTAGACTAAAGTGATGGGTGGTTGTCCGTACCGGAGCCTGAAGGCTACTAGTATTGATTGTGAAATCGTGATAGCAAAAGATTCACTGATCAAGCAACAATGTGTTGCGATTCGTTCGTTTATTAATGGACTAAAAATCGAAAGTATGAGTCGGAGATTTAAACATCAACAGATGGTGCAGTTGAGGCTCCCATAGGTGTTTTTCCCGGTTTTGAAAATGATGTCCGGAGATTAGCCCCGGAATTGGTGAAGTCCGGATCTTAGCACCAGTAAAGGTGGCGAAGGTTGGGATTAAAAATCCGGAGAACTATGACATCGGGGGTTTATATTTGAAATAGCGATTGGTCTTTGAGTTGTTACCACGAGGTGTTGTTAACAAGAGGATAGTCGGAACATCGGACCAGGCACATTTCTTCCGGAGTTCAGAATTGGTTCCGCAGTTTGTGGATTCTGCATGGTGCGACAGTGTGTTGGGACCTTCTCATCCGCAGGTCACGTAATGACAAAATGGTCAAAGGCTTACCCGTGTTTGTGATAAGGAATCCGAGATGGTATTTATCTGAAACGTTCAAGATTTAAGGAATTTTTCCTAAGATCGTGGCTTAAATGTTATGAGTGAGCATCATCGTTGGTGTTCGGATGCATGAACCTTTATTACTCCGGCGGCATCTGTTCGGGTATGTAGTCCGCAGGCATTTATCTAACTGGTCTTGGTCTAGCAGGTTTTGACCAGATTGGGGTTACACCACGAGTGTACTTCAAGTGTACGGAGATGTAGTGGTGTCAAAAATTTTTTTTAGAGATGTCTAAATAATATCTAGAGGTGGACGGAGGCAAATTATGTCTTGTGTTTATGCCTACGTATTTTGCTGCCTTCTAAACAAAAAATCTGATTCTCTGTTTTGTTTTGACAAAAAGAGAAGCCTAATATGGCCTACATTTGATACCATTATTTGATGGTGTTTCAAGAAATGCACCCTTTTTATATTTCTCCAAAAAATATACAATATGGCCTAAAGTGGTTTGTTAATATTTTTGTGATTCGTTACAATGCCCATATATGTGTTATAGTAGATATAATGTGTCTTCTATGGATATATCCTTGAAGCGTCGATCAGCTTTAAAAAGGGCATGAAAGATATATGATGATATATGGAATTTGAGATATAACAATACTGGCGAATTTAATGACACAATACATATGCAATGTTGTGCATCATTACCTTTTCATACTTAAAGTAGGTTTAACATATATAGGAAGATGCCGCGGAAAATATGAAAAAGGATCGCTCCTTTGGATTAATGAATGTCGTGTACGCCTTAATTAGTCGTAAGGCCATTTGTGGCTATCAAAAATATATGGTACATGTCTCGTGCAGTACAGCTTGTGCGGTTAGTATTTCAACCACGTGGTTGGGGCCCGGTCAATAGAGACGCGACAAAGGACAAAGCTAAAAGAAAATATCTCCTTTTGAGCAAAGTTAAAAGAGTAGCTAATAAATAATACTAACAATATTGACGCGGGTCACTGTGTCTTGGGTGTCAGTTGAACCTTGTGTGCATGCTTTTTATTAAGCATTGGAATATGGGCCACATACTCACATCATGTGTAAGAAAGTTTTTTATAAACAATGTAGAGATATAAAGTACATACTTGGATACAAGGCGGCCACGACATATAATATTCCATAAGGTTATAAGTTGTGCATAGCAAGTTCCACATTAGATTGTCTATGTCAAATAACGAGGAAAATAGCCCGCTGCGTTGCAGCGGTTTTTTTTTTTTTTTTGAATAATTTTTTTGCGGTTAAATATTTTTTTTTAGTAGAAGAGATTTCGAAACGCTAATATTTTATAATTAATTTTTTTTTACCGGTCACTGATTAAAACGATCCTTTTTTTTTTACCTTTTGTTTCTTAATTTAATTTTAAGTATTATTATTTATGTGTGAATGATGTTGTTTTTAAGTTTCTTGTTAATTTTTGGCAAAACTCTTTTCACTTGTTGGTTGTGCGCCTGCCTTTTTTTTTTGTTATAATTTTTTCCTATAGTTTGTTTAATACGTTACCGATTCTAATATTAAAATGTATACGGGTGTTGTGTAAGTTTCGAAAATTGTTATAGTACAGGGGCCTATGTGCAAAATTTTGGTTGTTGTTTCAGTTTTTAGTATGAAAACTCTCTATCGTGCTTCATAATTTCTCCTCACATATGCGTTTTCAGTTATGTTTTGTAATTATTCTTTTCGTTTTGGGTTTTTGGTTTTAAGTGTTTTTTATATGTATAGATATTTAATAGTTTGGGTTATATATAAGGTTAATATCACTTAGGCTTTTAACTACAATTACATTTCTATCAACCAATTTTCTTTTTAGATCTAGGTTTTGGAAGAGTGATGGCGGGGACTCCCAATTTGGATGAATTGAAGGCTGCTGCTGGATCTGAGAATATCGCAACGTGTTTCAAGTTACTCTTTAGCAGTGAATTGGTGGAGGGCCGCAATCTTTTGCTAAGGCTGGAGGGATTGGTTGGGCAACTTAGGGAAAAGATCGAGAAACGTGATCGTACCCAAACAGAGGTGCATTTTTTGGGACCTTTTCATTCAGAGGGAGTGGATGCCTTAAGCTGTCTTGGGCAGATGCAGATCGTTGAGCATGATATTCTGGAGGCTTTGGAAGAAACTTTGAATTTGATACGTAATGGGATCGCACAACAGGAAGAACATGTGACTTTGATGGAAATCAATAAAGATCTATCCGATGGTTAGTGTCTTTTGTGTTTTGGGTTATGGTTGTTATATTACTATGTATATATTTAATAGTTGGCTAAGTTGTGTATCTAAGGTTATAAGTATGTTGGATGAGGGTGTATGAACGTTTGTTCCTCCGTTTTGTCGATATGGATTTAAGGAATTTGTAATGGTAGCTGATGGGTATATTTTGTGATCGGTGGGTTACGATTTTGTGTGTCTTCTTGGTTTTCATGTATGGTGGTAGCACTTATGTAATGAACGATTAATATATAAAAATTTATGGTGCCTATTTTATTGCAAATTTTTGTGATTTTATTTATTTGTCACTGTTTAGTAAGATTGTTGGTTTGCTGTTCTTGTTTCGGGCATTTCATTTTTATTGAGGTATAGTAGTGAATGTCGTTTAATATCTACATAGCGATGTTGAGAAAGATGTTGATATTTATTGCTGTGAAGCAATATTCAGTGCCTCATTTTTTGTAAAGGTATGGTAAGTTTTATAGCTGCATATCATTGGATGAAAAACATTTAACAATCATAGTAAACGCACTATAAACATCAAGTCAACAATGGTAAATTTACTTAATAATATTGCATTAAAACCTTAGATATTCGTTCACAGGTCCCTATCGATAGTTTTTACAAAGGTCAGCGGTGATAGGTAAATGTACATAATGATGCTGACCGTTGCATAACTAAGGTCAAAAGATTAACATCTACCGATGCTAACAGCCGCGGTTACATCTAGTGGTGCTAATAGTGGTGTGCGTGGATTATGTACATCTGCCGCCGCAGATATTCACCAAAATGTGTGCAACGTTATAGTGTTTGCACTTTTACGATTACATATACACTTACATAGCGTAGGTGGTACGCTACTTAGCAGAAAAAGTTACCACAGCTTGTGGATAGGTTCTTTTGTTGTTGGCTTATCAGTCAGTCTTGGGCCTTTTCGGATCACGTATTTCAGTTTCAGTCGCTGGAGCCTGAAATAGCTGTTTCCTTGTCGTTGTGGCAGACGTTGTGCCTAGTCTGTGTTCTTTTTCCGTTGGGTCGGTTGAACTGGGAGGTGGGGTGAGTGTGGTGGTCAAGATTTCTGTTGGTGATAGTGATTCAATTTCGCTTGGTCTAGGAGTTGAAACAGAACTTTCAGCTTTGTCTTCGCTTTTTTTGGTGGCCGCTGGTAGAATTGGGGTTGCCAGTATTGGAGGCAATGCGGGTGCACCAGGTTCGGTTGCATCATCAAGAACAAACCTCGGGAAATTTTTTTTGCTGCCTTTGCCAAAATGCAGCACGAACCTGTGTTTAGTATGTTCTAGATCCTTCAATATCGGTGGAGCTTTATAGGGATCTGGATCCGGTATATAGCTAAGTAATTCTGAACATGGCGGCATGAGTTTTTTAAATTTGGGAAATTTGAAACATGTAAGGCAGCCTGTAACATCGGCGATGACAGCTTTAATGCAGTAGCTGCATATGAAATGTAGAATAGTATTAGCTATTACTTTTTTGAGATTTATATTTAATCTAGTTTATGTTAACTTGCATGTCAATATTGATGTATGGTTTTGAATTGTCTTGTCATACCTGTAATTAGGAATGATTTTAGTTCCTGGTTCCTGGCAATGCCAATGTTGCGATTTGTCCTCAATTTTTAGACCACAGGTTCTGCACTTGTCTAGGTACCAGCCTTTATCTTCTTCAATCGTCATTATAACAGCTTCTGTCGTGAACTTTTGTTGTTGCTGTATAGTCAATACTATTAGTGTGTGTGTAAATATATATAAAGTGTTTACATAAATAGATTGATATCTCACCGATAAGGTTTCGGGGTTGATTTGCCAAAGTTCCGAGATCGTTAAAAGCTGGTCATGTTCTAATTGTTCTTCAACTTCAGCAGTTGGCATTAGTAATGGAACTCTTGGAACAGTTGCCAAAATATCATCATATCTATATTACAATCTTAAGTTAAAGCTATTTAAGTCTGAATGGTGTATGAAAAATCTAATGAATCTTTAACTATTTACGTACACTGCGCGTATGTGAGCTGCTTCGTCAACAACTGGATTCAAATAATAGTACGTAGCAGGGGTGGCCGAAAGTTGAAGGTAACCTGTACTTATTAATTTTGCTATTTATTTTTTAGAAAGAGGAAACATGTAGTAGTCAGATTTAGTAAAAGCTAACCTGCATATCTTTTTACCAAGCATGAACTGACGGCTATAATTACTGGTTGTTCTAGCGGTAGTGTCATCTGTAATTCAAAAGCTGTGGCCATTTCATTCCAAAAACTTAATATGACACTATTTCCACTGCAGAAGAACATATAAAAAAATGAGCGTTCATCGTTTTGTAATTTTGATGAATGAGTGCATGTGGAAAGACATACTTGAGGTTTTGTATGTCAACGTTTTTCCTGAGTATCCTATTAGTCGTTGCCCCACCAAATTCTTTGATTCTTGAAACGTTTCTAATGATCCCTATGTAATCTGTGTATATTTCAGTTAGCTATGCATGAATGATTGTAAACCCATTATATGGTTAAAAAAAAAGGTACCTGCTAGCCTTGCGTCACGTGTGTCTGCATGTTGTCCCAGCTCATTGTATGCGATAAAGTTAAAGTAGTGTGCTGGGAAAGTGTTATCTTCAAACGGAATAACCTTTGTATACTTTCCGAAAAGCAAAGTCATATCGTTTTCCAAAGTTCGTTGCCAATTATCAGTCCTTTTGCATCCAAAGCCTTGTATCCTGTAGCATGAATTTAGCTGGAGTGCTGCGTCATATTGCCTGATATCACGAACCTCAACATTTGCCTGGATTGCATTACCCTATAAAATAATTACTGTTAGAAGTAGTAATCACCATAGTAAAGTAACTTTATGAATGTATGGTGGTAATCGTACCTGTCTATCGAGTAGCATAAAACACATGCCTGTTGGGTTTGGGTCCGGCACATTTCTTGCTATCCATTTTCGATACACTTTAGCTTCCAGTATCTGGTTACCGTTTGTCGGATCTATATCAGCTATTTCTACAACACTGGATTCTGTGGCAACCATTTTCCCTTTATTCTTTGCCCGAATTTCTGCTATTTCCTCTTCTGTAACGCGTCTGCTAGCACTGATTGATGTCACATTCTTCGATTCTGGTTCAGCCATGATTCTGCACAACGTCATTCACATTGCAATTATGGTTAGCACATTTACTATTTTAAAGAATTAAGAACGGTAACTGTAAAATGGTAACAGGTAAGTTTATAAAAGTAAAGGGCATTATTCAGGTAAGCCAAAAATATGAGTAACTATGGTTATTGAACTAAAAAAGAAATGTAGTACATATAGGTGTAATGTAAACACTCCTGTGCATATGATGAAACCTATGTCTATGCAGTGGTGCTAGTGTGCATAACGTTTATCAAATATTGTAGTGGCATCATTCACTCACAAAGCTAATACATGTATAGCACCAAATCTGTTTGAATAAGTAAAATTTAGGATGGCAGCAATCAATCACTATAACTATGTAACTGTAAACAGTGGAATATACAGGTTACAATAATGTATCCGAGTGAATGAAAACGAAATGTTTCTCCGAAAATAAACAAAACCTGCCGCCGCTGAATTTTATTTAGGAAATCTCTGTATACAATATTTTTGGTGCTGTTGATTAGCTGCCCTGGTTGGTCTTCAATAACCATTTTGAGGCCGTCCGGAGAGGTGGCTCGTGAAACTGCAACATATAGCTGACCATGACCAAATATAGGTTCTGGCAAATATACTCCAATTTTCTTCAACGACTGGCCTTGACTCTTGTTGATGGTCATTGCATAACATAGTTTGACTGGGAACTGCTTGCGCTTAAAAGTGAATGGCATTTTCTCTTCTTTAAATGTAAGAACTATCCTTGGCAGAAATACTTTTTGTCCTAACCGTGTCCCGCTGATTATTTTTGCCTCAATTATTCGAGAAAGCACCTGATTGACGATCATCCGTGTTCCATTACACAGGCCTCCAGTTAAATTTAAATTGCGAAGTAGCATTATCGGGCTACCAATTTTCACTTCTAACCTATGGGGTGGCAGACCTGAGAAAGTCATGGAGTTAAGGTACTCTGTTGGATATAGCAATTCTGATGCACCCCCGTCGTTACCAACTGGAATAGCCTCGTCAGCACTACTATAGAAGTATGATGTCCCAACCACCTTTTTCAGTATCTGTGTGTTTATGACGTCTGCAGTTTCATTCTTAGGACAAACGATGGCTTTTTCTTGGAAACTTGATGCAGTTGGCTGTTGAAGGGATGCGGGGTCGTAGATGAAATCGATAAGTTTTGACATTCCTGCTTCTGCTGCGGGAAAGCAATATCTATCCGGTACGTGAATCCAAGAGGCATTTTCAGGGTCTGCATCATCTTGTACCCCAATGTTGCCATCTCCGATGTCAAGAAGCCATTGGGAGAAAATTGAAGTGTCTTGCTGTTGTATAGCTGTCATCGCAGGCCTTCGTAGTCGCATATTTTCTTGCAACACATATATTTTAAAATGTGCCCAAAGATATGATTCAGCAATCGATAGAGCAACTATTTCATGTTTTCGAGCCCCTTTTTTCACAGGAAGTGTTTGCCGAAAGTCGCCACCTAATATAACAGGCTTGCCTCCAAACAGCCTTCGTGGTTCATTCAACACGTCCCTCAACGTTCTATCCAAAGCTTCAAAACACCTACGTTCATTCATTGGCGCTTCGTCCCAGATTATTAAATCTGTTTCTTTGAGCAACTGTCCTAGTTGTGTCCCCTTTTTTATAGTACACACTGATTCCTCACTTAGTTGTAAAGGTATCTTAAATCTTGAGTGTGCGGTTCTACCAGCTGGCAAGAGGAGCGATGCTATACCAGACGACGCGACTGCCAAAACTATGTGACCTTCTGAGCGTAACGTTGCTATGAGAGCGTTCCAAAGAAACGTTTTGCCTGTACCGCCGTGGCCGTATACAAATAAAAGCTCTTGCTTCTTTTTAGTAACAGCCACCATAACAGTATCGTAAATCTTTTTCTGAATATCATTCAATTCTGGAACCATACTACGACTCTGTGCAGCTAATTCTTCCCTGTTGTAGTTCCTCTCCTCCATAACGACCCTATTTCTAAACATGTGAATTAACCCTTCTGGTGGCGTTGGAAGGCCATAGTCTTTCAAAGATTTGCTGTGTAATTGTAGCAAAGTTTGTAGCTCATATAGAACCCCACCACGTAGTTCAGGCTCATTCACGTGCAACGGTCGAATTGCCAATGATTGTGATAAAATTAATGGAATGTCCTCCGACATTTGTCTCCAAAAGGTTTCCCATAGCACCAATGGGTTGGAAATATCTGTAAACACTAAAATTTCTGAAAAAAGTGCTCTTAACTGTGATGAAGTAGCTGTTCCAGAAGCCTCTTGCATTGCTGTTATCCACTCTTGATCATCTTGTAACAGACCTAATGCTTCACATGCGAGTCTATTCGTAGGATACTCATGGCCATTAACTGTGCGGATAGCAGGAAATGAAGTGCAGCCTTTCCGATGACATAACAATATCCGTTGGTAAAAAAGGTCCCCAACGGTAGGATGAACGTACGTCAATCTACCGATAGAAGGTTTGCTCAAATTGCACCTTGGGGACCAAGCCTTTTTAGCCTTAGACCATACAAATTCTGAGGGAAATTCAAGGTATGTCAAATGCCGCCCACATGTGTATTCTTCATTAAAAGCTAGCCACTCTGTGAGTGTCGTTTTGGCTGACCAACTGTGATTCAAAATACCATGTAATCGATGCGAAGCTCTGAATGTAACGGTCTGCATATTTTCTAAGTGCACCGCGAGGATCTGGACTGCGGGATCTCTGCTATGTATATCAAAACCTAAAATACGCCAGCAAGCTTCATGCGGACCTATGTATCTACCATCAACGAAGTTACTAATTTCATCTACACGAACTTGTGACTGATTAAGAGAAGAAGATGCAGTTGGACCCCCCATCGCCGCCTCTCCAATTTCCCTAGTAATTTTTGCCATGATTCTGTCAGTACCTTTTGAGATGTACTTAAACAAATATTTGATCAACATGGACCATCCACAGTACTCCACATTTATATGGGCGTAGAAAGTCATACATAGCAGATAACTGTAAGGAACCACATAAGCGTTATCTAACCGCACGTTATGCCTAGTTTCGCTGAAAGGGATATCTCTCCTTCTGTAATGGACATATCCAGACTTATCAACGAAAGTGGCACCACAATACTCCTTTGGAAAGTACTTCTTGCAAACCTGTCTATCTCGCATACATGGAGCGTTTGGGAATGCCATACCACATGGTCCATGCACCATAAATTCAGTAATCACCCTAAAACCTTGTGGATCTTGTTCTGGGTCAGGAAGCTCAGCACTTATGTATCTATCAATGTCTGCATCTCTAAGCGGATGGCCACCGTGATTTGTCCACAGCAGTATATGACAATGGGGAAGGCCACGCTTTTGAAACTCAACGGTATATAAAACTGGAACCAAGAAAATAGTAACAATTAGTGCTAGACAATAATTTTATTTTACAGGAATATGTATATAAGAACCGTGATATAGTTTGATAACGAAGTGTAGAAAACAAAGTGACAAACCTGCGGTAACCATTCCAAAAGGTCTCCGATCACGTATAAATTTCACAAAGTCATGAATCTTCAGTTCAAAGACTCTGTCAATTATATCTGGACGATCACTTGCTGATAAGAATGGGTACGCTTGTAAATAGTCCTCCAACTCAGGCCACTTTGGGTTACATGTAAAAGTTACAAAGAACGATGGGTTCCCGTGCTTTCTGCAAATGGCCAATGCATCAAGGTAGTGACTATACATATACCTAGGCCCGCCGGTAAATGATGATGGTAAAATGATCCTTGAGCCAACATCAGATCCATCTACGTCCCCTCTTGCTATTGCGTCATGAAGACCAGCCAAATAATCCCCCCTTATATCAGCTTGATTAGACCTGATGAAGTCCATTCTATTCTGTTCGATGCTACAATAGGCTGTGACCACGTATTGCTGAAAAAGCCTCCCCCCCCCCTACTGAGGATATTGTAATAGCCTACACGATCGTGTAACTGATATGTATAAAAAGCTTTCATTGACATCCGTTTCCCTCTACGTGTGGTAACACCTTCTACATTTAGATACTTAAGATCGGTATGATAACCCTGTTCACCATAAAGGAAAAGTAACGGAAACTGCGCAGACATGTAACATGCGTGTAACTTACTTATCCGTTGCACATCTCCGGAATGTGTTTCCAAGACTATATCAAAATCACTTTCTGTTTCAACTGTGTCGTAAAAAATTATGGCCCCAATAGCATCCGCTGTAGGTCGATCGTACTGTGACGATGGACCTTTACCAAACAAAGCAACCTTAAAGCGAGGCAGATCATTTTGTTGAAGCTTATCCCTAGCCACTCTAAATAGCTATACCAATGCGTTGTTATGATCCAAGAAGTCTATCAACGACTGAACAATATCCTGTCTAGCAACGGGCCTACCAGGTATGTTAAAATGACCCGTGCGATGCTCAACCTCGTTATCTGTGTCGTAAATATATAGTTGCAAAAAACGCGGATCTTTGCCAGGCTCAGGGCACAACCTACCTATCCGATGATAGATTTGGCCTGATATTTTGAAAACATAAGGACCATTCCCAGCGTTAACGGATTCGTCTATGTTAGCTCCCAATGACGTCATAGCAAACATCTGGTTATACATCCTTATATTTTCTAGGAAATGCCGATCTGAGAAAAGCTGGTAAATAAGCGGTGGATAAGCATGCGGAACAAAAAGCTTCACCCGGCCTTGCAAACAGCACTTGTGATATAAAGGACCAGTCCTTCTAGTAGATATTGAAAGTCTTTCCTCGTCCCAAAATTTAGCTCGGCAGTAACGGCACTCACGGTTACATTGACCAAGGCGTCTATACCGTTGCGGTGGGCCTGTATAGAAATGAGTAACCCAAAGAATAAACTGCTAGTCACAAATAAGCTGAAAAGCGCCAACGTAAATTTCCAGCACCAACTTCACTTACCAAACATTGAAGAGTCATTTTCTGGTTGCACATTTGAGTTTCGGTGTCGACTACGAATAGTTGCTGTATCAAATAACGAAAATGACAAACCGAAAAGTGACAAAAAACGGAAAAAAAAACCCAGTAACGCAACACTCACCTACACCGTCAGTAGCCATACGATTCCCTCCAAGCTGAGAACTACCTAAAGCAAAAGTAAATTCATAATTTTAAGGAAAAGCCAGCAAACACAGTTTAAAATGAAACTGACAAAAAAGAAAAAATGCACAGACTCACCTGAACTTTCAGTCGTTGAATGATCCCCTCCGTATCCCAAACCTCCTGGAGCACAGAAAGGAAAATTTTAAGAAACATTACTAAAAACAATGTTAAACGTAAGGTAAGCATTAAGGTACGCACAATGCGTTTAGTAATGTAGCCAAAAAAGGTCACGCCAACACGATATATAATAATTATGAAGCGGAAGAGTACACGCACGTATAAAAACAACAATCCATTTACTACCATACGAACCTTCATTATATATAGGAGCCGTCGGTTGCACAAACGAACGCCCTGCAAATGGCAATTTATCATTCGCATATGATAACTGTTACATAATTTACAAACAAAAAAGAAGAGCAGCAACACGAACATACCATCTGCAGGAAGTGAGCTCCGACGATTATCCACAGTGGGAACAGCTGGGTGGCCTACATAGTCAACTAAAAAAGTTAACATAAGAGCTGAAACTACTGTCAACGTTTTAGCATGACACTCATTGTCCCCAAGAACGAACGCAAAAGTAACCTCAACGCATATACCTTGCAATGAAGCTGTCAGTGTAAACCGCACAGTAAAAGGCGAAGCATTTGAAGCTACACCGGACGTTCGTATGTGTACAACATTCGCGGACATCAGGTCTGGAAAACAAATACCAACAACAAAAAATATTTGTTAAACGTTCATGGGAATCTAAGCCAGAGAAACTAAATCATAGATAACCCAACACACTACACATAAAACCAACATTGAAAAGATGAAACTGTACCCAGGCAACCGTAGAACATACCTACATCAACGTTTTGCCACTGATGGGCCGCTGTACTTTCGAAGGCCAAACCTGAAGCATGACGATTTAGCATAACATATGTTGATGGAAAAGTAATAACAACACCAACCATAAGCAGTAATCACTAAAAAAATGAGGCTGGAATACCAAACGTACCTGTAAAATCAAAACCTCCACCACCATCAAAGGAGTCCTTACGCTGTTTTTCAGCCGATGAAGAAACCATATGTGATCGAAGGTCTCCAACGCTACTGAAAACGGATGCAGACGCATCTTTATATAAAGGACGGCGCTTCCTTTTACCATAGCACACTCGTGATACCTCATCCGACACACCTTTATCGTCTGAACGTAGATGACTATTCACAATATCAACTGGCTTTAAAGAGGTACCAGCAGGAAGTTGACGTATAGTTTGTGCAGACGACGATGCAGCAAGTTGTGGGTCGCCGATTCCCAAAACAGGCTGACCAATAACCATGCCACGTACCTGTGGAACACTAATATTGCAACAAATCGATTTCTTTTTCTCGCCTACATCCACTGATTGAGAAGCATATTTTCTCTTCGTTCCGGAGAAAGCCCCAGTTAACTGTTGAGGCGCTCCCTGGGATGTGCATGGATACATAGAAGACTGAATACCCACATGCTGTGGGCCTTCTCGTTTTTGCATTTCATTACAACCATCACTAACAACAGGATCAACCAACATCTGATGTGCACCGGTTTTTTTCACAGGCTTGTTCTTTGTTTTCATTTTGTTTCCAGTATTTAACCACAAAGATTTACAAATGAGAGTAAACGAAACTTAAAGCTAAGAAATATTAGACAATATCACAAACAATAAGGTTCATGCAACATCTAACAACAGGATCAACCAACACGTCATGTGCAGCAACTTTTTTCATACACTTGTTGTTTATTTTCATTTAATTTCCAGTATTTAACCATAAACAATCACAAATAAGAGTAAACCAAAGTTAAAGCTAAAAAATATTAGGCAAGACGGTCAACAATAAGGTTCACGCAACATCAAAAGAAACACATAAGACACCAGTCATCGAAGAACACATAAACTAACAGAAAAAGCATCATAAAACTGTAGATCTAAACATCGAAAGCAGTAACACAGACATGCAAAGAAGAAAATAAAGGAAACCAAACGTCACCTACCAAAACCCTAGAGATCTGGCGAAATTATATTTTACCCTCCAACGAAGAAAGCACAAAGCAAAAAGGTAGGGGAAAACGATATATATCCCATGCTAACGGTAGGGTCAAACTTCGAGAGCGATGCGGGCGATGAACGGGCTAAGACCAAAAGTGGGCCAAAACGCTGAAAACCCAAAAAAAAACGAATATTCGAGGGAATATCGTTGTGTTTTAGTATATAGATAGAATGGGGACTTTGAAGTGTGTACCTTTTTATTAAGAAGACAACTCCAAAAGAGATAATCTTCATCAGGAGAACTTGCTTGTACATAACCATCACGGGCCATGTTACCCCCTTTTTTTTTACCCATTTCATTGTCTTCTTGCCAATCTGTTTTTGAGGTTATTGAGCTTTGACAACGTGAATGAACCGAGTCAGTTTTTCAGGCTTACTTTAGCCTTTTATCAAGGAAACACAACCTAGTGCAAGTATGTTCGAGATAAAGAATCATTTGGGGGCTGAAGTTGACTCGGGATCTAAGAACTACGTATCCGAGTGCAAACTTGGGCCAAACATCCCCATAAGTTCCCTCGTAACGTGAAAGGAACTTGGTCAACAGGTTGTTCAACCAAGGTAGGACGAGTGTTTTGCCCGGGTCCCACGGATGGCTCCACTTGTTGAAGCATAATCAGTCGGGCTAGTCTTGACGATGGGTTGAGCCGTTCCACGTCATCCCGAGCGTAGAGATCTGCTACAGTACAAGAGAGAAAGGTTAGAAGGGGTCGAGGCGAAGCCGGAACCACCCTCCGACGGTCAAGTCAGTTATTATAGAGTAGTATGTGTGTATTTAGTGAGAGAGAATATCATACCGTGTAGAGTGGTAGATGCACTCTATTTATAGGTGGGTTCCTTTGTCCTTATCCGGTGATGGAGACATATTTAGGCGGGAAACATTTAGGCGGGAAACCTTTAGGCGGGAAATAGTTTAGGCGGAAGCTGTGATGTCCGGCGGATAGATCCGGCGGAAGGGTCTTGCTCCAGCCACTAGAAGGGGTCTTGCTCCGGCCGGGTGGGACTTGCTCCGGCCGGATGGGACTTGATCCAGGCCGGATGGGACTTGATCCACCTCGGATGGGACTTGCTCCGGCCCGGATGGGGTCTTGCTCCAGCCCCGGATGGGACTTGCTCCAGCCCCGGATGGGGTCTTGCTCCAGTCCTGACTCTTTCCCGGACCATACGTCATCAAGTTTTATTGTTGTTGTAGATGAACGAGTTAAGCATGATATGTTCAGGTCACATGATTTTGAAGGTAATACAATCCCTCAATAACCTTTTAACCTTAACCCGCCAACCCATTAACCCGAACTACTCCGACCCCTACATTAACTAAACACATGTCAACAAGATAGTAGCTAGAGGGGGGGCCTTTAAAGTAGTATAGTCATAGTTGGAGGGCTCGTACAAATAACATCCAAAAATGGATTTTGGTATGAAAATATCGAAGAGGCAAGAAACCATGATCAACCCACATTTCAACCCAACAAAGTCATTCACTAACCATCATCATTTCATTCCCATAAATTTATACAAAAACAAGAAACTTAAGAGCAGCAAAATGGAATTCAAGACAATAAAAATCAGCTCAACTTTTACTTCACCTTTTGAAAGCTCACCAAAAGCAGATGATGGTGATGATCAAGATTCTTCTTTTAGAAAACCACTTAGTTTGTGGCCAGGTAACTAGTTTTAACTTTGTTGTTTTTGTTTTTGTTTTTGTTTTGTAAAAGTAAAAGATTGTCGCTTAGTCAAGTATTTGGATTTGCTAAATTTGTAATTGTTTGCTATGTCGCATTTTAATTGTCTGCATTACTATTTTAGTTAGTTTGTCGCACCAAAAATTGTTCATTTAGCTAACAAAAAGTTTGAGTTAAGGTACAAATTAATTGGTAATTTTAATGCACTTAAGGAGGTAACTTGTCACTCAGATCAATACAAACTACATTAAATATTAGGGTTTATGTCGTAGAATAGCAATGTACTTTTCAAAGTGTCCCGTTTTAGTACGTGTACTTTTTTTAAGTTGTAGAATAACAATGTACTTTCATAAGTGTTCCAATCTAGTACGTGTACTTTTTTTAACTTCGTAAAAGCTTTAGAATAGCAATAAACTTTCCATAAGTGTTCCATTTTAGTGCGTCGATCGGCGTACTAAAATGGAAACTTATGGAAAAGTTCATTGCTATTCTACGGCTTTTACGAGTTAAAAGCACTAAAAACAGGACACTTATGAAAGTACATTGCTATTCTACAACTTAAAAAAAGTACACGTACTAAAACAGGACACTTTGAAAAGTACATTGCTATTCTACGACATAAACCCTAAATATTAAGGTTACCCGAGAAAAGTCGACTTTTTTTACCAGGTGGCCTTCTCGTGGTCGTTTCCGACTTTTCCCTGGCTATCCCAAGATATGTACCCATCTTGGAGATGGTTGGTGGACAATTAAAGTGGGACCAAGGTAGTAACAAATTGTAACAAGCTTAGTGGCAAAAGGCTCTAGGGTGGCCTAGTAACAAAAGACTTGTGACTATCATTACTAAAATGTGAGAAGTCTCAAGTTCAATTCCTGCTACGTGCAAACGACGACCTTTAAGTGGCCAACCTCCTGAAAAGGGAGGGCTTTACCCAGTTTGATTATGTATGGGCTGGGTTTAAAACCACGGTTACCTAAGAAAAACAAATTGTAACAAGACCAAAAAGAGTTTATTTTTCGTAAAATCTTTCAATCTAAACCACTTATAATGGGTGTTATGGCAGAAATATATAAACAGCATGATTTTCAATGAGATTTGGTTTAAAAAGAAAATTAAGGGTGTTTGGATTAACTTATTTTCTGGGCTTATTTGATTTTGTAAAAGCTCATAAGCCCACGTTTTCCGGCTTATGAACTAATCAAGTTGACTTTATGAACTTAAATAAGCCAAAAGGTCAAGTTTATCAGCTCATAAGCCATAAAAAGTGAGCTGATGAGCTTTTCCAGTTTGAAATAAGCCCGTAAACAATTAGCTAATCGAAACACCCCTAAATTGAAAGGCTTTTGTTACACATTATTATTTTTCGAAAAAATGTAGTTTTTTTTTTATTTTTTTTATTTTTTTTGAACAAGCAAACATTATATTTCACGCCACAATCCATATACATACATGAACTTGTAGAAGACAAACCAACCTCACAAAAAAGACCTCAACCAAAACTAATAAAACAAAAATGAATCACTAAAGATAGCCCACCTGATAATGCATCCATGAGAGTTAGGATGAAGAAAAACCACAACCACACAATTCAGATGCACCTACAAAAGCAAAAGGAGATCCATCTCCCCTTAAAATTCTCCCTCTTATTTGAAATGTGTGGCTAAAAATCCTTCTCATTCTTCTCATTTTATTTTTTCTTCTCACTGGATTCTTTCCCGCTTGCAGTAGAGTATCCATGCATGTCTAACTGCCCTACAACCAAACACACACAAAATCTATCCTCAAAATTAACTTATACACATACAGTATAGGCTTCTGAGCTATATGCCTATATCACCCATGTATGCAGGTATGTATCATTCACCAGTAACAGCTGCGTTATGGGAAACAAGGTCGAAAATATTTGAAAGACTACTTGATCCACCAAAAGATGCACCACCGCAAAGCGAATTGCTTACAAGAACACCTTCTCAAAGCAGGACTACTATTCTCTATAAATTTTCGGCTGATTATATCTTGAGAGAACAGTATAGGGACCCTTGGAATGAGGTTAGGATAGGGAAGTTGCTTGAAGATCTTGATGCACTTGCTGGTACCATTTCGGTTAAGGTATTAATTTTGATCTTATGTTATGGAGTTAAATATCTTTTTAGTGTTTCTATGTTGGTTCTTGTGTGCGAATTTATTTTGGTGCTAAACTGAATTGACTGTAGATAGAGTGCTTATTTGGTTACTGTGTTTTTAAGTTGCAGATAATTAGTTTCTAGTGTTTGGAAATATGGCTGCTTGGGAATGCTTAATAAGTATTGGAGTTTTGGAAAACAAAACTAAGCAGTTTGGCGAGGGGTGGTTATCCAAACTGCTTATATGATTTTTTTTTTGGGTAAAGGGCATTCAGTTTTGGAAAAGAATCTTGCAGATGCTTAGTCATTATTGTTTCTGTTACTCGAACAGCAGCTTGATTAAAAGCAATAGTAGCTCTTGTGAGCAATTCCAAGCACCCCATGATAAATTATGTTTTGATAAACTTGTTGCATGTAAATCCATATATAGTTAGATTTTTCTAAACACTCAAACAAACTGCTTATCTGAGTATCACAGCTTCAAACAGCAGAAACACATCCCGGAATCATCTCTTGTAGCCCATTTTCTAACAACTGATGGGCTAATTGTGGTAGTGTCATATCACATATAATCACTGTCAAAACGCAATCCCAAAATTGGAATCCCACCCAAATATACGCAGTCCTGTCCCACGTTGCTATGAAATAGGCTAAGTTACTCCTCTGCCCCTTTGCGCATCAGGAATTACAGTCACCATAAAAGTTTGAGCGTTTTTTGCTCAAAGTTTGTCAAAGCAATATGTCTTTCTATGTAAATTTATAAAACAGTTGTAAATCAACATTCACGCTCATTATATATCATCGCCACATCTGTGGAGTGGTACAATAGGCAGGGCCGTCCCATAGATTTTGGGGGCCCTGTGCGATTTCGAAAATATGAGCCTCTTGAACAACACGAAATAATCAAATATCCATAAAAAAAAGTTATATTAAAAAAAAGTAAACATACAACAATTACAATATTTACGACAAAAACTACGATTTACGATCTCGTCAAAGCGGGATATATGAGTATAGTATAAGGTAAGTATCTTAAAACATAAACATAATAATCGTGTATAACATATCTATATTGATTACATTAATATTATTGGGCCACATTATTTTTTTTATAGAGAATGTCTAAGAAAGTTCTTATAGAAAACTGACTGAACTAATTTTAACAAATTTCTTAAACTTGGGCTAAAAGTGTAGATATTGTAAACCTATTTGTTCTTATCCAGGATTAAAACTAAAAAAACCTGAATAAAAATGTGAATGTCTATAAACCTTAGGGTTCAAAATGAATATTACTTAAGATTACCATCTTCCTCAACCGAATAAGATATTTAACTCTGTTTTGTTGTGTTTTTTTAAATCGCTTGTACTAATTCTCTATTACAATGATATAACCTCATTTAAAACTAAAAATACATTATCATCAAATTTACGTTAAACTCTGTATTAATCAACCCTGCATGTTGTAACACCGGAGGCCCCAAAAATCCGGGGGCCCTGTGCGGTTGTGCACTCTGCACACCCTCAGATCCGGGCCTGACAATAGGATTTCGTTATTCTGTTACTACTAAATCATTTTTTAAGCTTTTGAAACAATCCAACAAAAAAATTAATAGACTGCTGCAGCCAAATCGTGTGGGTTTAATTTAAGAATGTGGTGCTATTAGCACTCTAGCTAGCATTGTGTGGTTCTATCTTGTTCTATTTAAAAAATTGGAAGAGAGGGAGTATATATGTAGCTGTGACTTTATGCTCAAGTTTCCGGTTCTTTAAGTGATTTGATGGTATACGATGGAACAACTTTTGTTACATTTTCACTCCAAAGAGTTGGATAATGAACAGTTAGCAACATAAGCTTCTATTGATGAAGATATTTGTGAATTTTTTTTGTTCATATTCAAGTTATTATAACACACTTGTTTTTCATATTATTATAGCATTGTTCTGATGACGACAGCATGACAAGGCCCCTACTACTTGTTACTGCATCTGTTGACAAAATGGTCCTGAAGAAAACAATTAGTGTTGATGGTGATCTGAAAATGGCTGGTGCAGTTATATGGGTTGGGCGGTCTTCCATTGAGGTTCAACTTGAAGTTACTCAGTTGCCAAGTGGTACGTATATGTTAAAATTAGGTGCTTAAAGCTAGGGATCGTTGTGTAATTTTACATTGATCTCAATAGTCTATTTCCGTAAGTCAAGTTTTTACCTACTCCCAATATGATATAATTGATAAATCAGAACTGAAAATTAGTTTAAACACATATCAAATCTCAAACACTGCTCTAATGCTTATCTTACGCCAGAATCGTTACAGCATTCCCTTTTAGGCTCCATACTGACCTTATCACCCATCAGTAGTTATTACAAACTTTTAATTTTATTCCGCAAGTTCATGTATTAAATACTTTATGCAACTTATTGTATATTGGGACGAGTATAAGTTGCTCTTCGTATCAAAAGGAAATGAACGACGGCTGAAAGTCTCCCAAAGTGATTATTCTAGCATAAAACCTCATAAATCATTATATTGTAGAAATTAGATTACGTTTGAAATCATATAATTTTGTAATCAGTATTTGACATGGTATTAATGAAACCAAACTTGAACTATCTAAACCAGAAATTTTTTGGTCCAACCCAACACAATCCGATCTGTTTCGGTCGTTCAAAAAGTTGCCCGTTTTGACATGTTATACAACCTATCCATTTTGCCGCCTCTGATTTTATAGACATCAAATTCCACCTAATGTCTTTGTGTGGAATCCACTTGATCTGACACATTGATAATTGTTCTGCAGATAGCACCGACACCTCAGAAACAGTAGTTCTGTCAGCTAACTTTATATTTGTGGCGCGTGATTCTAAAACTGGGAAAGCAGCTCCCGTGAATCGACTCTCACCTGAAACTGACACTGAAAAGTTGCTTTTTAAAGAAGCAGATGAAAGAAACAATTTAAGAAAATTGAAGAGAGGAGAAAAAAAGGGAATTGCAAATGGAGAAAATAACCGACTTGATTTATTGTTGGCTGAAGGACGTATTTTCTGTGACATGCCTGCATTGGCTGATCGAGATAGCATTCTTCTTAGAGATACGTGTCTTGAAAACTCATTGATATGCCAACCACAACAACGGAACATACACGGCAGAATATTTGGTGGGTTCTTGATGCATCGGGCCTTTGAGTTGGCTTTCTCAACTGCTTACACTTTTGCTGGATTGATGCCACACTTTCTCGAAGTTGATCATGTCGATTTTCTAAGACCTGTGAGTACCTTATTATTGCTTGGCTTACTTACTTTTTAATACGTATTTTGATTGAATTGACGCTGTTTCTAATGGCTAAAGGTGGCAAGATGAGCGGGTTGCTGAGTTGGGTAATAAGTCATTTTTATTACTGTCAAAAGGGGTTTGGGTAAAGTTGATCCCCAAGTATGTTTTTGTCCATTTGTTAAAACATTTATATTAATCAATTATTGTGTTGATTGTGATTGCAATCACACTGTTCTTACAAGACGAATCTACATAGTTCAGTTAAAAATAATTAAGGAGATAAATACATTAAAATTAACTTGGAAAAACTCTTACTTGTTTAACCCATTTGACCGTTGCTCTTTAGCTAAGAAATCATATCTATACAAATTAAGTTACCTTCATTAACGTGTAATGACTAATATGGGATAAACCAAAAAGTGCAATCACCATATCGGGATTTAAAGTTACAGAGAAGTAATGTTGACCCACATACAACGGATCAGCAATTTGACGTAGTGAACTGAACTACTGAAGTTACCCAAATAACTCAAATGGGACATAAAAATCAGCTTGCTTAAATGGCTCGACAAAAAATGGTACAGTGTATTTGATGCAAGGAATATTAAAATGCTTTTGAATACACTTCAGAAGGCTTTTCGACCCATTTGACTGGTTTCCTGTATAGTTAAAGTCTTTTAGCTTATTCCATTGGTAGAATAATACATCAATCGACCCATTTGTAGATAAATGTGCACATTCCACCTTCTGTCTAGCTTTGATCCACTAAATATCTCATTGACTGATTATTTAAGTTGCAATAGTTAATTACAAAAGCACTTGCAAACACCTCATAGCAACAGAGCTTGGATGGATGCGTTTGATTAGTGATTCTAGTTATTTTGTATGTGCCGTGACCAATTATAAGAATATTTGGTCAAAAATTGCTAAATCTACTTTTTAAGTGTAAGAAAATTGTCTAATTTATCACACTTGGGGCTTTGATTTTCTTTGTCAGGTGGACGTTGGTGATTTCTTACGCTTCAAATCATGTGTCCTATATACAGAGTTCGAACATGCAGAACAACCTTTAATAAATGTTGAAGTTGTTGCACACGTTACAAGGCCTGAGCTGAGGTCTAGTGAGGTCTGTTTTTCTCAAGACTAGCTTTTCTTATACAAGGGAAATTGCACGTAAGTTTGAGATTTCATTTGGGTAAATTATTTGTGTATCTGTTTCATTGCAGGTTTCAAACACATTTTACTTCACATTTACTGTTCGACCAGAGGCAAAAGCAAATAACAACGGGTTTAGGATTCGTAAGGTTGTTCCAGCCACAGAAGAGGAAGCACGCAGAATCCTTGAACGCATGGATGCTGATTCATTGGTGCCAAAGGAAAGTACTTGAATCTTTTTACATACCAAAAACAGGAAATAAACTCAAAATAAACATATTTTAACTACGAATTGAGAGGAAATACCGTGCCAAGTAATCGTCAGGTAATAATATTCTTGAATTCTAACGAATACGAGCACAATGAAGTTAAGTACTCTGTAACCACCATACTTGTGAACTGGTTACTAGCTAAAATGCTGAATGGACATTCTATATGCGAAAGAATTAACAGCTATATAATTGTTTGAATTTCTGTTGAGTTTTGTTTATCCAAGTAGATTTTACTGTACTTTCAATCCTCGTACTTGACATTTGCTATCACGATAACGATGCTTATAAAGATGTTAAAAGCATTGCATTCGAGATATAGAGAATAGTTTTGCTGAATCTAAAGTTTTGAACTGTATATGACTAACGGAGTAATTCTCTAGACATCTTTAATGCTATATCAAAGTTGCTGCTATATATATTTGACGGACGAGTAAGTATATAATTTATTTTCATAAGAGTACAACACAACTAACCTTAGAGCAATGCATTATTTGAACACACGTTCGAGAACCCTTCTTTTCTTAAAAGACGCGGTAATAATGAACGAAAAGATAAAAACCATACACATCTATATAGCATGTCGCTTGTTGCTTAATGTAATATTACTACGAAGTAACTGTACTGTGTACACCGGTTAACATTGCTTGGAATCGACGTTAAGCATGTCGTTTGTTGCTTTATGTGATATTACTACTACGTAACTGTTCTGTGTACACTGGTTAACATTTACGTTTTGCATATGAATGTGACATACACAATATATCCTTTAATACAACAACAAAACATATATCAGTTTGTTATTACCAAAAATCGCGAATCGGTAGTGAGGTCGACCCCTTTACCAGTAATCGGTCTAAAGCGGGATTAATCGGATTGGCATTTTGGCAAGTTTTGGTATTTCGGGTAGTTTTGGTATTCACGAAAAGATTTTCCTTAAAAACATTTTGTAATAGATATAAACAGCGACTATAAGTGATTACATTTGTTCAGGGTTGCAAAAATAGCGAATCGGTGATTAATTGTATTGGCATTTTTGGCAAGTTTTAGATATTTACGGCAAGTGTTTGTATGTTCGGCAAGATTTTCCTTGAAAAACCTCTTGTAATAGATATAAACAGTGACTATAACTAATTTACGGCGAGTTTAGGGTATTTCCGGTAAGATTTCCTTGTTTTCGGCAAGTTTGACCATCGTTAACCGCCGTCGACCATGGTTGACCGATTTGTTTGAACGATTTACACGAATCGGAAAGGTCGGTGGCCTAGTAGCACCTAATCGATAATTAATCGGCCTTGTAGACCTTTTTTTGCAACACCGGTTATTACCATGTACCCACAAACAAGTGAAAAGGTCAATTACTGTTTAACTTATTTTACAGTATACACAAGCTTTGAAACAGAGAAAAAAGCAAAAACTGACAGAAGGATAAACAACTTTGGACCAAATGTCATAAAGAGTAATTGTAGTCTTTTTTGACATTAAATTTCAAAGATTTCTACCGACATGGTACTTTTGTATTTTAGCAAGAGATCATCACATTCATCTTTGAATTGTTTTTTTTTTTCACTGAACATACATGTATGAGTGTAACTTCTGACAACTGAAAGTGAACATCACAACAAATCATCTAAAAGCTTGAAATTTTTTGTTTAAAAAAAAAGGTTGTCTAGAAAATATACAAACTTTTCACTTTTTACTATTGTGACAATAAATTTTTTTTTTTCTTATTGTAACAAAATAACTTTTTAATGACTACTATTGTAACCAAATGGCACAGTTAATTACCACTTAAGTTGGCAGTTAATTACCACAGTTAATTACCATTTGGTTACAATAGTAGTCATTAAGAAGTTATTTTGTTACAATATGAAGAAAAAAAATTTATTGTCACAATAGTAAAAAATGAAAAGTTTGTATATTTTCCAGACCATTAACCCTAAAAAAAATACCCAAAAATACTGTGCAATGCTTCTTCATCATATTGGATTCGGTATTTATGTATTTATCTGTTAACAATAACTATGAAACAAACAAGTAGGGGTGTTCACCAAATAACTTGTTATTATCATCATTGAAATATGAGAGGTTTCGAATTCCATCAATGATAGGTGCAAATAAATCTGAAATAACTTAAAACATTGATATTGATCTTTCATAATAATATTATATTTTCTTTTAAACCCGAAAAAGACACTTAACAAATTAACAAAAAAATCTAAAATATCAGTGAGTCAACCAATGTATTTTATGAAAAAGGCATAGTTTAGACAATGATGTATTACAAGTCACATGCATGAAGGTAAAATGTCTCCAATCTATAATTTTCAATCTTTCTGGTTGATGCATCATGTGGTCGTTTTTTCTCCTTCTTTGTCTTCTCTGATCCTCTACATGTGCAAATGTTCTAGAAATATACATATAGGATGTATATGTCCATACACACACACATATCTAGATCTATAGTACTCGTATGATATAAGTAACAAAAAAGATTTTACATCAACAACAACGATAACAACAACAATAATCAATCTCACCGGAAATGAAAGAGTTTAAGATGTAAATGATCAAAACTCTACTCGATAGTAGAAAGACTGGTTTCAAAAAGACTTCCGGCACTTAAATAAAGATTTTACAACATTTATAGAATAAATATATAAAATAGTATGATGAGGCATGTCTCAACTTTTTTATAGAATAAAAAAAATGTCTCAACTTTCATGCATGAATTACTCACACCAAATCTGACAAACTATACGTTATAAAGAACATTAAAAATCAACTTTAATAAAGATCCCATCTTATAACATGCCCATCATAGGATACCATTATAATATGTTTTGTAAAGGGGGCAGTTATTCAATAATGCTATGTTTTTATTCATACGGTGGCTAGATTTTTTATTTTATTTTTTATTTATTTTTATTTATTTTTTTTTATAATTTTGTTTATATCAAAAGTATAAAGCGCGAAAATGCGGAAGTAAATATAAAGTTTAATACGTCAAACGCTTAAAATGTGAAATACGAACTGACAAAAGCGTGTTATCTTGAAAAAGTGAAGAAAAAAGTGGGGGGACAAGGGGGCAGGGCTATGAATAGCCACCGTATGAATAGTATATCCCGTAATTGCATATCCTCACCTTTCAATTAGTCAACTTTTCATAAAAAGAGCACCATTCATTTATGTTACTTTTTGCAACAACGAACATACCTATGTTGATCACAAACTAATAATTGCTCTTTAGACTATGAAAATTAAACTTATAGGGAGTGGTGATATGTAGGCCTAATAAATAGACCTAAAGATGGACCTAATGCTTAAATGACTTGTACAATTGCATAATTATACAAGTCATTTAAGCATTAAGTCCATTTTTAGGTCCATCTTTAGGCCTATCTATCATTTTTCAAAGCTAAAACATTCACATATACTTTACAAAGGAATCATGGGAACAAAGAATCTAACTCAGTGGAACAACTTTAGATAAGTAGATTTTAAGCTTTTTACAGAGATATGCTTATTCTTCCAAAATCTCCTCTGTATATTATATATAATTTTTATATATCTATAAGCAAAATAATGTTCAAAATCACAAAGCAAAGAATAATAATCTTACCTAAGATCGAAACGAAGACGAAGAATTACTTTCTTCGTCCGAAGAACTAAGTTGTAGCCTTATAGGGAATCCGGTAAAACCAGGGGGTAGTGTTGGGACTCCACTAAAAATGGGCGGTAGTGTCGGGTTTATTGGAACTGGAAACTTATGTGCTGAACTGATCACAATTCGCTCGTTTATTGAACCAACTTCTTTGCATACACGATCAAGAACGTTTAAGAAATCTCTTACGACCATAAAGATTCTGAAAGGGTGTGCTTCTTCTTTAGCCGAATTTCCATGGAAATATTCAGTTATTTCTTTAACTAATGAAAACGCGACACTTTCTTGAGCTTGAACCTGAATAATTTCCTCTTCCGCCGTTTTCATGAAATTATTCATTGATTCGGAAAATCTTGTTTGGTTTTCAACTAACCTAACGACCTGTGTAATGTCGGACATACCCTTTGACAGTTTCATAACGTCACTGTTTAGGACCTGGGAATCCATAGATGCAGCTTTCTTGACGTTTGAAAGTTCTGAACTAATACTAGCGACAATTTGAAGACCAGCTTTGCGACACTTTGTTTCATCTGTGACTGATTTAGGGGTGTCGGGATTGGTTTCGCTAGAGGACAGACGAGCACCTTCACTTTTAATTATTTCTTGAACGACAAAATGTAAAAGGGTAGTTTTTCCATCAGTGCCTTTGACATCGACGAGCTTGAGAAGTGTGTCTAGTTTGAATGCATGAGCATCACCACGATTTGTTCCCACATTCATTCGGTTTCCAGTTTTGAGAACGGCTTCTAGAAGTTTTAGAAACATTCGGCTGTTTCTAAGCTCTTCACAGGCTGCCTGTAAACAATTGATTTTATTTAAATGCCGCCTAATGTGTATGCAAACGCTTACAAATTAAAGTGCTAAAACGTTCTATATACATAATTTATCATGCTAGTCATAAAATAAATTAAAAAGTTATTGTACTCGTATCATATTAAACACATTAATCATTTACAAAATGTGTTCAAAAAAAAGTTGGTGTGTCGATTCAACTTGACCCATTTTGACCCGTTACCTAACCCGCCAGTTTGACCTTTAAGCATTTTCCAAACAACAAACTGAAGAGGTGTTTGGAATTGTTAATTTGAAACTGCTGCATAACCTGCCTATTTAGTATTTAGACGCTCATTTTCACGAAGATAAGCAGATTGTTTAATTCTAAACACCCTGGGAAGTAAAGCAATAGCAACAGAATATACCTCAAGTGTTTGAAACGATCGTTTAAGGTACTCAACCTCAGACTCAAAATTGGAAATGTAAAGCATGGCCTCAACTCTTTTAAACGCAAATGGTACATCAAGAACCGCTTTTAAAAACTTCTCTGCAGGCCCAAGCTTAACAGGCGTGTCATCTTTATACTCTTTAAGCTTCCGCTCTTCTTCTTTAGTTGGAGCCATTTTTAATAAACTCTCAAGAAGCTCGGTCCCTAATGTATCTGCATTGCCTGCATAATTATCCAATCTCAAAACTGTTAAATAAATCAACACAACCCTTAACTTAATACTAATGAAAATGTTACGGAATCAAAAGAAATTACCTTCTAAAAGTGCATCACAAACTTCCTCAATCGTCACGTTGAGTGCCCGAAGTAAAATTGCAATGTTTTGAGACTTCTTTGGATCAAGAACTCGGTTTTCGGGGGCGGTTGGTGATGGTAGAATCTGCCGTTTTGTGGCAGATGTTTCATTTGAATTATTTGAATTTGGTGTCTTAACAATAAATAAAGTCTCGATCATTTCCTCATTTAACCTGTATTAAGGAATCCAAAAACATAAGATAAATTGATATCAAACCATAAATGTATATTAGAAAAGTGAGTATGTTTCTTACTTAAAAGAGCTGGACTTGAGCTGATCCCACACCATTTCACGATCCGAACTTGCTCTTACTTTATCCCAATGTAGTGGTTTTAACCCGGTTTAGGTGTTTCATAATTTTCTTCATTTTCAGGCAGCATTTCAATTGGAGAAACTAATGGTTGATCGTTTATCATAGGTACTGGTCTTGTCGGTGTGACCGGAACAGATGGCTTAGGAGGCGGTGTTGGTGTTTTCGGACTTTGGGTTTCCCAATGCTTCGGTGGCGGTGGAGGTGGTGGCGGCGGTGGTGGAATTCTCCCCAGCGAGGGTGAGTGCTCATCACTCGATGAGCCCGAACCTGAACCTGAACCTGAACCCGAACCCGAATCAGTATCAGATAGTCTAGGTGAAGACTCTAAACTGTCTTTCCTTAACTTGATATCCCTTGATGGGATGACCAAAGGCTGTGGTGGCAACGGTGGGGGCGGTGGAATATTTTGAATTGCAACAAGCTCGGGCGACTTCGGTCTAGACCTTATCGGACTTAAACTAACAGGAGGCGAAATACTCAACGAAACCGACCTAACTGGAGACCCCGAGCTCGAACTCGAGCACGACGAAGAACCCGACTCCATACCCCTCTTCGCCCCATAACTCTCCACCGGGACCGAAGCAAAAGCTGACCTAGACCCCGATCCAGTCCCTATCGACTCCCTAGGCGAATAAAACTCATCAAACCCTTCCTCATCAGCCTCCGAAGAGTTCACATAATTCACATTCCTAAGACTACTTTCACTTCGCCCAACACCGCCGCCAACAGCAACACCCCCACCTAGCGGCGGAAGTGGGCGAAGCTCTGGCGAATCCAATTTCCGCACTTTTAAATCCCCACGGGTGCTGGAAACGAACCATTCCCAACACCGTGGGAATTCACAAGAGTACCTAAGTACAGAAATTCCGCACTATTTTGTGACGGTCTAACTAACTTAGGTACCCTAGTGCTATTATTATTACTACTACTGCTATTACTGTTACTATTATTATTATAATTAATAATTACGTTATTATTACTATTATTATTATTATTACTACTCTCAGATCTATGTATTTTCAGATCACTAGATCTCGAGTCATCAAACCTATTCCTTCTGATCCTCAAAACAATAATAACAGCAATAACTATCGCGGCAGCTGTCACTAAAGTTACAGCTGTCGCAATAAGTTTCGCCGAAACACTTTTTTGTTTCGGCGAACCAGGTAAATTCAGCGAAGATATATTCGCTGGTAAAGATGCAGGGGGCGTCAGCTGCCCCGGCCCCGCAGGAGGGGCCGGGGGAGTCTGATAGGCCGGAAAAAACGGCCTATCTTCTGGAGGAGAAGGAGTTGATGGAGTAAATGGTAAGTCGGGTGACAAAGGTGGTGGGACATTTGGAGAGTCTTGTGGGAAAAAAGGCTGGTGCAAGGTCCTGCGGTTGTGTGTAGCATTGGTGATGATCAAGTTCATGCATGTTGTCAAGATGATGAAGATGAAGATGATGAGTGTTTTCATGAATGTGGGTTGGTTTTAGTTGTTGTTGTTGTTGAGAAACATTAATGTTGTTGTCTGTGTGTTGTTTTGAGTGTGAATGATGTTAGCAGTAATTTGTTTGAGAGAGAGTGGAAGGTGTGTGTGTGTTGTTAACAGCTAAGATTTAGGTAAATGGCAATGGCAGGCAGATATGGAAGTGTGGCTTTGTTTTTTTTTAGGAATAAAAGATTAGACTATGATGAAATTCAACAGTAATGTTGTACAAGTACAAAGTAGTTTTTTTTTCTTTTTTCTTTTTTTTTAACCATAATTTTCAATTTTTTAGCCGATTAATTCATGGAGTTTGAACTCGTAGCCACACATACTCAAACCAGATAAAGCTCTCCCTTTCAAGAAGTTAGCGTGACCACTTAATTTTTTTTTTTTTTTTTTTTTTAATAATAAAAAATATAAAATTGCACAAGAAAAACATCCCTCACTTTAAATAAACCACTTAAAAATGCAAGAGACCCATGACACCAAAACAATCATATAGAGATACAAGTTTTTTTTTGAACAAAACATTTAGGCCGGTTACTTTTCACTGTCACGTCAACTTTCTCTCTCCAGCGACCTTCAGGCGATTTGGTGCCCCAGTAAGGGCGACCAAGATCTTTTTTTTTTCTTTTTTTTAAAAAAAAACATTTTTAATACAAAATAAAATTTTATTAATAATTAAAACGTTACATAATAATTCAAATAAAATTAAAACATTACGACAATACAACGACTAAACTAGTTTTGATTATGACGATGCCAAATGTCTTCCACCAAATCGGCTTTGAGGCTAAGATGAGTTGTTTTGTTGCATATCTCCCTGGTAATTTCCAACGATTCCACATGCGTTCTTATGAGATCATAAGAACGGTGTTCTCTATTTGGAAAGAATACGGGAGATATCGCCATATCTTCGTCCTGAATTATCATATTATGTAATATGATGCATGTGTACATTATATGCGATAGACGCTCTTTGTCAAACCCTTTAGCCGGATGTTTAATCATTAGCCACTTCTTCTTTAGTACACCAAAAGCACGTTCCACATCTTTTCTTGTTGCTTCGTGCATCGTCTTATACAATATTCGTTTGTGATCATTCGTCCCTGGATTTTTAATGGACTTCATAATAACCGAGTATTCCGGATATATCCAATCAGCAAGATAATATCCGTGTTTATAAGGCACGCCGTTAGCAACGAATTCCACATCCGGTGCTCTCCCCGTTTTGAGATCATTGAAAAGAGGCGATGCACGTAAAACATTTACGTCGTTATTCATCTCGGCGACACCAAAGAACGCATGCCAAATCCATAAATCTTGTGACGCGATTGCTTCCAATAAAATGAAAGGATTTTGCCCGTGATCACCGCTACAAAATTGAGCTTTTAAAGCAAGTGGGCAATTCTCCCACGGCCAATCTGTGCAATCGATGCTTCCAATCATCCCAGGAAACCCATGACTTTCGTAGTGATGAGCATAGAGTTTGTCAATGTCAGTAACCGTCGGCTTTCGCAAATACTCTGCACCATATAACTCCATTATGGCCTCACAAAATTTTTCGAGAGGCTCGCGAATTGTTGACGCACCCATTTGCACGTATTCGTCTAGAGCATCAGAATTGACTCTGTATGCCAATTGACGGATTGACGAAGTACACTTCATCAATGGAGAAATACCAAGTACGCCTGTACAATTAGGAGTTTGTTGGAAATAAGGTGAATGATCGGTTATATCTCGGACAATTCGTGTGAATAGTCATCGGCTCATTCGGAAACGATCATGGAATGCTATATCGCCGTATCTTGGGGTCTCGCTGAAGTAAGCATCCACTAAACGGTTATGAGCACCCAAACGATCCCTAGTAACAGTGTTTCGTGAGAGTTTAGTTTGTGACGCTTGAAAAGCCTCCCAAACACTCTTCCGCAAACATCATAAACTCGGTGCTAACTTCATTTTCATCATCCGATGACGAATCGGCAATGAATAGCTCGTAAGAATTAAAACTCATAGTGTGGAAAGAATATAGAGAATGTGTGAAATAAGATTTATGAATTTAGTGTGTAAATATGTTGTGTATTTATAGAGTAGTTTAGTAGGGGTTTTTTTTTTTTTTTTTTCTAATCCACAAACGTTCAAAATAATTAATTTATAATGGTAGGAATTTTTATTTTTATTTTTATTTTTTATTTTTTTGTATGCAACGGATACAACTTTTTTGTTTTAAAGTGATATTAACTCGATTGTGCTTGGATCGAGTTGGGAGTGATTTTGGCCGATCGACTTCACCCACAACAGGGCGATCGATGGAGGATCGATCGTTTCAATCGATCAATCTCGTCTATTAGAGCCAGCCTTAGAGATACAAGTTAGTATGAGCTACTTTTGAACTTATGAAAACTTAATGACTATTTTTTCTTTGGGTAAAAAGTGGTTTTTAATGTTTTTGTCATATTCATATCCATTTAATTTTCATTATTCATATTCATATCTATTTAAATTTAAAATGATACTCATATTCATACTCGATAGATGAAACGGGTAAATAAATGTCCACCGGATATCAAATAAAAGGTATTTGTATTGATTCCTAGTTAAAATTAAAGCAAGTCTTGTCAAAAAAACAGATACGATGCTAAGCTATTTTTAATAACTTGTATTTATTTCTCATAATTTAATGTTAATTTTTGCATTATGGGTTAAATTTTAACTTCTTAACGACTATCTTACATGAAAGTCAATAACATTTAACTAAGATAATTGGACGTAAAGAACCGCATAACTTCAATAAGCTTAAAAAAATGTATGCATGAATATTTCAGGTGATAAATGATAATCTGTAGATGAAATTTATTTCATCCATATCCAATCTGCTAATAGTTATATATCCATTAGTGATTAATTTTGTTCATCCATATCTATCGTTGATGGATCATATGATGTGGATATCCAATGAATTGGGTGTCTATGTCATCCCTAATCATCACATAGACTCAAATTAGTTAAAAAAAACTCATTTTTCTTAATAGGTAAGCATAATGACTTTAAGATTATTTGCTATGACAAGAATTGAACTTAAAACTTTACACATTTTAGTAATTTTAATCATGTTTTTTAATAAAACACACAACAATAATTTAATTTCTGTAGATGGATTGTTGCATAACTTTTGTTTTCTTTTTTTATTTTGATATAACCGCAGTTATGTGGTTTAGCGACTACACATTTTGATATTTTCGCAAGAAGATTTTAAATTCAAACACCATCGAAGTTACATTTTCAGAAAGAGTGAGAAATGGTAAGAACGTTTATAAAAGTATACTCGTTTACGCGTGCATATTTGAGTCGGATACTCGGCCTAAGCTAATTAGAAAAAATCTCAAACAACTTATCGTTTTTTTTTTTTTGCAGATAATTGAGTGAACTTCTATTGCTTAGATGATGTTAAGGAAAGTTTTGGTTATCTTTCTTGTGTTTACACCTAATAAACTTTTTTATGGATGGATTATTTTATTAAAAAAAAAGGCACTATATTTATATCTATTTTATTTCAAGATTAGTTGATCACTAAGCCATGTGGTATAGTATTTGTTTTTTCCTCAAAATAGTATAGTAATAGATACTAAACAAATTGCATGCAATACAAGAGTGTGTTGGATGTATTAATAAAAAGTTAATACTCCCTCCGTCTCGAAATAATTGTCCATATTTCCTTTTTTGGGTGTCTCAAAATAATTGTCCACCTTCTATTTTAGGTAATAAAAAGAGAATTTAGTGGAAGAATATTCTATTTGAGTGGTTGAAATTTGTAAGGGTCCCACTTTTATTAAACTATGTGCTTCTTGTCTGGTGACAATAATTTTGAGACGGAGGGAGTAGTACGCATTAATTTTTTTTCCAATTCCACCTTTTAGAACTATTAAAGTGTTAGATGTATTGCAATAGCTATAGGGAAGGGTTATTAATACGGTGGCTACATTTTTATTAGAACGGGGTCTACCCCTGCCCCCTAGACTTACAGCTTTTGTCCCCATTTGTCCCTTCCCTCTCTCTTCCAGCTGTGGGTCCCCCCACATGAGGCTTTAATCATTTTTTTTTTTTTTTAAATTTAATTGTGTAGTGTTTTTATATGTATAGTGTATTTATTTGTATGGTATATTTAATTTGTGTAGTGTTTTTATATGTGTATAATGTATTTATTTGTGTAGTGTTTTTATATGTAGAGTATTTATTTGTTTATAAAAAGTTTAAAAAAAAAGTTTAAATTTTTTTTTTTTTTTTTAAAGTTTATAAAATAAGTTTAAAAAAAAAGTTAAAAAAAAAGGTTTAAAAAAAAAGTTTATAAAAAAAGTTTATAAAAAGTTTATAAAAAATTTATAAAAAAAGTTTAAAAAAAAAGTTTAAAAAAAAAGTTTATAAAAAAAGTTTATAAAAAGTTTATAAAAAGTTTATAAAAAAATTTTATAAAAAGTAACGTAAAAAAACTTTATAAAATGTTTTATTGTTATTGTTTAATTAAATGGAAACACTACACAAATTAAATATACCACACAAATAAATATACTATACATATAAAAATACTACACAAATTAAATATATCACACAAATAAATACACTATATACATATAAAAACACTACATAAATTAAATATACCACACAAATAAATACACTATACATATAAAAACACTACACAAATTAAATATACCATACAAAATAAATTATACATATCAAATCAAATAAAAAAAAAAGAAAAAAGTGAGAGAGAGAGAGAGGGCCCCACATGAAAAGGACGAATGGCAGTGTAGGGGTAGACCCCGTATTCAATCCTACGGGTAGACCCCGTAGGAATAGTGTGTCCCATAGCTATATTTAATGTTTATTATAAAGTTAGAAATAAAGTAATTAATTTTAGACATTCTTTTTATTAAAGTATTGTTTTAAAAAATAGATAATGAATGGCATTTGCCATAAAGTGATTTTGAGAATATACATAAATTACTTAGACTATCTTTAGTTTGAATTAAATAATTAAATATTATGACATTGATTTTGAAGTTGCAATAGTCAAAGAAACACATCCTAAGATTTGGTTTGAATTTGCTTTTCTTTAGGAAAAAACTAATAACTTGCCACTTCGACAACATAAACTTTCTTAACACATTGTAATTTTTTCTTAAAAAAGTACTACTCCACATTCCCATATTCAAGAAGTGCGTGCATTGTGTCTTTGTAAGTCGCATTGATCATTATTTTGTAATTTATGGTGAAGTTGATTCTGATGTTTCATGTGCTTTAGTATCTAACCAACCAAATTTATAGACATGTACACAACCCAAGTAAAAACTAAATTATGTTAGAATAACTTCGGAATTAAACAGTATCTACACACCACCACCAACAACAACCTGTTTGAGCGGGATATATGAAAGTAAAATGTAAATAGATCGTACTCCTACTCTTGTAAGGAGAGTGCTTCCGGATAGACTTCGGGCAATATGACCATTAAGAATAAATGATTACTTTCTTGCTTGTCATGATCATAAATAGTATAGTATATGGCAAAAAGACAAGTTCTTAAGGTAATAACCATGAAAAAAGGTACTTTCAACCCAAGATTCGTGCAAGTACGAGAAGGAATTCATATGCGAAGATGGAATTAATGAGCACGAGCCACTAAGCCGAAAAATAATATAGATAGTGAAAGAAGTCACTCTGAAAATACCATATTTGTCGATCAAAATTGCATGTATCTCGAAGGTGAAAACCATTGTGACAGCCAAAAACAATGATGTCCTGAATAATAACACGAATTGAATGTAATACCGCTAAAGGATGCCGAGTTATGCTGACACATGGTTGAACTAAGCTAAAATAAAGTTGTTAAATTGTACATCATCACGATTACAAGATGCAATAAAAGTTGAGACTTAAGTTAAAGAACCTTAATCCTCATATTTCGGTTGTATTTTATCCGCAATCATTTTCTTCTTAAAAAGCTTCATAATGTTTTACAACCTCTTTCGAAATAACATGTTGACAGCTAAAATTAAACATTGTATTGATGAATATGCATGTCATTTGCCATATATAAATATGTGTTACATTTTTATCTTTTTTCTTACATCACAAGCGTCGACGATTGCTTGCCTTTGTCCGAGTCCGCTAAAGTAAATTTACCGAGCAAAACTATTTACCGCGCCTTCTTTGGTAAAAAACATAAAAATATTTTGGCGGGTTTTTTACGGGAACAAAGAAACTCATATTAAAGTCTTGGTTGAATATAGACGACGTTCACTAAATAAAGAATAATAATTTAATTAAAAATGTACGGATACGTAAATAGTTCAAAGGTGTGAGTGGAAACATGAATTTACGAATTTCTAGAAATATTAAATTCAGAGTATGAAGCACCGACACAATTGGAAAAGGAATATATTGAAATGTTGAAACATGGAGCAAAAAATAAAAATAATATCAATATTTACGAAATAATATAATATATTTTTTTAATTAAAATAAATCAAAAGCAACATCACCCACGACCGCATTATGACCATAATTATAAGCTCATAATAAAATATCACCAATTAGACAACAACACCATAACTTTTTATGCCTTTTATTATTTAAATGATCATGCATATTGTAATTATGCCAAATTTGAATAATTGAGAGAGTAAAAAAATTTATACTATATTGCCAGTTGGTTGACAATATTTGGTAAACGATGATATAAAAAAGGTTTATTGCCCCGTTACGACACGATTATATTAATATATCAGTGCAAAATTGAAATTTATATAAGTTTAAACACAAAATAAAAGGTTATATTTAGTTTAAGGGGATAAATTGTGATATATAATGTGCAAAATTTAAATTATATGAGTTCAAATGCAAAATCAATGATTAGATGAAGTTAAAAGGAGAAATATTATAAGAGATGTGATTTCTACACTCCATTAAATGATTTGCACACTCAAATTGTTTGTCTCTTGACATTTATGACCTTACATCACTTTTAATCATATTCACTCATGTAAGGGTAGATTTGTCAAAACACAAACATTTAGAGTGTGCAAATCATTTTGTGAAATGTACTAATCACTTCCCCAAAAGTAAATATAAAATGAATAGTTTTTGTTTTTGTAAAGGAAGATACGAAGATTAGAATATGCTTTTTATCATATGCTTCAACGTATGTGTAGTGTAGTAGTGTACTGTCTTGCAAAGTTGCAACTAATTTGCTTGAATCACATATATTTCTAAAGTGTCCTAGTCTACTCTTTTTCGTCTCAAAATAATTATCTTGTTTTGATTTTGTAAATTTTTTCTTTTTCAAGTTTAACTTTTTTTTTATTATATAATATTTGATGCAAATATATGAACTATGAAAAAGTGATTGGGTTTTAAATTTCTTTTCATTAATATTTTCATCAATTATTATATAACACAAAAGAAAATAGTTAAAGTAAAAGTTCATATAAAAATACTTCAAAAAGTCAAAACAAGACAATTATTTTAAAACGGATAAAGTATTGCGTTTGTCAATTAACGGATTTTTTTAAGAACTCCTTTATACATAATCGGGTATATAAAAATAAAATAAAATGACAAAAACAATCAATTTTACAAACATATTTGATCAAATACCAATTTTTTATCAAAAACTACCCATAAAACTAGCAAAGTCTTGCTAGTTAGGCTATAAATACCGCAAGGTTGAAAAATAGCAAGATCAACATTACGATTTTTTGAAAAAAAATTAGCAAGGTCTTGCAGTTTTTTTTTAAGAATTAACAAGGTCTTGTGATTTTTTTTTTTTTTTTTAAATTAGTAAGATGAACCTTACTAGTTTTCTAGAAAGTCTTACAATGTTTTTTTTCAAAAATTAGCAAGACTTTGCTAGTTTCATGAGTAATTTGATACTTTAGATAAAAATTGAATATTTTGTTAAATATGTTTATAAAATTGGTTATTTTTATCATTTATTTAAAAATAACCATCAAATGATCTACGTGACTTCCTCACAAAATGTTAAAAAATTAAACCTCACTAGCTACATATTTAGAGTGGCCTAAAGTAAGGTCGAAAACAGTTAGATTGTGTATATATAAGTCAAAAATCCACTCCGAGTAACATGGACAGGAGAAATGTGATCCATTTGCTAAACTGATATTAAATGATGTTACTAGCTTTATAGATACATTTCACTATAGTAAGTAACTAATACTTAAATGCTCTTATTAGCTTTATAAATACATTATCCTATATATTTAAAAGGTAGAATCGCTGCCTCGAATGAACAGTTTGTCGGTTCATGGTTTAACGGTTGAGATGTATTAGTTGAATGGGTTGGACGGTTGTTATTTAGAGATTCACTGTTCATTCCAACTGTAGCAGCGAATGAACAGTTTGTCGGTTCATGGTTTAACGGTTGAGATGTATTAGTTGAATGGGTTGGACGGTTGTTATTTAGAGATTCACTGTTCATTCCAACTGTAGCAGGAACAGTGCACTCTATTCCTCTCTATTCCTATTGGTACATATTATTAGAGACATGGTACCAACAGTGTTTTACAATTCCAGAGTTTTCTTCATACTTCTTCTTCTTCTTCTCCACCTTAACCCCCACACACACAAACACGAAACAAAATCCCCCTCTCTTCTTCCCTGATTCATCAAACACATGAACAAAAAACAAAAAAAGATAGTAGCCGCGGGAAAAAACTTATTGCCTAATTAAATTTTCGATAAAACCTTATAAGCCTGTCATGTAAGGTAAGGTAGACACCCCTTCAAAGTTTTACCTTTAATATTGTTGTTAATAGTCTCATAATAATACGATAAAGATTTGGTGATTAGTGTCCAATGATCGTTGATTAGTTTGGACTAATAGAAACATGGGAATTCTATTCTTGCAATTAATTTGTGTTTGATTTTAGCAAAATACAAGATATGGGTTCTTTGTAAACTGTGATTTCTGATGTCGGTTTTTTATTTTGTTAGTTTTTACTATGAATTAAGGTGTTAATTATGATGTTTAGTATTTATGCATACAAGTGTTTGTTTTTATGCCTTAGTGAAAAAGATGCTTACTTTTTGTTTTTTTGTAAGTGCTAACTCAAGTTTTATGTTCATGCGTGTTTACTATCAACCTTTGTAACAATTGGTATGCTGGATGGTTCCCCTTTTATCTATACAATTTTGTATTCATCAAGTCCTTAATTAGACATTTACTTGGCGTGTATAAGTCTCTAAGTTTATCAAGCTATTGCAATCCTCTTAATTCAAGCAATAACACATATTGAATGCTGAAATGAATTTGAAGTGTGCGAATCATATAAGGTAAAAATACGTTAATCCATAATGGACGGGTTGGATATATCTGCAATTGTAGGGTAGCTTTGCTGAGCTTGCAAATGGCAGGGCAAACTTGGTAAGGTTGCAGCCAACGCCGGCGTACGGCGATGATGATGATATTGCTTGAATAAGTTGATGAACCATGGTGGGTCAAACTGGTCCGTATCTTGGCGGGGCAACACGGCTTCGTGTTTGCAGCCATGACGGATCAGATACCCGTCTATAAGGTTTCACACTCGCAATTCTGAGCCTAAGTTGGTGTGATCAGATTATGGTTGATATTTGTCGGTGTGGAATTTGTGACAGTGTTCTGGAATTTGTGGGAAAGAAGAGAATTGACACTTTCTTTTTTTAACCAATGAGAACATCACAACAGGAAAACGGTGATGATGATGCTATTGACACGGCTTCGTGTTTGCAGCCATGACGGATCAGATACCCGTCTATAAGGTTTCACACTCGCAATTCTGAGCCTAAGTTGGTGTGATCAGATTATGGTTGATATTTGTCGGTGTGGAATTTGTGACAGTGTTCTGGAATTTGTGGGAAAGAAGAGAATTGACACTTTCTTTTTTTAACCAATGAGAACATCACAACAGGAAAACGGTGATGATGATGCTATTGCTTTTGTGCATACATGATTTTTCAGCTATAATAAGCTTCCGAACCGTGGTGGGTGAAACGGATCTGTATCTTGGCGGGGCAGCACGGCTTCGTGTTTGCAGCCATGATGGATCAGACACACGTCTATACGGTTCCGCACTCACATATCAAACTGTATGTCACTGTGTACTTGGAAAATTGATAATGTTGTTTTTTTTTTTATTTGGGATGGATGGGTTGGATACATCTGCAATTGCAGGGTAGCTTTACTGAGCTTGCAAATAGTATGGAAACTTTGTCAGGTTGCAGCCACGGCACGCATACGGCGATGATGATGATATTGCTTGAATAAGCTGCTGAACCGTGGTGGGTCAAACTGGTCTGTATCTTGGCGTGGCAGCACGACTTCGTGTTTGCAGCCATGACGGATCAGATACCCGTCTACATGGTTCCGCACTCGCAATTCTGAGCCTAAGAGTACCACACTTCGAACCTTTTGTTGCACGAGGTTCATGAAGTGAATGTGTGATCAGCGTGTGTGTTCATGTGACCTGTTCAGGGATGACTTCAGTGACGTGTAAGGGGATCGAAATGGTACTAATGTAAACTTATATTTAACTTTTAAAACATAAGATAGCTACCACTGATGTTAATGTTATTTTTGTACTTTTTTTTTTTGCAATTTTTTTGAATATTAACAGCCCATACAAATTTATAGGTCTCACAAAAAATTTCACATTTGGTTAGTTTGTGGTATGTTATGTGAAAATGCTACGTGTTTTTCCAGTTAATCTTGCAATGGATACCTGCACAAATTCGGCTTCGTACGAAAGAAAAATTGGGAGGCTTTGTTATTGGAAATTGATGATTGATGAAGGAAGTGATTGAGAAGCAACGGGAATTGCAATTGAGATTTCTTGATACGATTCATGAGAAAAGGATCAAATGTCAACAGAAGAGGCGTGGAGAGCACTAGAAATTGTGAAAATGAATCCAACATATGAGACATTAGTCAAGTAGAGATTGATTGTTGCCACAAAAGATGCTTCTATTATCACGTTACTATTTCTCTTCCCCCAGGGAAACGCGACAATCAGATAAGTTGTGTCGGTTTACTTTACTAACATTATATAGGCAGCTATATCTAATATTTTTACATGAATATATCCAAGTTATTTTTGTCGTGTCATGACTTTCAGTTTATTTGACTAGAAAAGAAAGCCCTTCGGTCTCTTCTTTCCAAGCATACTAAGGTTTTATTGTCCGATTTTGGTATTACCGTAAAAATGTTGAATTTTTTAACACCACAAAAAAGTCTTGGATGTACGATCTTGCATACAAGCAAACAAAAAATGGTAAAATATGAGCAAGTATGGTATGTGACTTCTTACTTTATCTTTATTGTATGGTGACCTTATCTGTATCCGGATTGCTTATTTTTTCTGTTTACATGCTTACTTTCAGATGAAAAAATGGTTTCTGATACGTGGGTAGAATGAACCTGTATGCCACATTAGAAGTGGGTGCATTTGGGGGCTGAAGTGGTATCTAGAATGGGTACGTTAGGGGCTGAAATGGGGTGGCTTTGGGTGCTGAAACGGAAGCTGAAACTGCTGCGTTTGGGGGCTGAAATGGGGTCCTAAACGAGTGGGTTTAGGGGCTCAAATGGGTGAAAGTTTTGGGGCTGAAATCGGCCGTTTAGGTGCTGAAATGGGGGCTGAGATGAGTGGGTTTGAGTGCTGAAACGGGGGCTGAATTGGGTGCGTTTTAATGCTGAAATGGGACTAAAATGGGTGCATCTCGGGCCTGAAGTGGGGGCTGAAATGGATGGATTTGAGTGCTGAAACAGGCCCTGTAACAGGTGGGTTTAGGGGCTGAAGTTGCGATGCTGAAATGGTGCTCCTTCCTTGGACAGGAGACTTTGATAGTAAGTGAATTCACTTGATGTTGATTTTAGGTGGATGTTGTATATAATTAGAGTTGATGTGTACATTAACCATAGACATGTCATTTTATATGTAATTAAGATGACAGAAAACAATCATGTCATCAGCACATTGCCCCCGCAGCAACGCGCGGGCTACCCCGCTCGTTTCACTATAATAATGAATCAGTTTGGACATTTCACTATAATAATTAATCAGTTTGGCCTTTCGAAAAGAGAAACAATCAGCAAGTTTTGTCATTTTTTTTATTCAATCAAATTTCAAGAAGTTGTTGTGTCAATGTTGAAACATTAAAACAAATTGGTATGACTCAAACCCGGTTGGTCAACAATGACACTCTAACATGCTCAATCACAACTTCTTCACTAGGCCCTTTTCTTTCTTTCTTTTTTTCTAATTTTTTCCTATTATTTTTAACGGCAAATTTTTACAATCTACATCACCTATCGCACGTGTCTTCAACGAAACTTGAACTCACAAACTTTAAATTGATAAGCCACTTACATATCACTGGATCAAAAGACCTTTGGTAATTCCCTGTTTTTAGTAAAATTAATTCAAAATAATTCATTTTGCTTATTTCTAACGTACGAGCTAAGAACACAGTAGTTGATTTCACAAATGCTAGTCTTATAACATTTTCTTAAGCGAGCTGCCGAATAAGTAAAGATTATTCTCTATATGTTGTTATGATGGTGAAATGTATGGGTCACGAAATATTACTGGTTATCACCAGTTTTATTTAACAAAAAGGCTTTTACTCACTTGGTATCCATCTTCGAAAAATTCATGCGCTCATCGGAGAGATTTTGTAAATAATAAGCCAAGGGTTCGAGTCTTGGTTCTTGTCTACTTCAGTTGATGCCTCACTGGACCAAAAGAGTTGTCAAAGTTATTCCTTATAAAATGGATAATAGCTTATGTCAAAAGACATCCAAAATCAAAATGTTCCTGCCAATTCAGACATTTTTTTTTAATCACCAGCTTTCTTTACCTTGTGCAACAGAATATAGATTCAGTCATACCTAAAAATTTGAATATATGTAAAGAACATTTTACCTCATGAAAGCGTATCTTTCAAAATTAATCAATAAAGGGACTACGTGAGTAGTAACTTTTAGTAGTGGTGGTCTCCACTCACAAAGGTCCCAAATCCAAACAAAATGCAACCAAAATTTTGGGTCCCTTTTCTTTCTTTTTTTTCTCATTGCTCAAAACACCATAAAATCAGGATTACTAAATTCCATTTCTCAATAATTTCATTGCATAAGTTAAAGTTAGTTTACATTCAACACCTTAAATTCTATTAGCTTTCCAATCAAATTATGCATAGGCTATATAATAATGCTAATAATTATAATACATGCAAACTCAAACAATCGAAACAAAACAAAAATAGAAAGTAAAACAAATACTTTTTTTTGACAACTACGATCCTTTCGTTATCTTTCCTGGACACAACTGATTGATATAGACATGACCAACTTGCCTTTTTTTTCTTTTGTTGAATTTGACGTCTTTTTGTTAGAAAGTTTAAACTTCAGGTTCTATAACACAACATAGAAGATAAACGTGTAGATATTTTGCCTAAATTATTAGATTCCACATGTTCCTTCGTTTCTTCTTCTAATGTATTACATTTCTTTTCATAAACATAAACATACAGTTGGCTGGTTCAAAAAGGTCTAGAGTTTGTGTCGCAGTGGGTTCAAACCCATGAATTAGTCGGTTAAAAGATAAGAAGCCATGGTTATCAAAAAAAAAAGTTTATGAAAAATAGGTCGTGTTCAATATCAATTAGACTCCCGTCAAAAGATCACTGTAACATGTGCTTATTGCCTAATGTTATATTATGTTAGCACCAAAAAAAGGTACACGAGATCAAGATTTCCTAGTCCATCTGAACCCTTTCGAAAAAACATGAAGGGAATACAAAACCTCATAACTTCGATAGGCCGCAGAAAACCATCTTATAAAAAGTGCATTTTCAAAATAACTAAAAAAACCGAAAGAAACACATTCCAATCACCGTCAAGGTTGCTTAGTAGTCAACCACCATGACGTCCGTTCTTTAGGACAAATCTCACTAGATCACTTCTCGGAGGTGACAATGAAAAAGTTAAAAACGGTCACAAGAATACCCTGTTACACCGCGTACATCTGAGTTAAAGACTCGCCATTTCCGAAAAACCTCACCGAAAACTTCATACGTTTAACTGTTTTAGAAACTACACACTCCAATTTCATTGTTGACTATCAAAAAGTCAAAACACCATATTTTACCATCTTTTCTCACCCAAATGAAGCTCAGACTCGAGATTTGAATTTTAACCGGTTCACACAAATACAAATCAAGAATGTAGTCCTTCCAGTTGTGTTATTGTTTCGCATTTAGGGTGTTCACTATCTGAATTGGCTGTTCTTTGGATTCGCTAAAAAATAGAGAATCACTATTCAGGTTTTTGGATGGGTCTCCGTTATTGTACAAACCAAATAGTAACGTGTGTAATTGTGTATATTTTAGTATATCCAAAAATAATCAGTTTCATAGCAGCTACTTTAAACCAAGGTTATCACAATCTAAACCAACATTATCCATACAGACAAAATTAATTATTGCTACTTCGGCTAGTTTCGAACATAAATTAGTTTTATAGCCAACCAGCCCTAGGAAGAATGTTACATAGTAAAAAACCTCAAGGTTCAATTGTTCAAAAGACAAAAGAGAATGATACCAATTTTTCGGATTACTAGTGACAGCAATATTGATTTCATCTTTCTTATCTCACTAGTATTTACAAGACCTAAACCTACATAAAACATCTTACAACAACTATTTTCACGTTGGAGCTCAGCCGAATTACAGTCACACATAACGTTTCTTACAAGACTATCATGATCAAATTATCTGGATTGCCACTAAACTAAACGAAAAAATCGAATGTTTTAATTAGTGTCGTATCTTAAAAAAAGGCCAACTATGATACAAACTACAAAGTCTAGTTTACCATTAATATGTACCTCGAAAATTCTACAGCAACAGGTGAATGCACCTTCTTGGACATCTCCAAAAAATTACCAGACTTATATTAATGGATAGAATTGAAATTTATTTGTTATCGTGATTACTCTTTTACGGTAAAAATCTAATACATTTTAGAAAATATGACAAGTGAAAACTGTTCTGTGAAAATGACCACAGCCTAAATTCTATGTAAACTTTTGAGTAGCATTTAAAACTGATTTTGTAGTTCACTAGTATTTCTCTTTTACAAAATATAGTTTTGAGTCCTATAATTATCATATGCAGAGGGCTTCGAAATGAGCCACAGATGAAATCAGATAGAAAGTTAAAAACGTTGGTACCTCAATTAACTTGACTACAGTACGCTAAGAAAATCTTCAGAGTTTCATTACACTATATACCACACACGCTACCTTTAAACCGCTATCTTTATTCCCCCAATCTCATCGATCATTGAGCTCTTATGCTGCAAAATTAACAGGATAGCTCAATGAGAAAATTCCGCTAACAAAAACAATGAAAAAATAAGGAGCACAAAGTATAAAAGAAAACCGCACAACATTAAATGCCTCCAGATTACCTTACTTTTCTTCTGCCTGTGAGTGTCATTCATATCTTCGATTCCCTCGTTCTTTCTTTTCTGAAACCATTTTAAGATCGGATCGTTAGTTACTGAGGCATATATCATATAGCTATGGTCAAAGCATAATTTCTTATATGTTTTCATTAGGGGATATTTAGATTATCAAGACTAATGGGCTATTTGTATTGATCAGGTGCTAAAGTCTAAATCTTCTGAATGTTATCAGGTAGAAACACTAGCGTCTAAAGTCTGAAGGAAGAGGTGCGTTTGGTTGGGGTCTATTAGGGGGATTTCATGGCATTTGTATTTTTACTTCTTTTTTTGTTGTTTTCGTTGTACTTTTTTTGCTGTTTTTGCTTTTTTAAAATCAAAGTAAATTCGTCACTTACTAAAAAAATTGTAATTACAAGCATATTGACAAATTTCAAAATACTATAAATTTTTGTCAACCAAACATGTGAAGGTATTTAAAATTCCGAAATTCTAAATCCTCAAGATTTGAAATTTCCCAGAATTTGAAATTCCGAAATTTCAAATTCACGAACCAAATGTCACCTATGTGTCTTATTGTCCATTTCGCCCTTCGGGATGTTTGACTATCTAATGCATACGAAGATTTTTTTTTAAGTACCATTATCTCTTATACTTCAGACCTGTGTAATGATGCTTTACCATTTACATAACAAAAACAGTAAGAAGATGTCAACAACATCTAACCTTCTCATGGTGTTTGGAGTGTTCAACACCGGAATCATGGTGGCTACTTTTATCCTTCTTTTTTTCTTTATCCTTATCTTTACTTCGATCTTTATGCCGATGCTTGTGTTTCTTATGCTCTTTGTCTCTACCCTTATGCTTTTTATGCTTCTTTTCCTTGTCCTTTGATTCACTTTGAGATTTTCCAGATAGTAGGCATCCCCTTCTCAAACTATAAAAATAACGCAAGCATATGGACCACGATATTACAAAATCATAGCAACCATAGGTTGCATTTTTTACCCATTTAATTACGTCGATATTTTTTCTCTAATGGGTCAAACGGGTCAAAAGTTTCCCGAACACAGTATCGCTTTTGAGCAAAAAAATTATATTAATGATATTATAACATAGTTTTTGTAATTATACGACTTATTGATGACACCAATTGGGAAAAAAGAGGTGTATCGGGCAATCCGACCCATACAAAATTACCCCTTAACCTGCCCATTTTACCACCTCTAGTTGAAAGAAATTAATAGATGTCTTACAGATGGCAGGTCAATAGGTGCAGTCTCTCTCAGCTGGAAGGCCACCTTAAGATCGTGCAGGTCAAATGGTTGTATGCGTGTGTTTGAGTCTCTAGAGAAGGATGTGTTGTTAATGAGCTGATCCAACTGCATCCCTTCGCCTTTCCTAATTTCTGAGTCTCCAACAACATGATGAAGGTAATGTGTATCCGAAATTGACAAAGGAAGTGACTTCTTGCAGAAGAACTCATAGTGGGGCAACAATTTATAGTAACTTATAAGATCCACAGCGCCCGTGAGTTCCGTTGGTCCTAGATTATGCAGATCAATTCAGAAAATGAGAAAAAGGATACATAATCGGAGAAGGAAGCCAACTTTACTGCATCATATGGACTTGATTTGGGTGGTAAATGTGTCTTGATTGGAGCATCCATAGATACAAAGAAATAAATAACAATATAAACTGAATTATAGACGACATCTTATGCAACATAGTAGTACTATTTCGGTTTCAACTTTTATAACTGGGGTGGTTTATCAATATATGATTTCTTGACAGTAAAGCTCAAGTTTCATTACTCAGAAAGTGTTGAATTCATCAATAATTACTAACCAAGACTACAAGGGCATGCATTATTTAACCATAAACCAAATAAGAACACAGTACCAAAATGCTTTACAAAACCGCCGAGCTTAACGGCACCATATACAAGATTGAGAGTAAAAATATGAACATAAAGGCCGAAAAAGAAAGTATATGAACTTTATGACTTACCTTTTCCAAACTTCTTGCTTTCAGGATCCATCAATCAGTATCTCGTATGAGGATATATCATAATCACCTAGAAAATGATAAGATGAGTCATAATATATCTTCAGTTAACCCTTAGTTAGATTTTTTTCTAATAAGAAAGTAACACACACACACTGAATACTTTTGTCAGCACAACAAAAGAACGCAAGACTAATTCAGGAAGCAACCCTTGGCTAACTAATCGTTGCTTAGAAGCTTTGATAGCAAGGGGCAGGGATGAGGACGGTACATTCCCCGTACCGAATTAGTGCTACCATTTTTTCCCGAGCATAAATTAGTGGTACTATACCGTCTCTGTAAAACCCTCAAATTCGAATTATGAAATTTGCCCTAAATTAAAACTTTATCCGAAGCATATTAATTAATTAGAAACTTATGTCAGGTTATATCTTAAATAATATAAGTAAGTCATATGTATATATAAGCTTCTTAATTTAAAAACTTAAGACTACACTAATTAAATAAAGGGAATATATTAGCTACAATTTTTTGTAGCTAATTGGCTACAATTTTGTGTGTGTAAATATGGGTCCCTGATTCTTTTTGTGGGTCCTGGTTATTTTCTGTGGGGCCCTAATTCATTGCTTATGTATTTTATATGAAGGATTGTAGCTAATTGGCTACAACAATTGTAGCCAAGCTATCCCCTTAAATAAATACCTACACTACAATTGCTACACTACTTAAAAACTTGTACACTACTTATTAGTTATAAAGATGTCTAGATTCATAATATTTTGGTCTTCCAATCACCTAAAAATTAGGCATCTATCACTCCCCATTTTTTTTAGAACCGTATATCTCTTTTAATTATTTATTTTGTACGCCTCTTTTCACAAACCCTAGCAGCCAAAAAAAAAGGGCGTCATCCTCCCTCCTCCAAGTAGCCAGAACGTGAGTGGGTACTAAATCAAAGTGGTGGTCGATTTCTTGATGCCTAAGCTTGTTGTGAATCGTGTAGAGAGATTAGGGTTCGAATGGATTTGGTTTTGGTTCCTTGTTTCATTCCTTATATTCGACCCAAGGTATTCCCCTTTTTTTTTTATAATCATTCAAATTTCATACTTGTTCCCAATATGTTTTGCACGTCTTTTATGTTGTGGTTTCATTATCTTGGAGTCGTGGATGAATCTAGCGTAAAACCTAGAAACCCTAGGTAATTAATTAGGGGTGATTAGGATGTAAAAGGGTTAGGATTTGTTTGTGTATTTTCGAGTTGTTTGATTCATAAAAACTATAACGGGTGTGTATAAAATTCATGAGGCGGATATTATGAAATTGTAAGCATGTAAAGATGATATAAAAACAGGTTGTGTAGCTTACATGGGTCACGGGTGCGTTTGGTTAAGTAAAACACATGTTATGATGACTTTAGACGGGTCTTTGTTCGGGACTGTTTTGGAATCCGAATTTGGCAACCTTGTAATTTGAGTTTCATAAAGGTTAAAATCTGGGTTTTTGTTGGAAAAACTTATTTTATGCCTTAGTTAAGTTTTCCAAGTGGTTTGGTCGAATTTGGAGTTGTCTAAGTCGTATTTTTGAATATTACAAGATCAAGTGTCAAAGCTGAGAAAACGGGTATGGAATTTAGGTTGGATTCATCTAGGTGTTAACTGATGATACTTGCATGTTTTTGAGTGATTCTTGAGGCTAAATTATAGTACTTTGAAATATCTTTCTGTAAATGTAAGCCTTGTAGCATTTGCATACCTGGAAGTATGATTTTTACATTTTTTGAGTTAAAGTGTTTGAATCTGAATTTCTGAGTTTAAATTTGTGATGTAGTATTTGATTTTTAGTATTAAATCCATGAGGTTCTGGAACTTTTCCTTTTGTGAATATGATGTTTATATATTGTGTGACACCTTAAATTTTTGGTTTGATGTGTGGAGTAGGGTGAGTGTGTTTGTTTGGGCTATACTTTTGGTGTGTGTAAATCTGGGTGAGTTCTGGACAGGTTTGGACTTATGATTTTCCATAGGCCATTTGACCTGGAAATAAAATCCCCCAATTTTTGGAGAGTCTCTTAACTCATATGGGAACCCCTGGGAATTTCCTTGATTTTATTTGAGCTAAGTAAGTATTTTATAAAAATCGCTAAAGTCCGGTCCAGATTCGAAATACTAAAAGACATAAATTTATGAACTTGAAACTAAGTATAAATGGGAGATAAGTTAAGCATGGTTCATAAATGGAACACATATGTGATTTATGATATGTCCTAATGTAGATTTAGTGAAGCGGGGACGTTGAGCTTTCTTGTGTGCCTTGCTTTTACGCACACACATTTGAGGTACAGATATTCAGTCATTTCAGCAATGACACTTCTTTTCTCTCATGACTCTTGTCTATTTTGATATCCGTTTCATAATCTCCTTACTTTAATTTGATATGATCCATTTGATATGATTCGTTTTGGTATGATCCTCTGATTTGATATTCGATTAGTTATTCGTTTGATATGTTATCCGGTTGAGATCCCTTATTGATATGATTCCATTATATGATCAGTTTGATATGATATGATTTGTTTTATTTGGTTGCCCGAGCTAACTAGCCATGGAGGTACCATGGCCATGTCATTGATGCACCAATGGCATGACACTATCTGGGGCGGTGTGATTAGTCCCCGGCGTTCCCTTTTGATATGATTATGATATGTGTACACTTGGCCATTATGAATACGTATGTACAGTCTTGAACTGGCATATGTATATATGATTTGTTTTGCAGGGAGCGTAAGGATGCATCCTAGGTACTTCGATTCAGTTTTGGTGATGTGGTGCTTGTGTGCAATACACCCCCTCACATTTTGGTACATTGGGCTAGCTACCCATGTACACTTTGATATGATTTGACGGATTAGATATGATATTGGTTATGATTTGTAGATTTGGCTATTGGAGTATCTCCTTGAGTATAGGCGCTCGGGGCAACATTCTGATTCTGGTTATTATATGATTTGGCAGATATGGGTTATGATATGTGATTTGTTAGATTTGGCTATTGGAGTATTTCCTTTAGTATTAGGTGCTCGTGGTAACATTCTGATTTTGGTTATTATGTGACTATCTGATATTCTGATTCATTCGTTTGCTATGCCTATTCAGTCATTCAGTTGACTACTTATTCACTCAGCATTCTTATGTGATTCGTTTGACTATCGGACTCATGCTTCAGTTCATTTGGTTATTATACTTAGTCTTCAGTTCATTTGATTTACTATGCTTTCACTCTATTTCGGTTGGCTTCCAAGCTTATACTTCAGATTACCACTTCATCCGTTTACCGAACTATTATATGATTATGGGATTCAAGTGTGGTCTATGCTATTATATGATTATTTGATCCATCTATTTACCATGCTGGTATATGATTACATGATTTCTCTATCTACTATGTTAGCATATAGTTACCTGATTCATCTGTCATCATGCTAATATCCGATTATACGCTTACCATGCTATTATGCGACTATTTGATTCGTCTGGTTGCCATGCTAATATGTAATCCTTTGATTTAGCCGTTTATCATGTTATACTTCATTCAGTTATTTCGTGGGCTATGATTATCATTTAGTAATCCTATTTGCTATTTGTGACTACCATGTTTACACTTCTGTTCATGTTACCGGTTCATGAAGAAATAGGGTTCCACTTGTGTTATCTGTTTAGTTGACTTGTTTAGTTGCCATGCTATATTCTTGTTCAGTTACTTCATTTGATTATGATGTTCATTCAGTATTTCCTACCTATACTTGACTGACATGCTTATACTTCTATTAGTATCTCGGCTTGTTATGATATTTATTATGTTTATTAATTGTTGATTTTCTGACTCGTGTGATTGCCATGCTTACATTCTATGCAATTGCTTCCGTCTGCTAATGGAATTCAGCTTAGCTTATGTATATATGATTTGTTTGTTTTGCCATATTCATGTTTAATTGATCCGCTGACTGATATGCTTTTACACTATTGGTTGCTTGAATTGATTACGATATTGTTCATCAACTCCTATATGATTATGTTTCGATACTTGTATGTTTGGTTATTTATATGTGTTTATATTTGTTTAATGATTCGCTGCTTTGCTGTACTTTGGTCTTTTGATTTCTGTCCTTTCTGGAAATATGTTAATATTGTCTTCTGCAGGTTCCTCATTGACTCATAGACTCAGTGTTCTCATTTCGCTGCGACTTTGTTATCCGTTTCCTTTGTTTCATTTGGCATTTTAGATTTTATTTAGCGTTCGTTTTGTTATATCTGTTCACTGGGCTTTTTAAGCTCAGCCGCATTTCTTTTCCTGCGGCAGGTTTTAGGTTTGAAGATGGGCTTTGATGGGCTGAGAGTTGGATTATCTGAGTGGACCGACCCTAGTTACCTTATTATCTTGGACTTATTTTGATGGGCTATTGTTTGGAGATTTCATTTTATTTTTAGCCATTTTGGATTTTGAAACCTTCCTTGTAAGTCATTGTTTTAAATGACTTGATACGTTATTTTTAAGACTTCCGCTTGTAAAATTTTAATTGTATATTCTGATATGACACCAGAATGTGACACTTCTACCCTTGTCGGGTTGGGGTGTTACAATTATGGTATCAGAGCTTTGGTTTCGTCTTGTTGACCTTAGGATTGACCTGTGAGGACTGGGTAGACACTAGGCTTCCGTCTGTTCTGATTTTCTCAGATTCGTTTGATTGTCGTTCAGATTTGAAATTGATATTCGTTTATCTTCACTGATTTGGCCTTCTTCTTTTCGCATTGAAATTTGTTATTTTGTCTTTGTACATCCGTTTGTCGATCGTTTGGTGGAGACTACTCGTAGAATCGAAGACGATGGTGCAGACCATGCGTTGCTGCAACAGTCCCTGAGCTGGAGAGGTTCGTGAAGCAGAAGCCACACCCGACTGCCGTGCTGCTGGAGACATCAGGATGCTGTTGGAGGAAGCTGGACGGATCAACCAAAGACGCAAAAGGCGGACACAAGATTCAACCGGTGGCTGAGAAGGTTCATCTACTGCATATGATTTGGGCGCAACTTATGTTACTCTGATTCGTTTGCCTTGCGTTTTGAGGCGGTTGATATTTTGTTAACTGATTTTGATCGGTATTACTCTTCTTTAATTTGTTCAGAACTTGGTTTGAATCGTGAAGTTTCATCATTTAGCATTTTGGTGATATCTCAGCTTTCCTTTGAATCGTCAGTAATGAGTCATGAGGAACCGTTTTGTGCAAGTTGGTGGCCTTCTTTCATTGTGATATGGTAAGTTGTTTGATGTAGTTTATGTTGTATGTAGTGTATATGTCCTGCTTTGGTATGTTACTTGATATCTGTATGTGCTATGTTTTGGTGTGATATTGGTTATGTGGTTTGTCATGACCCGGGACAGAATATGATGACAATAAGGACTTGTTATGTGATGCAAGTATTATGACGCCTGATCAACGTGATAATACCGAGATCATATAGTTTGATCTTATTGAAGTCATACGACGTCATGGGAAATGCCTGGGGTTGGTACGTGAATGGACTAGAGCTTATATCCGTTATTTGACAATCCTCATGTTCGTTCGAAATTCTGTACCTCCTTGTGAGATTCTCACCGACATCTGTTATGTATAAGATTTGTACGCTTTGGACCCGAAAACCGTTATGATTCGTGTGAAACTATGGATTGCTATGTATGCCTTAAACTCGTACGTCTCTGTGTACCTCGGCGACTTCAATTTTCGAGGACGAAAATTTTCTTTTAGAGGGGAAGAGTTGTAAAACCCTCAAATTCGAATTATGAAATTTGCCCTAAATTAAAACTTTATCCGAAGCATATTAATTAATTAGAAACTTATGTTAGGTTATATCTTAAATAATATAAGTAATTCATATGTATATATAAGCTTCTTAATTTAAAAACTTAAGACTACACTAATTAAATAAATACCTACACTACAATTGCTACACTACTTAAAATCTTGTACACTACTTATTAGTTATAAAGATGTCTAGATTCATAATATTTTGGTCTTCCAATTACCTAAAAATTAGGCATCTATCACTCCCCATTTTTTTTAGAACCGTATATCTCTTTTAATTATTTATTTTGTACGCCTCTTTTCACAAACCCTAGCAGCCAAAAAGGGCGTCATCCTCCCTCCTCCAAGAAGCCAGAACGTGAGTGGGTGCTAAATCAAAGTGGTGGTCGATTTCTTGATGCCTAAGCTTGCTGTGAATCGTGTAGAGAGATTAGGGTTCGAATGGATTTGGTTTTGGTTCCTTTTTTCATTCCTTATATTCGAACCAAGGTATTCCCCCTTTTTTTTTTATAATCATTCAAATTTCATACTTGTTCCCAATCTGTTTTGCACGTCTTTTATGTTGTGGTTTCATTATCTTGGAGTCGTGGATGAATCTAGTGTAAAACCTAGAAACCCTAGGTAATTAATTAGGGGTGATTAGGATGTAAAAGGGTTAGGATTTGTTTGTGTATTTTCGAGTTGTTTGATTCATAAAAACTATAACGGGTGTGTATAAAATTCATGAGGCGGATATTATGAAATTGTAAGCATGTAAAGATGATATAAAAACAGGTTGTGTAGCTTACATTGGTCACGGGTGCGTTTGGTTAAGTAAAACACATGTTATGATGACTTTAGACGGGTCTTTGTTCGGGACTGTTTTGGAATCCGAATTTGGCAACCTTGTAATTTGAGTTTCATAAAGTTTAAAATCTGGGGTTTTGTTGGAAAAACTTATTTTATGCCTTAGTTAAGTTTTCCAAGTGGTTTGGTCGAATTTGGAGTTGTCTAAGTCGTATTTTTGAATATTACAAGGTCAAGTGTCAAAGCTGAGAAAACGGGTCTGGAATTTAGGTTGGATTCATCTAGGTGTTAACTGATGATACTTGCATGTTTTTGAGTGATTCTTGAGGCTAAATTGTATTACTTTGAAATATCTTTCTGGAAATGTAAGACTTGTAGCATTTTCATACATTGAAGTATGATTTTTACATTTTTTGAGTTAAAGTGTTTGAATCTGAATTTCTGAGTTTAAATTTGTGATGTAGTATTTGATTTTTAGTATTAAATCCATGAGGTTCTGGAACTTTTCCTTTTGTGAATATGATGTTTATATATTGTGTGACACCTTAAATTTTTGGTTTGATGTGTGGAGTAGGTTGAGTGTGTTTGTTTGGGCTATACTTTTGGTGTGTGTAAATCTGGGTGAGTTCTGGACAGGTCTGGCCTTATGATTTTCCATCGGCCATTTGACCTGGAAATAAAATCCCCCAATTTTTGGAGAGTCTCTTAACTCATATGGGAACCTCTGGGAATTTCCTTGATTTTATTTGAGCTAAGTAAGTATTTTATAAAAATCGCTAAAGTCCGGTCCAGATTCGAAATACTAAAGACGAAATTTATGAACTTGAAACTAAGTATAAATGGGAGATAAGTTAAGCATGGTTCATAAATGGAACACATATGTGATTTATGATATGTCCTAATGTAGATTTAGTGAAGCGGGGACGTTGAGCTTTCTTGTGTGCCTTACTTTTACGCACACACATTTGAGGTACAGATATTCAGTCATTTCAGCAATGACACTTCTTTTCTCTCATGACTCTTGTCTATTTTGATATCCGTTTCATAATCTCCTTACTTTAATTTGATATGATCCATTTGATATGATTCGTTTGGTATGATCCTCTGATTTGATATTCGATTAGTTATTCGTTTGATATGTTATCCGGTTGAGATCCCTTATTGATATGATTCCATTATATGATCAGTTTGATATGATATGATTTGTTTTATTTGGTTGCCCGAGCTAACTAGCCATGGAGGTACCATGGCCATGTCATTGATGCACCAATGGCATGACACTATCTGGGGCGGTGTGATTAGTCCCCGGCGTTCCCTTTTGATATGATTATGATATGTGTACACTTGGCCATTATGAATACGTATGTACAGTCTTGAACTGGCATATGTATATATGATTTGTTTTGCAGGGAGCGTATGGATGCATCCTAGGTACTCAGTTCAGTTTTGGTGATGTGGTGCTTGTGTGCAATACACCCCCTCACATTTTGGTACATTGGGCTAGCTACCCATGTACACTTTGATATGATTTGACGGATTGGATATGATATTGGTTATGATTTGTAGATTTGGCTATTGGAGTATCTCCTTTAGCATAGGCGCTCGGGACAACATTCTGATTCTGGTTGGGGTGTTACAGTATCGAACAGGATTCGGATACTGGTACCGGTATCGGTACCGGTACCGGGAAATCGGGTTTTTCCTGCTTTTTTTCAGGAATTTCCCGATTTGGTACTGGTCTCGTACCGAATTAGTGGTCCCGATTTTTTTTCACCTTATTTCGTAGTCCCGGTACCGTATCGTATTTCAAGAATCGGTACCGTTTCGGTACGATACCGGTACGGTTCCGAGATTCGGTTCGAAATGCTCATCCCTACAAGGGGGTGTCTAGATTAGCTTATCTGGAAGAGCTTGGCCATTAGGTGGTTTCAAAATATTTAAAAAGATTCTATACAAATAGGCCGATTAGCCCTCAAATTAAGCTTCATTTTTGGGCTTATCGTGTTTTGATACTAACTAAGCCAATAAGTTCCGAAAACAAGTTAATCCAAACACATCCTAAGCATACAACTAACATCATGCATTTAGCTGGACATGCTGAGATCCTATAAAATTTAATAGGGTAGAGACTTCCGAGTTCATCGTCTTATTCAAGGTAAACAACCTAAAAGTTTGGGCCATTTAATATGCAAAAATCATAGATATTATGACATGCCATAATCCACATAGTAAGTACATACCAATGTAAAAATTCTTCAGTACCAACACAGGCCGCGATGGTTGAAGAAAGAAATCGAGCCCAGATGATCTTAGATGCGTCAGTGGTACTGGCGGTCTGTGACATGTATCGAAAGCTAAATCAGTGAATCCTCGTTTCCCAAAAGAAAATATAGGAAAGTTTAAATTAAAACTAAACATATGCACTTTCAGAAAATGACAGTTATCCACTATCCTAACAACATTCGTGACCATTACTGAATATGAGCTCACTGAAGCAATGGTACCTGAGCATAGATATCTTATTAGCACTGTTATAAACACCATTTGCTAATGATTACGCGTTTAAGTGAGTGACTTTAGCATGTTATAATTCGTTGTCGATGTAAAATCTAGGTGTTCTAAAATATAAAGATAATAAGTACTCCAGTGATCCCAGAAGGTTGGAGTTTGTCATATGGGAAAGTTCCACCATCAACCTCAAAATTAGTACAACAGATATATTCACATGTTGGCCAAAAACTGATTCGTTATTTTGTAGCGAAGGGCAGTTTTAAAATTTGTATTCCCGATTAAGAATCAATCACTACTTGAGGACAAATGATAATCAACCTTCCGGAGTCGTATTCCACGGCGAGATATGAATTGAAATTTACGTTTATGTCTTTCGTTTGATGCTTGATTATCGAATATTTGGTTTTGGATTTTTGAAAAGATTTTAAAACTATTTTATGCTAATTAAAAGTAAATAACAACTAATGACGAAATAAAATTAAGCTAACAAAATGATAGAGAAAGCTATGCTCGTCAAGTGAGGTGAAAATGGAATTAAGTGTGAATAAATTAAGCTCTTTTTAATTATTACCCGTCGAAATTAAATTATTTTCTCACAACGTTGACTTATATTGAAAACAATCATTTTTCTTTTGGTAATAATCACTAGATTTAAATAATCAATTATCCCAACGGCTTTTGCCCGTTAAAACAATCAACCAAATATATCTAAAAATAATCCGGAAACTATTAATCAATAATATTCGATACCCGTTTAAAAAAACTATTTTCTCACAACGTTGGTTTATTTTGAAAACAATTCTTTATCTAGGTAAAATTACTAGATTTAATTAATCACTCTAACGGCTTTTGCTCGTTAAAACAACCAATTTCAATCCAAGTAACCGAAGATTATTAATCAACAATTTCTAAGTTTTCACACTTTATTCACGTATCACCATCACTTAACAAGCATATAAAAATCTACTCAACAAGCATAACTATCAAGCTAACAATAATAATCTTAACAAACATAAGCATATTATTAACTAAAATATAAAAAACTAAACGAGAAAGGCGAGAAAAATAGAACCTGATCTGAGCTATGAGATGAATAAAGACCACCCGATTTTATAAACTTGACAAATTGTAAAGTTTACTTCTTTTAAGCATTAATATAACCAAATAATCAATAAAGTTTGTGACTTTATTAACTATTTAGCTTATTAAGACTAAAAAGCTATAAACTTTATAAATAAGCTAGCTTATAAAACCCATAAGCTCCTCGCCTTATGAATGAATGAAAACAAGCTTAAAAATCACAACTTTAACAAGAGTTAGGACAAATAATCTATAATATGGATCAAATAAGCTATGGAAAAGCTTATTGATTAAGAAAATCTAAGAAAGATTAAAACTTTTTAAGCTCAAAATGCTAGATCTAGAATAATAAGATAATAAATAACTTTTTATAAAAGAAAAACTAATAAAAATAAAATCTTTTTGTGTTTTTAAAAAGTATTTTGTAAAATAAAAAAAATATATCTAAAGTTATAAAAGCTTTTAAAACAAAGTAAATAAAGAGAGCTTATGAAATAAGCTAGATCTAAATAAGCCACAAAAAGCTAATAAGCTTTCATGACTTATTAGATAAGATAAGAAAAGAAAAACAAAAGAGTAGAAGAAAAAGATGAATAAGCTAAAAGATAAGCATTAAATTCATTAATAAGCAAAAGAGTCTTACAAAAGCACTTGAAATAAGCTAGAAAACAATAAGCTACAAACTACTCCTACTCCTAAAAATAAATCTACTCCTACTAAAATAAAAAATAAAATAACTGTGTGTAATAATGTGTGTCTAATGATCGGATCATGTGCCTCATCTTGTATTTATAGCCAAAAGTGCTTCTCGATCATTCCTCGTATTCTTGTGATAAGATGGCCACGTGGCTTGAACTCATAGGCTGGAGCATGAATTGCTAGCGAGAGAGTAAATGGAGAACATTAGTTGTAGCAGCCACGCGCCTCAATGATTTAATATTGGAACGTTGGAGTCACGTGCCTTCAAAGAAGAGATATTTGCATTTTGCACTAAAAATTGCACTTCCAATTCAAGTTAATTCTCATTATTATGCTGCTGGGCCAATTTCATTTGTTGGACTTCGCATTGGGCTGAATCATGCATTTCTTGGCTGCTTGGGATTTAATGGACGCAATTCGCTGGGCCAAAGAATGGGCTGCTGTTATAAATAACAAAAATTATATGCCACAAGTGGGAATTGAACCCTTGACCTCTTGCTTAGAAAGCATGCACCCAACCACTAGATCAAGAGCTCTTTTGTGTTAAGTCTTTTGCATTTAATTCTTTTAATGCTCTTTTACTTGATCCAAATTTTAGCCAATATCTTTAAAAATATTCTTCGTTTAAGCTCCGTTTGATCATTCAATTTTTCTTCTCTTCCTCGATGCTCCAAATAAAATAACCACTTGACTCGATATTTCATGATCTTTCCAATTATGTGCTCGGGTAATCTTTATGACTTCTTTTGAACTTCGATAAACATGAAAATGTCGTTGAAACTCATCCGAAAATCACCGTTTTTGCTTTGTTTTCAAACCCTTGTACCTGCAAGACATAATAACACATATCCAACATATTTGCAATATAATTTGACCTATTTAATGGTTATTAGTCCGATTTGGCATATTTTTAGATATAAAATGATGTGTGTTTTAGCACTCATCAAAATACCCCACACTAAAACCATTGCTGGTCCCACACGCAATGTTAATTACACACGTAGTGAAATAAAATCTTTTAAACCCCCTTAACTAATAATCCCTCACATCAAACAAGAACAGAAAGATGTTTATCAAGAGGTACAAAAATCTTTATCTTTGAAAACGCCCCGTTTTAAACCATTTTATTTCATATATAGATATATCATTAAGCATTCAACTTTTGTGACGGTTTGTTGAACTTTCATGTCAATCGATAACTCCGCATTTTCAAACGACCGTTAGGATCACGGTAGAAACACAACACAGATGAGAAATATCAGGATAGAATACATCGCGATTTTTCACAGTCCCCAAACAAAAGCGTAAATCGAAATCATTGTTAAATATGATTTTAGATGCTAACACTACCCATGGAAGTTACTTGTGTAATTACCGTTTGCTCCCATTTTCCTATTTTTCCTCTATTTATTTTATTTTTGGTGAGAAATGAATTTCTTCATGTTTCACGTTTAGATAAATTTTAATCCGATAAAGATGTAAAGCTAAGTCGATAATTAGTTATCATCTTCCTCGAAAATCATTGCACACAAGAATGAGGTCCACATCAAGGTCCTAATTTCACACGATTTAGGTAGAATATCCTTTTTATGGCGGCAGGAACAACTCATCTACGAGTCGAGACGAGGCTTTTATTTAGACATCTCGGATTAAAGTTTTTAACACTTATTTGGCGACATTTGCATTTTGCAATTTAGGCCTTGGTCTTTTCAACCACTAACTCAACGGTTACGTTTTATCGAAGTCTTATTATGACTTTGGATTTTCCTCAACCATTTTAGAAGTCCATGACAACGGGGTACCGTGGACATAGAAAACTTTTATGCTTTAGTTTTTCAACTTTATACATTTGGGCTTTATTTCATGTTAATTTTTGTGCCAAACTCCAAACCCTACGTCTTTTATAACAATAGAAACAATAGCGACAACTATCAGGAATCAGTTGTCTATTACACCGCAACGACACTGACATACCTTGATGTGTACCCAACTCTCATGAGCAATAATTCTCTAAAGAAGAATAAAGAACTAACTATCGCCAAAAACACAACATCTCTAATTATTTATTCACAGATATGGGGTAAAACAATCTTGGGGAACAAAAGCCATAAGTACCTTCGATGGGCTCTAAAGAGAACCAACTACTCCACGCTTAGCATCTAAACTCATAAGTAACTCTATCATTTCTCGATCTCGGCAAATTTAAAATCCCAAATAATGAGATCCGCGGATGCTTAGCCGATAATTAAATTATCTATGGTTAAGGGAACAAGCTAGGGCTCAACACGCCCGATCAAGTCAGAATTCTATTCCTACTCTCACCAGCGGAAAGTCAACAAGGTGTCAAAACGTATATTAATTTAGCAAATGCTTCGCTAAATAATCTCAAGTCTCGCATTTTTAAAGTCACTTATTAGAAACTAGCAAATCTTTTAAAAGCTTCGCATATTTAAAATCACTTAGGGAGGCTTGCAAATTCTTGGCCTTTTGAGCTCGAATCGCATTTTATAGCCTCTTGTCTAAGCAATTAGCAAAGACTTTTTCAATAAAACGCATATTTAAAAGAAACTTCTAAAAGACTAGCAAGGACTTTTCAATCATAAATAGCAAAAGCTTACATTTTTTTTTTTTTTTGATTTTTTTCATAAATCGTTAAAAACGGGTTGCGTGGGGACCATACAAAAGCAGGAAAAGTTATATTTCGATAGAAATCCACCCCACACTTAAAACTTAACATTGTCCTCAATGTTTAAAAATTTCGGGTGTTAACCCCACACTTAGAATTGAAAAAGGCTAATGTTTTAAAAAAATATTCTAAGTGTGAAAGGTGAAAAATCATTTTTAATTATGACAAAGGGTTATCCCAAGATATAACATATAAATGATCGGAGACCGAGTGTTGGAGGGTTTGAAAACAAGCACGAAGGTCTCTCGATCATAGGATTCTTCAAGCAAAACAGGAACCTGCAAACACACATGGAAAGAAACAAAACCCCACACTAATCTACAACACACTTATTAGAAGAAAAATAAAGATAGATAGATAGATAACACGGGTTGCCTCCCGAGAAGCGCTTATGTTTTTTTTAACCAAGTCGCTAGCTTGACTCGACCCCGAATTCATTTGTCCTTGGGGGAGCAAGTGTGGAATCCATCAATTATGAGAATTCCGGGATCAAAAATTGTATCCTCATTCCCGAGGGAGTGAAGGAGAGGAGAAGTCACATTATATGTGATGAAGGGAAGAAAGGTTCTGATGATATACGTTTCCATCACAAATGATTCTTTGGAGAAAAGATTTTGTAAAACATTTTGGTCACATTTAGAAAGCTCATTTTCTCTTCCAACGAGTATCCCTGGTTTAAAAATTTTGTCTTCACAAGACGGTTCAACGGAATACTCGATGGAGATCTTATTAGTGAAGAAAGACACGTCATCACATGACGGAAAAGATGAGTCAGAATACAGAGGTGGGACAAGTGATGTGCTCTGAGAGCTAGCATTTTCCACCACTTCCGTGATAGTCTCTGTATCAGACTCAGACACTTTATCAAAAAGAGGATTTACTCCGCAAAAAGTATAGTCATCATTAAATTCAAAAAGTGGATTTGAGAAAATCCCGGAAGTAACCTCAGAAATGTTAAGAGAGTCATCACGAAAAGGCAAATCATACTCATCGTCGGATATATCCTCAGACTCACTTGGGATTGGGACAAGGTCCTCAACACTAGACAATTCCGTTTCCGAAATAGTGCTGAGATGCTCGTCCCCCATTATGAGAGAGTCCTCGGGATCCTCGTTGGGTAAGACGGATGTGATTGCAATAGACTGAGGGAGTTGAGAGATAACATCGTTCAATGGAATATCACTCTCCTTGTCATAATCGTCGTCGTTACCAATCAAGTGCATCTTGCGAAGGCTAGCTTTTAGTTCTTCGAATTGTAATTCTTCCATAGTTTTATCACGAGACGCCATAAGAATTAAAAACGAGAGGGTTGAGAAGATAGAATTATCGTTTAGGAGGATAAGAAAGATTATTTTTAATTTTTTGAAAAATAAGAAAAATATTTTTGGATTTTTTTTTAAAAGATAGAAAAAGGAAAATATTTTTGGATTTTTTTGAATTTTTCAAATTTTTTAGTGATTTTTCTTTTAAAACCACGAAAATTAACTTTCAAAAGAAAGGATCTTCAAGGCACTAACTCGAAACAAAACGCAAAAATCTTAACATATCTCCCCGGCAGCGGCGCCAAAAACTGATTCGTTATTTTGTAGCGAAGGGCAGTTTTAAAATTTGTATTCCCGATTAAGAATCAATCACTACTTGAGGACAAATGATAATCAACCTTCCGGAGTCGTATTCCACGGCGAGATATGAATTGAAATTTACGTTTATGTCTTTCGTTTGATGCTTGATTATCGAATATTTGGTTTTGGATTTTTGAAAAGATTTTAAAACTATTTTATGCTAATTAAAAGTAAATAACAACTAATGACGAAATAAAATTAAGCTAACAAAATGATAGAGAAAGCTATGCTCTCGTGAGGTGAAAATGGAATTAAGTGTGAATAAATTAAGCTCTTTTTAATTATTACCCGTCGAAATTAAATTATTTTCTCACAACGTTGACTTATATTGAAAACAATCATTTTTCTTTTGGTAATAATCACTAGATTTAAATAATCAATTATCCCAACGGCTTTTGCCCGTTAAAACAATCAACCAAATATATTTAAAAATAATCCGGAAATATTATCAATAATATTCGATACCTTTAAAAAACTATTTTATCACAACGTTGGTTTATTTTGAAAACAATTCTTTATCTAGGTAAAATTACTAGATTTAATTAATCACTCTAACGGCTTTTGCTCGTTAAAACAACCAATTTCAATCCAAGTAACCGAAGATTATTAATCAACAATTTCTAAGTTTTCACACTTTATTCACGTATCACCATCACTTAACAAGCATATAAAAATCTACTCAACAAGCATAACTATCAAGCTAACAATAATAATCTTAACAAACATAAGCATATTATTAACTAAAATATAAAAAACTAAACGAGAAAGGCGGAAAAATAAACCCGATCTGAGCTATGAGATGAATAAAGACCACCCGGTTTTATAAACTTGACAAATTGTAAAGTTTACTCTTTTTAATTAATATAACCAAATAATCAATAAAGTTTGTGACTTTATTAACTATTTAGCTTATTAAGACTAAAAAGCTATAAACTTTATAAATAAGCTAGCTTATAAAACCCATAAGCTCCTCGCCTTATGAATGAATGAAAACAAGCTTAAAAATCACAACTTTAACAAGAGTTAAGACAAATAATCTATAATATGGATCAAATAAGCTATGGAAAAGCTTATTGATTAAGAAAATCTAAGAAAGATTAAAACTTTTTAAGCTCAAAATGCTAGATCTAGAATAATAAGATAATAAATAACTTTTTATAAAAGAAAAACTAATAAAAATCAAATCTTTTTGTGTTTTTAAAAAGTATTTTGTAAAATAAAAAAAATAGATCTAAAGTTATAAAAGCTTTTAAAACAAAGTAAATAAAGAGAGCTTAGAAAAAGCTAGACTAAATAAGCCACAAAAGCTAATAGCTTTCATGACTTTAGATAAGATAAGAAAAGAAAAACACAAGAGTAAAGAAAAAGATGAATAACTAAAAGATAAGCATTAAATTCATTAATAAGCAAAAGAGTCTTACAAAAGCACTTGAAATAAGCTAGAAAACAATAAGCTACAAACTACTCCTACTCCTAAAAATAAATCTACTCCTACTAAAATAAAAAATAAAAGAACTGTGTGTAATAATGTGTGTCTAATGATCGGATCATGTGCCTCATCTTGTATTTATAGCCAAAAGTGCTTCTCGATCATTCCTCGTATTCTTGTGATAAGATGGCCACGTGGCTTGAACTCATAGGCTGGAGCATGAATTGCTAGCGAGAGAGTAAATGGAGAACATTAGTTGTAGCAGCCACGCGCCTCAATGATTTAATATTGGAACGTTGGAGTCACGTGCCTTCAAAGAAGAGATATTTGCATTTTGCACTAAAAATTGCACTTCCAATTCAAGTTAATTCTCATTATTATGCTGCTGGGCCAATTTCATTTGTTGGACTTCGCATTGGGCTGAATCATGCATTTCTTGGCTGCTTGGGATTTAATGGACGCAATTCGCTGGGCCAAAGAATGGGCTGCTGTTATAAATAACAAAAATTATATGCCACAAGTGGGAATTGAACCCTTGACCTCTTGCTTAGAAAGCATGCACCCAACCACTAGACCAAGAGCTCTTTTTGTGTTAAGTCTTTTGCATTTAATTCTTTTTAATGCTCTTTTACTTGATCCAAATTTTAGCCATTATCTTTAAAATAATCTTCGTTTAAGCTCCGTTTGATCATTCAATTTTTCTTCTCTTCCTCGATGCTCCAAATAAAATAACCACTTGACTCGATATTTCATGATCTTTCCAATTATGTGCTCGGGTAATCTTTATGACTTCTTTTGAACTTCGATAAACATGAAAATGTCGTTGAAACTCATCCGAAAATCACCGTTTTTGCTTTGTTTTCAAACCCTTGTACCTGCAAGACATAATAACACATATCCAACATATTTGCAATATAATTTGACCTATTTAATGGTTATTAGTCCGATTTGGCATATTTTTAGATATAAAATGATGTGTGTTTTAGCACTCATCAAAATACCCCACACTAAAACCATTGCTGGTCCCACACGCAATGTTAATTACACACGTAGTGAAAGAAAATCTTTTAAACCCCTTAACTAATAATCCCTCACATCAAACAAGAACAGAAAGATGTTTATCAAGAGGTACAAAAATCTTTATCTTTGAAAAAGCCCCGTTTTAAACCATTTTATTTCATATATAGATATATCATTAAGCACATTCCTTTTTGTGACGGTTTGTTGAACTTTCATGTCAATCGATAACTCCAACATTTTTCAAACGACCCGTTAGGATCACGGAGTAGGAAACACAACACAGCGTGAAGTGACCATACGGATAGAATACATCGTCCCTGATTTATCACAAGTCCCAAACTAACGTAAAATCGAAATCATTGTTAAATATGATTTTAGATGCTAACACTACCCATGGAAGTTACTTGTGTAATTACCGTTTGCTCCCATTTTCCTATTTTTCCTCTATTTATTTTATTTTTGGTGAGAAATGAATTTCTTCATGTTTCTCGTTTCGATAAATTTTATTCCGATAAAGATATGAAGCTAAGTCGATAATTAGTTATCCATCTTCCTCGAAATCATTGCATACAAGAATGAGGTCCACATCAAGGTCCTATTTCACACGATTTAGGGAGAATATCCTTTTTATGGCGACCGAGACAACTCATCTATGAGTCCAGAGACAGAGGCTTTATTTAGACATCTCCCGGATTCAAAGTTTGGCTTAACATTTATTTCAGCACATTTGCATTTTTGCAATTTAGGCCCTTGGTTTTTCACCACTAACTCAACGGGATTACCGTTTTATCATAAGTCTTATTATGACTTTGGATTTTCCTCAACCTTTTTAGAAGTCCATGACAACGGGGGTACCGTCGGACATAGAAAACTTTTATGGCTTTGGATTTTTCAACTTTAATACATTTGGGCTTTATTTCATGTTAATTTTTGTGCCAAACTCCAAACCCTACGGCTTTTATAACAATAGAAACAATAGCAGCAAACTATCAGGAATCAGTTGTCTATTACACCGCAACACTGACAGTACCTTGATGTGTACCCAACTCTCATGAGAAAGAATTCTCTAAAGAAGAATAAAGAACTAACTATCGCAAAAAACACAACATCTCTAATTATTTATTCACATATATGGGGTAAAACAATCTTGTGGGAACAAAAAGCCATAAGTACCTTCGATGGGCTCTAAAGAGAACCAACTACTCCACGCTTAGCATCTAAACTCATAAGTAACTCTATCATTTCTCGATCTCGGCAAATTTAAAATCCCAAATAATGAGATCCGCGGATGCTTAGCCGATAATTAAATTATCTATGGTTAAGGGAACAAGCTAGGGCTCAACACGCCCGGTCAAGTCAGAATTCTATTCCTACTCTCACCAGCGGAAAGTCAACAAGGTGTCAAAACGTATATTAATTTAGCAAATGCTTCGCTAAATAATCTCAAGTCTCGCATTTTTAAAGTCACTTATTAGAAACTAGCAAATCTTTTAAAAGCTTCGCATATTTAAAATCACTTAGGGAGGCTTGCAAATTCTTGGCCTTTTGAGCTCGAATCGCATTTTATAGCCTCTTGTCTAAGCAATTAGCAAAGACTTTTTCAAGAAAACGCATATTTAAAGAAACTTCTAAGAGACTAGCAAGGACTTTTCAATCATAAAACTAGCAAAAGCTTACAATTTTTTTTTTTTTTTTGATTTTTTTTTTCATAAATCGGTTAAAAACGGGGTTGCGTGGGGACCATACAAAAGCAGAAAAAGTCATATTTCGATAGAAATCCACCCCACACTTAAAACTTAACATTGTCCTCAATGTTTAAAAATTTCGGGTGTTAACCCCACACTTAGAATTGAAAAAGGCTAATGTTTTAAAAAAATATTCTAAGTGTGAAAGGTGAAAAATCATTTTTAATTATGACAAAGGGTTATCCCAAGATATAACATATAAATGATCGGAGACCGAGTGTTGGAGGGTTTGAAAACAAGCACGAAGGTCTTCTCGATCATAGGGATTCTTCAAGCAAAACAGGAACCTGCAAACACACATGGAAAGAAACAAAACCCCACACTAATCTACAACACACTTATTAGAAGAAAAATAAAGATAGATAGATAGATAAAGCGGGTTGCCTCCCGAGAAGCGCTTATGTTTTTTTAACCAGTCGCTAGCTGCTCGACCGCGAATTTCATTTGTCCTTGGGGAGCAAGTGTGGAATCCATCAATTATGAGATTCGGGATCAAAATTGTATCCTCATTCCCGAGGGAGTGAAGGAGAGGAGAAGTCACATTATATGTGATGAAGGGAAGAAAGGTTCTGATGATATACGTTTCCATCAAAAATGATTCTTTGGAGAAAAGATTTTGTAAAACATTTTGGTCACATTTAGAAAGCTCATTTTGCCTATATAAACAACCCTCAAGAGAGGTTTGTATCTTATTACAGAAAAAAGAAAAAAATGGAGATGCAAAATCAAAGAAATGATGATGATGATCTTGAGGTTAGCAATCGATTTTCTTTGATGATCTTGCACACTTGATACTCTTTGTAATGTGCATTGACATATCATTTATTGAAGGAGCGATTTGGTGAAAACTATTGAAGGAAAGTATTGCTAAGACCTTGAAAGTGAAGGAAACTATTGCTGGAATTATTCAAGTGCAAGGAAAGTCAACGAGATAAGAAGTAAATTTTCCTACATTTTCAAACAAACTTCCAAAAGAATTTGAAAAATCATCTTATAGCACAAGCTTCGCCAATTAACTCATTAAACTCTTTTTAATTCAATATTTAATTCAATGGTACTACCCATTGTCTCCACAGTACGTCCTCCATTTTAAATTTCACTTATTGGTA
>OU343221.1:105015371-105188604 GCA_910596185.1 Chrysanthemum makinoi | reverse complement strand
GATGAAATGATGAGATTCGTTATGAGGTTTGGCAATTTGATATATATACTTTTTCACGGATAATATTTTGTCACGGTTTGAATTAATACTTGAACAAGGTTGACTATGGGGTTGCTTGGACGGTATTTCTTATTTGAATTTGAAGTGAGGCTTCCTGCAGCTTACTTACTTCGCCTTCTTCTTTCTACCCTTCCGCCAAGATGACTTGTTTGGGCATTTTCTACAGTGTGATAAAGACTTAGCTATTTAGTTACGCTGTGATTCTTCTCACTTAACTCACAACGTAACTATCACTTCGTGTCTCACGCAATTCTTGATTCATCAAGAGGTTTGTACATGGGTACACCGCTTCTTCTTCACAAGTATTAGTGCAAGCTTAAGTAGCAAACTGGGAATTCTACTTCATGATCAAGTTTGGTATATCGGGTTTACTTAACGGTGGTCACAACATTAATCACAAAGATCGTGAATGATGTGTTTACCAAAGTGTTTATTGGATGGTTGATGATTTTGTTGATGTTGGAGAATGAACTGATACCGCATGTTCCCCAAAACGTCTACACCAAACCAAATTTGTCATAACACATTCTGCTTGATGATTGTTTACGCTTGTCTTGATTTTGTAAATCTCACGAAAAGAATTTATTTCTCGGTTTAAATCATAGACTTGTAAAATCCCGTGACAATGGAAACATCCAGGTTATAATAAAGTGCATTTCGGATCTATCTTACCGCATTTGGTTTTGTAAAATCCCGAAGAAACTATTTCTGGTTTAAACCATAGAATTGTAAAATCCGTAATGATGGAACCATCCCGAGAAAGGAAAGAGTATTTGTGATCTCTTCCGATGCCGTGCTATGGTTTCTATTTCTCAAGAAGGGATAAAAAAGGGTGTACTTCATGAATTGGATGTGTGTTTGGATATTCGCTATGGCGGCTTGTTATTTCATAGTTTTGAGGGTTATGCTTTTAACCATGGTCTGATGAAACCATTATCATAGTTCACTTAAAACGCCAATGGAGGCTAGATTTGTACCTTTAACCGTAAAATGTAACAACGGGCGTTAATTCAATATTATCTATTCGAAAAGTGAAATATCACAGCGAGTGACTTAGTATCTGAAGGTATCGGGAATGGTTGGATGAAGATTCTTCAAGATCCTTGTTCAAGTTTATTATCAAAACTAAGACTGGAAATCTAGTTATTGTTGGGTGACTTTTACCTTTTCTTTAACCACCTGGGAATTGGGCTCTTACCACCTCAAAATAACTATCACTTTAGGATTTGTAGTCGTCGTCACATTTAATTGTGGATTTTCAAGAGGTGATGTACGTCTTATACTTGATGGGTTATGAAGAGTATAGAAAATTTTAGATTCAGAATGGAGGATAAACTCGGCATCAGCTTTTGTTACAAATGTGCAAGTTTAAGTCACGGTTCGGGTTATTCTACTTCGGTCAAATTCATCATATTGCTTTCTCCATCACCGTCACTAAAAAAGCCTCTTACAATGATAATGGGGTTGATTACATGTTTACCAAGAGGTTGAAAAGAGAGATTATGACGCTTGAACACAAATCAAGCCTCGCTCTTCTAAAGGAAAGAAAGTGTTTATGCTTTCAGTCGCTTTATCTTCCAAAGAAGAGAAATATTCTTATGATGTTTGAACACCAAGCCTCGTTCTCTAAAGAAAGAAAAGTGTATGCGCTTTAGGTGCCATCTTCAAGAAGAGAAATATTCTTATGACGCTTGAACACAACACCAAGCCTCGTTCTCAAAGAAAAGAAAAGTATGCGTTTCATGCGCTTTATCTTTCGGAAGAAGAAATCTTCTTATGACGTTTGAAATACAGCCAGTCAGCCCTCGTTCTCTAAAGAAAGAAAAGTGCACGTTTTTAGTGCGCTTTATCTTCGAAAGAAGAGAAATCTTCTTATTTATGACCATTCTCATCAACATACTTCATGCTTTTTCCTTGCTGTCGTCATCAAGTGAACCGAACTCTTGTTGATTGTCTTCTTATTCCACTTGCACAATCATAATGACGATGGCTTACATCATATGCTACCTTTGAAGGGAGAAGTGCGAAGAGACTACATTATGAAGATATTCATCTTAATCAAGAATAGCATCTCCTGATGCAATTCTTGTGGGGAGAAGAAGTGATAATTTCTGCATGTTTGATTGACATATGAGAATATATGGTCATACTGGCCCTAACTCATGTAAGAACCGAGTTTCTTCTTATCAGGTTATCCTTACATGGAGTTTTTTCTATGAGCCATTGGTTGACATCTTCTCACGGACTGATGAGTTTAACGACAAAGTGCTTCCAGTTACGGGGCTGATTTCCTTGATGAACATCTTTTTGTTCTTGTTTGATTGGGAGGGATTTGAGTTAAGAGGATTTGCAAGATGTAAGTTAATTGGGATGCTTTTTGGTGAGTTGAAGATGTTAACTATTTATTCCCTAACTGGACAATCTTGAAGAAGGTCGAGTCAACAGTCGGTTATACATTCTCTACTACATGTTAGAAGACTAAATACGAGTTGCATTTAACAATCTAAAGACTTCTTCTTAATCCAAGCATTCTTCATAAAGATTGTCAGTTTAGGGGAGAGCACTAATTGGGGGAGAGTGAAATCAGATTCAATCCCAATTAGACTTGCTCATATTCTTCAGCAAGTTGATTCTCACAAGTCTTCAAGTGTTCTTCTCATAAGATTTCAAGTATCGGGCTTAATGAGTTGCTTTATTCCGGGTATCAAACCAAAGAAGGGGAAGACACGTATCTAAACACGAGTAAACTTGATGAACTTAATACTTCTAAGTGATTGAAGATATCCCGGGAAGACTATTGTCATTACCGAGAGAAACTCAATGTTTGACTCATACGTTTAGTGTTCTTATTCAACTATGTGGGGAAGAGATGGAAGTGTTAGTTTCAAGAAAAAGAGGTATTAGTGTGTGATGATTTCGATGTTATCGCAATCATCGGGAGAGAGATGTACATTGGGGATGCTCTAACCTGTTTCACTTGAGTGCTTAATCGATTCATAGATATAATCACTTATCTCGATTTGACATCCGAGATTGTCATCCGCGAGATAATCGACAAGATATGCTTCAAGTGTTACGGTTATTCTTTCTGGGCACGTACCGTGCCTTCTTGAGCTTCATATACTTTCAAGGAGAAGAAAGTATACATCGGGTTATTCTTTGGCTATTGGACTTAATCACGCCGATGGTATAAGTTTCTCTGCCTTCGTGAGGATATATGTGTATTCGGTTCTGAGCTCTATTCTAAGTTAGAGGCTGTTGCATCAATTCAACTACTGGAAGTGGTATCTTGACACCTTTTGGAATGGATTGTTTGATCATGGAAAAGGAATTTGAGGATGATTGTCGTTGTTCTATTGGATGATATAACCTCGAACGAAGAATCACGGTGATTATTCTTAAAAGGAGCAGCAGGATCGATAATAATGGTGTGCTTCTTTGTTCGGCTAATGGAAGCTTGAAAGAAAGCTTTGAATGCTTTCCTAAAGGCTTTTCGGTTTGAGGAAGCTGCAAAGTCTCACATTCTTAAAGGCTTAATTTCTTCTTTCAAGAGCCTCTAAGCTTTGGTGGTGGATGTTTAAAGATGGCGATTTCTATTTTCTACAGCGGAACGTTCATATCTTTATCTGCGAATTTATCATCATCTTTCTTAAACTATATCATCTACTCTATCTGTGTAAATATTTATCAAAAAGCAAAATAAAAAAATATAAAACCAACTAAAACAAAATAGAAAAATATAAAACCAACAAAAACCCATAAAAATCAGAAAATCTAAAAATACCAAAATTATTTTTCAAGCAAGACATGTCTACAGTATCGATAACATCTCCTCTTAGAAATGTCATTCAATAATGGCACGGGACCATAGATGAAGTGGCGAGAGGTGTAAATATTCTTTTTCCAAAACATGTCTAAAAATATGGCTTGCGTGCTATTTCCGCATCAGTAACTGTGCTTAAAACCATGGCTTGCTATTATTTATTATATAACCCGTTCTTCAAGGAAGGAAAGCTGCGCTAAACCAATTTTCAAATATATGGTACACTTATCCTAAAACTATTTGAGAAAGTGTCGAGAAGGATCTGTTTCCTACACAAATGTTTTTCCGTCTAAAATTCTTCAAAAAAATATTTGTATTCTCTCAAATGGTGGTAAATGAGTTGCTTGTAAATCAATCAGATTCAGAGTTTTCGTAAAAAAAAATTAAAAACTCAATCAATGACTTCAGCGCTTTTAAACTTTTCAGAAAAATAAGTCATTGATTGGTGGGGGAGAATGTTTCAAATCTATATCATCTAACGGGCTTTCTTAATTATCCCACGTGCTTAATTAAATGATATTTGCATGTGAAGGACTAGGAATTTAGGATATGATTGTTAGGATTAGATGATTAGAGTTTGATAAACACATAATTCCCATGCATTAGTATAATCCATTGAAATGTTGAATTGACTCTTAAGGTCAGACATGCTTTGTCACCGACCATAGAACCTGCTTTGCCCACTAACGTATGCGTATATTGGTTCATAAGATTGTTCCGATCCGATCCACACTAATATTGATGATTGGATGCCGAAAGGAAAGTGTAACTATATCTTGGGTTGACAAATGAAGAAACAGAGCTTAATTTGACTTCTGTTGAATTAAATGCAACGAAGAGGTCTCACTGCATCAGCGAGGATGGTTTTCTTCATCATCATGATAAGCGGACTTAATTGGACCTCTATGAAGAGTTGGCATGACAAATGCAACGTCGAGGTCTCAACTGCATCACAGTGAGGTTTTCTTCCCCTCACAAACAACAAAGAAGCTTCTCAAACACCTAACGTCTTTTGTGCGGGATAATTGTGATGATACCATTTTTTAAACAATTTTTAAATAATATTGTTTTGAAAAATGGAAAAATATTGGTCTTGAAAATAAACTGAACTCAAATTTTGGAAATCATCGGACTTCATTTTATCAAAACATAAGTCACTCAATCAACGACTACGGTCATCGATTGAGGGGGAGAGTGATTTTATCTAAAATATTTTCAAACGATATTTCATCAAAAAGTCTGGTTTGTACAATAATAAGTGGTTATCTAAAGATTTAATGTTATGTCATGGTATGATTTTCTTTAAAACTCAAAGATCTTATAAAATGAAATTTTTACTGTTCTTGTTTGATTGTGAAATTGTTTTATTTTACTTAAAGATCTCTTAAAACTATCATACCTGACACTAACAATCTTTAATATCAAAAAACTGTTCCTTATCCATCATTTTTCTAAATTAAATCTTGCCACGTCTTTCCACTAAATTTTTAAATGATTTAAATCAATTGGGATCACAAATCTCAAAAGGTTTGAAATTTTTGATCGGGGGAGAGATCGTGATTTAAATCTCAAATTTGTTTTAATGGAATTGGTTTTAGTCCTTTAAAGGCACTCCTGCCTCTATGTGCCAAACGATTTCAAATATACTATGCACATGTTGAGGGGGAGCATTTATCCAAAAAAACAAGATGAGTATTTAAACAAGGCACATATTCTCCCATGTTTTCTAAACCTTATTAAATCACTTGGGATCCAAAATCTCAAAGGGTTTGATATTTTTGATCGGGGGAGAATTTGTGATTTAATAATGAAATCTGATAAATGATGATCGACTTAATTCAAAAGTGCATGTTGCTCTCCCATATGTGCTAAACGCTTCAATCTCGGCATATTGTGGGGAGCATTTCAAAAATAAACTTTCAAGGTACAAAGATTTATATGTTTCAACATAAAGTACCTTGATTGATTTTCTAAAGGTTTCTTAATGGCTTTTTGTGATCGTGGATGTGCTTCAAAGAACTCTTTCCTCTATGTGATAAAATGATTTCAAATATCCTATGCACATATTGAGAGGGAGAATTTACCAAAGAAAATCAAATGGCTTTTTCTATGAAAATTGTGATCAAGAATTTATTTCAAAAGAACTCTTGCCTCCATGTGCTAAACAATTTGTAAAATCATATGCACAGGTTGAGGGGAGCATTTCTAAAATGATCAAAACAATTAAGGTACAAAATGTTTTGATTTTATATCACAAGTACCTTGATTGATTTTACAAATGATTTTTCAATTGGTTTCATGAAGGAAAGAACAATACGAAAAGACCGACCAATTTACTTTATGCATGGTGATATAAGGATGGTTAGGCTAGGTATTCGTTCCCACAATCCCACCAGAGCCGGAGGGAACTACCCAGGGACAATCCACTAGATAGTGTAGAGTCATTAGGTATGATGAAAAAAGGAGAAAAGTGAGATATGGGAAGAGTGCCGACTGAGAAAGAGCTTGAACTGGAATAAACCCAACAAGGTTCTAGTGAAGTCTCAAAGCATCGAAGGGTTGAAGAATGAAAAGAATTGAATGTGAAAAGGGTGAAAAGAAATAGCCCTCCATTAATTCAACCTTAGGGCAAAAACCGGGTTCAATACATATGCTACTGGTTGTTACTAAGGTAACACCGGAATTGAAGACAAGACGTCATGGACCAAAGGACGACTGCACTAAACTTCCCAAGCTACTCAAGTCCTCTTAAAAGGACTTGTTTCATTCTCACCTGAACCTACATAATCTACTCGACTTTCTCTTAGATTGTTGATATTGAAGAAAGAGACCCTCTCCCTAGTCTCCGGCATAGGAAACCAAATGTGCACTATTGAGTCTAGAGCCAAGAGATCATCCACAATATCTCATTAGGACACAAAATTATTGAAGACTTGCTGTTTCACACAATGTGGAAAGTAAGAATATAGTAAGAGTTCTACGCATTATCCTTGTGTTATTGCCGTAACATCCAAAGTGATATGTAAAAGTATTCACAATGAAGATGGAAATCCTTCTAGAGCCAACATCAAACAAGCTCTTGGTGGGTGACATGTGAGATCTTTTCTAAAGATCAAGCTTGTGACAACTGGACAAAAACGATGGGGCATTCACTCTTGAATCAACCTTGGTCGGGAATGGAATTGATGAATACTTTTGGAAAAACCGTTCGATGTGCAAATCTTCTTTTTCTCTAGCACATCGAATGTGTATTCATATTTCAAACACAAAAAATCTACGATTGAAAAATACTTTTGGAAAACCGTTCTCGATGCGAATCTCTTCTTCTCTCTAGCACATCGAATGTGTACTCTTTTCAAATACAAAAAGTATTTTTGATTGGAAATTGATCTTTCTCAAACCTTCGTAGGATTGCAAAACTCTTTCTTCAAGCACATATTGTTTTTCAAATCATTTTTCATCAACGATGAATCTGAATTTCTTTGGTTCACTCACCATTGTCTTCTTTGAGGCGTTCGGTTTAGAATACTAGAGCAACAGGAAACCTCACAAGGAGATTCTTCAATTATACATCATCACAAGACTTTCTTGATCAGCAGCGGAACGCGTGGTAGTTTCAATTCAACAAAGTGATCAAAGACACTTTTCGTGTTTTATTGATAACTATTGTTTGCGGTACATTTGGACGCTGTGTCGACGAATTGAGAAGTCAATCCAAAGCCGCATGCTCACAGCATCCACACTTAATTGAAGAAATCATGACTTGTGCATATCTACATAACACTGGCTCGATATTTTTATACTATGCTTCGCTTACGCGCTGCTAAAAAATATCATGAACCGTAAAGCTTCCGCTACTCTGATGGAAAGATGTCATGATCCCGAAAGTGTGAGCATGTAGGTCCAAAAGTCACAACATCACATGATGGCAACACAATAAAGGGTGATCCAGAGATTTACTTGCGTGGCGATGATCTCAAAGAAAGCTCGAAGATCATCAAAGATGTGGATCGATTAAAGGCCTCCACTAAAAGTACAAATCAATGCGGACTTTGAAGAATCGCTACTAATGCACAAAAGATTGCGAAACTTGAAGAATAGAAGTCTACGAGCTCAGAACTAAAGACAAAGATAGAATGCTAGGATGCAAAATGTATATCATGGGGTGACCTCCCTTAGGGGGAGATTGTTAGGAATTGGAAATTCCATGTGAAAGTGTCGGTCACCCCAATTATGGTCTGTAACACCCCCAAAAATGGTTTGCAGCAGAAGAAAAGGTTTTTGGGATGTTACTCAATTGGATCATAACACAAAGTGAAAAATAAAGATTTTTATTAAAAGATTTCATTTATTGACGTAAAATAGAGGTTACAAAGGTTGAATTGTTGCGGAAAATGGCCCATTAATAAAATATGGTCCCCATAAGTAAACAGAGTCATCTATGACCATGTCATGCCAATGCCCAAGTGCCTCCAGAGTTAGCTATCGCCTTTTTAATACCTGAGATAAACATGCTTAAAAAGATCAACACAATGGTTGAGTGATATTCATAGGTTTAGTAAATGGTTGAACACAAGTTAAAGATGATAATTGCTTCGAAGACAATTACCATAGAAAAACAGAGATTATTATTATGCACTAAGCTCATGACACCAAACTAAATGCATACACCTAATTACTGGTGTAAGTGATAAAATTGCCCCCAGATGTAATAGCCAATTACATAGAGATAATCAAATATAGGGTGCTACGTTATTTCCGATAACCCGAAGCTGGGTCGTCAATTCCTATAGTACTATCCACAATATGTGTGTTCACTCGCAAGTGATTAATGATTCATGATGAAGGGGACTTTTGGCAGGAAATTTACGCTATAATAATAATAGTCATGCAAGCATGCATTTTAAGAAAAGACTTGTGTTCTAGTTTATAGCATGTATCTCCCCCAAAGAGTTTATAAAACAGTTAAAAGAGTAAAAGTGGGGCTATGAACTCACCTTAGTTGAAGAAATCCGAAATAGCGTAAATTCAAATAGTATGATTGTGCAGTACCGACACGCCACCTAGATTAGTATAGCAAGTCTTAGTTTGTAGTTATAGGCTTAAGACTCGATGAAGTTTAAGAAAAACTTTCAAGTGTTTATTGTTGTTGTTGCTTGTGTGGCAGTGTTTACATTTAAATCTTTTCAAAATATTTTGTAAGTGTTGGCTCTTGGACAAACGTACAATTATATATATAAGGGTATATAAAAGTATACGTGACGAGTAAGTTTCCGGTTCAGGAGTAATCGAAAGACTTAGTATGGAAAATATTCACAAGTAACGTCTTTGTGAAAAATAAACGTTTAGTAAAACACTAATAAATACTTTAAGTTAAGTATCTACATTAGTAACGATTACGCGATATATAAGTGTGTCTATATATTTTGTTAATGGATGGTAAGTTAGAAAAAGCCCATAATATGTTTTCTAAAAATAGCATTATATTATCTAGTTTTTGTAGTTTGACCGAGTTTGTGAAGATGGCTAAGTATAAGAATTTTGACAAAAATTGGCATGACCGATCCGCAACTATTTGTTTTCCCTTTTAACCCAATAGTTACAAAAAAATGTCCCATTTTCAAAATATATATATTGCTTACAATTATAGTCTAATTAACTAGACCTTCTTAGTATAAATCGGTAAGAGAGATGTTGATTAGTTCTAATAATTCAAGGGTTAGATGTGTATAATGGTTAAAAGAAATAAGATGACAAAAAAAAGGATAGAGGCAAGGTTCGAACTCTGAATCTCTTGCTCAAAAGGCCAACGCCTCAACCAACAGACCAGCCTACTTGTGTATTATTTTCCAAACAGTTTGCTTATATAGTCCGACAGTTTTGTGATATATATATTTGCATGAAATACTTGACATTGTGCGTGTGAGTTGTGTTTGCATGTGTATGGTTTTGTTTGTGTTTCAAATCAGTTTTGCCATCTTTGTTTCAAATAAGTATTCAAGCTTATTAATAAGCACCAGTTTACAAGAATGAGACCAAAATAAGCTCAAATAAGTCTCGACTTATTCGAGTTTATTACGACTCAAAAACCAAACGATGTCAAAATTGTAAAACGATTTCGTGTAGATTTCCAAAAGCTCGTTTTAAGTCACAAAAAGCATTTTACATGAGTCGGCTTATTTTTAAAAATTCGGTTAGCGGGTTGGTCCTTTTGGCCCGATATGTAAAAATAAGTTTTCAAGTAGCAATTAAGCATGTATAACTTGACGATAAGCTATACAAGCCACGTATAAGCATATAAGTCGAATAAGCATTTGTCCTACGATAGCCAACACAAAAGTTTTCCCTTTAGTCTTTTTTAAGTTCAAACCACAAGAATCTTCACCATGTGTACGTGTTATAAAAACGGGTTTTGAAAGTTTAAAACACATCACGAGTATTATCAAGAAACTAAATACGAGATTGAGGCTATGTATTGAAATGGGTTTGTGAAAAACTTACAACACCAAAAGTGGTGGAGTGGTTCGAATGGAGATACGAATGTGAACTGAGAGGACTTTAGCTTTCAACACCTTAACTCGATATGAACCTAACCCGAAAAGACTCCATTGAACACGCCGAATGTTTCCAAGAACTTTTCAACTTGACCCACTGTCTCGCTAACCTCTTCCCTCGCTTGACAGTAACAAATTAAGAATTGTATGTTTGTGTTCATGTGACAAGCGAGATGACAAGGAGCGGTAACGAGGTTGTATAGCGCGGCTCCACAGCAAGCTTTCATACAAGAGAGTTTATGACCAACTCATGGTGAGTTTTAATAGATGCATGGTTTAACGAGGTGTGGGGAGGCAGTGGAGAGACAAGTGAGTAACAAAATGGCCATAACAACCCGATACTCTAGCTAGATTTCTAGATGATTGCGCCTGACTAGTTCCCTTGATGACAATCTGGTATGAGAGTTACCCCAAGACTTTCCCTTTTCTTCCCTTGCTAACTGTGATCGAGAGAGTGAGAGTGAAGTGCCGAATATGTTTTGTATTGTTTGAGTTTGGAAAATGAAATGAGAAGCGTTATGTGTGTATATGCCGAGTATATATAGGCCAAAGAAAAGATGAAATTTATTTTATGTATATCATGCGTACTAGTTTACTTGAACTTGTTAGAGGAGTTAAGTGTGTAAGTATTTGAAGTCTGCCATAAAACTAGTAAAAGTCGCATGGATAGTTTTCTTCTTGTCCTTGTTTCTGTCGAGACCCCAGAGTGAAAGCAAAAGGAGTGTGTAAGAGTGTGACAAGCGGATGTGAAGGGTAACATGAGTCTTGTCTTTCTTGCTTGAGTAAAATAATGCAAAAAGGGTGTGGGCATGCATTTGTGATGAGCCAAAACTAAGGAAAGAGGATGGCTGTTTGAAGGATGGTGACAAGGTTGTTTTTGGAGTTGACTATCAAAAGAGGAGATGATACTATTTTGATGTTTGATGGAAGGCGTAAGGAGAGGAGAAGAGAGCAAAAAGAGGTAGGGTGTGAAAACAAAAAGGGTAGGGTAATTTTGGTTTAGGTGTAATATTATTATTATTATTATTAGTATTATTAACAGTATTTAGTGTACCCCGTGTTTCGTCGAATCTCTAAATAGACGCACCTTCCTAGAGCCCGAAAAATATAAAATTTATATTTTTAGAAACGTTTTTGAGAGCGTAAAATTACAAAATAATTATTAGGTAGGATTTTGATTATATCAGTTTTGCCATTACTAAGTTGGTGTCGGCATATGATGAGTGTCGGGTTTTATGTTTTACGAGAAAGACTATCATTTTTTATTCAAATAAACTCGGAAAAATCTAGGAGTGAAACTTAGGGATATAATTACTATAGTTTATTATTAAAATTTGTTTGAAATTTTACGGGGTGTTATAGTACCTACCCCTTATGGGAACCTCGTCCTCGAGGTTAAGTTTGTGTTAATCGCTTATGTGATAAAGTAAGGATTTAAAACTTACTAAACTTGTTTGAAAACGTAGCGTGGTCAAATTTGTTCCAATATGTGTTTATTTAAAAGGTATGTCAACATTTCAAGAAATTCAATCTCTTTGCTCGTGTTAGGTAGTTAGGTAAGAAGTTTTGCGATCTCGAAAAGGATTATAATTTAGTGGATTAGACGTTTACACTTGACATAAGTATGATAATTTTTGTAAAAGTTGACGTTTTGATATTTCTCAGCGTAGAAAAGTTCGATAAAGTTTGACCAGAATCTTCTAACTCGTAAAAAAAATAAATGTTTTCAGAAAAGAAAATGCTACCACAAGTTTTATCGTTGATAAAAATGCAATCTAAAAAAAATTTCCTCGAAAGAATCCTAATTCAATAAAACTGGTTTCCACACGCGATGCAAGTAAAAAAAATGCAAAGGTCGATGTTTGATATTTCTTAGCATAAGAGGTTTTGATAAGGTTTGACCAGAATTTTATTATTTTATTATTTTTTTATTTTTTGACTCTTTAGAATAAACCTTTCTTTAAAAATGACACCACGAGTTTTATTGTTAGCACAATTGTTATTTAAAGAAAAGTCCCCGAAGTTTGAAAACGTCATAGAAGAAGATGTGGTATATATGTTTCCATAGGTTTTAAACGTTTATGGGCAAAATTCAGTTGTTAAGGTTATGCTTCTCGAATGTGAATGGTATATATGAAAATATAAAGTTTTCAAAATTTTAAGGGAGAACTTGATGTATGTAAGGAAGGTTGCTAAATTTAAGCTTTTGTAATGAAAACTCGTTAAATAAGGTTTTAGGCGACAACATGGAATCGATTCCAAGTTGGAGGTTTTTTTCACGTAATTCAAAGTTGTTTCTCAAAATAATTTCAAATACCTTAGCTTTTGTAGATGATCAATCAGTTTTGTTTCTTAGCATTTCTTATTATTGTTTTCAAAACAAAGCTTTTTTTTTTACTCCAAAAATTTGATTTATTTTCAAAAGAAAATATCGGTTATCCTTTAAAGTTTTTCAAGAGAGTAAATAGTTTATAAGGAAATTGCAGTAAAGTTTATGGAAAGGTTTGTAAAACCACTTAATTGATACTTTTGTCATGATAAATTGTAGTTTGTGGTCGGTATAAAAGCAACAACTTGGTAAGGTGATTTTTAAAACAGCTTATAAAGTAATAGAAAATGATTTATTATTTATAGAATAGTAGTGAAATCAAAGTTAACTTTGTGATATTTTGGTATGACAACGATTCAGATTTTAAAATAACTCGTGAAATGATTTGTAAAATAGCTTATGAGGAAACAATTTAATATTTGTCAAATAGTAGAAGATTTCGTAGTTCAAGAAATTGGGTGGTAGTAAAATACTTAGTACGGTAAAGGCAAAATAGTTTGTGAGGTAAGAGTACTAAGTTTTATGGTTTCAAATCAGACAGTGGCCAAAACAGCTAATAGTTTATAAGACCGTAATATAACTTGCAGGAAAATTTTTGTAATATAGTTTACAAATTGCTATCGCAATTGTTTGTTGTTTCATAAAATAGCGGTAAGGTAATTAATCGGTTTATCACTTTATAAGAAAATAGTTTGCAAAGTATCAGTAAGGTCATTGTTTATAAAGTGTTAGTAAATTCATAAATTTTTGGTTTAATGGCACAGTAGTAAGACTTTTTTTTTGGGAAAATGTCCGTGAAGTGATCTGAAAAATAGTTGAAAGTAGTTTGTGACAAAGTTTACTATTTCATAAGAGGGTAGTAGGACGGACCTTTGATATTTCAAAGAAATGAGTGAAAGGTTAGGGATACGTTCCCAGAAAAATGACTTGAGTTGCAAGTTGACTCTTGGTATGTTTTTAGATCTTTTAGTCGTTCGTTTATTATTTATGTTTAGCGAGGGGTTCCCTTTGTAGATGTTGAGGTGTGTCGTTCCTAGAATGGCTAGAGATGTAATCCGGTTCATCGATTGAGTACGAGTTTTGGGGTAGAGGTGACACTGTTACCGCAATGGATGACGAGATGAATTCGATCTCAACGTCTAAGAGAATGATAATAGGATGGGATGATGGATACATGGGTTGCAACGACCCCGTAATAGAGGTTTAATGGTCCAGTAATGAAGGCGATAAGTTGATGGGACGGGAAAACAGCAGACATGGTATTGTAGCAACCAAAAATATAATCTAAACCTAGAGTAATGTCGTGCGGTAATTTAGAATTTTAGTTAGTCGCGCATAATCTACTAAACAATTCTAAATTGTAAATATAATCGTTAACTCGCATCATGCAACATTCACTGGTTATGCATTATCTGCTAAGCAAATCTCATACATAACGTAGCACGAGGCGGATTATATGCCAAGTGGCAAAGTGGTCCATTTCAACATGGATCATCGTGTTGTCCTTGCGCGAAGTGGTAGTGTGCATCATCTGCCAAGAAAATCTCCATGCACGTTGCTAGTAAGATGTAGACGCGGAGGCGTAAGGTTGTGGTGTAAAATGGTCAGTTTAGAGAGTGTAGTAATGAGAAAGGTGTTCTACTTAGGAGAAAAAGTATCGTAGTGAGAAAATGTTGTGACATCAGTATGTGATGTGTAGAAGTAACCTTTGTAACTCTTATGATGAAAATTTTACTCTTTTTAGAAGTCAATCTGGAGGTCAACTGGACATACCACTATTATAACTACTTTCAGTATTGCAACATTCACCTCTGAGTCGGACATAGGTGATCAAGCTATGTCCCACTGTCCCTGGTTGAATATAGGTGATCAGTCTTTAAAGTTTGGTATGAAAGATTGAACAAATATTTCATTTATGTGGGGAAGAAGGCGTAGCACAGTGATACGTAAACATACGTATAAGTAAGGCAATCCTAGCTAATAGTGAGACTAAGTTGGCAGTAATAAAACACATATCTATTCAAAGATGACTTCAACGAGTCATAAGTGAGGCATTCAGCTTAGCAGGCAGGCATGCGTCAGTCATAGGGTTAAGTTTTTGTAAAAGTGGTTATATTCTAGGTTTTGAAAATTTCCTAGTTCTCTATAACCAAGTCTCTGATACCAATCTGTAACACCCCCAAAAATGGTTTGCAGCAGAAGAAAAGGTTTTTGGGATGTTACTCAATTGGATCAAAACACAAAGTGAAAAATAAAGATTTTTATTAAAAGATTTCATTTATTGAAGTAAAATAGAGTTTACAAAGGTTGAATTGTTGCCGAAAATGGCCCATTAATAAAATATGGTCCCATATAAATCGAGTCATCTATGACCATGCCATGCCAATGCCCAAGTGCCTCTAGAGTTAGCTATCACCTTTTTAATACCTTAGATAAACATGCTTAAAAAGATCAACACAATGGTTGAGTGATATTCATAGTTTTAGTAAATGGTTGAACACAAGTTAAAGATGATAATTGCTTCGAAGACAATTACCATAGAAAAACAAAGATTATTATTATGCACTAAGCTCATGACACCAAACTAAATGCATACACCTAATTACTTGTGTAAGTGATAAAATTGCCCCCAGATGTAATAGCCAATTACATAGAGATAATCAAATATGGTGCGCCCCGGTTATTTCCGATAACCGAGTCGGGGTCGTCAATTCCCATAGTACTATCCACAATATTTGCGTTCACTCGCAAGTGATTAATGGTTCATGATGAAGGAGACTTTTGGCAGGCAACTTAGGCTATAATAATAATAGTCATGCAAGCATGCATTTTAAGAAAAGACTTGTGTTCTAGTTTATAACATGTATCTCCCCCAAAGAGTTTATAAAACAGTTAAAAGAGTAAAAGTGGGGCCATGAACTCACCTTAGTTGAAGAAATCCGAAATAGCGTAAATTCAAATAGTATGATTGTGCAGTACCGACACGCCACCTAGATTAGTATAGCAAGTCTTAGTTTGTAGTTATAGGCTTAATACTCGATGAAGTTTAAGAAAAACTTTCAAGTGTTTATTGTTGTTGTTACTTGTGTGGCAGTGTTTACGTTTAAATCTTTTCAAAATATTTTGTAAGTGTTGGCTCTTGGACAAACGTACAATTATATATATAAGAGTATATAAAAGTATACGTGACGAGTAAGTTTCCGGTTCAGGAGTAATCGAAAGACTTAGTACGGAAAGTATTCACAAGTAACGTCTTTGTGAAAAATAAACGTTTAGTAAAACACTAATAAATACTTTAAGTTAAGTATCTATATTAGTAACGATTATGCGATATATAAGTGTGTCTATATATTTGTTAATGGATGGTAAGTTAGAAAAAGCCCATAATATGTTTTCTAAAAATAGCATTATGTTATCTAGTTTTTGTAGTTTGACCGAGTTTGTGAAGATGGCTAAGTATAAGAATTTTGACAAAAATCGGCATGACCGATCCGCAACTATTTGTTTTCCCTTATAACCCAATAGTTACAAAAAAAATGTCCCATTTTCAAAATATATATATTGCTTACAATTATAGTCTAATTAACTAGACCTTCTTAGTATAAATCGGTAAAAGAGATGTTGATTAGTTCTAATAGTTCAAGGGCTAGATGTGTATAATGGTTAAAAGAAATAAGATGAAAAAAAAGGATAGAGGCAAGGTTCGAACTCTGAATCTCTTGCTCGAAAGGCCAACGCCTAAACCAACAGACCGGCCTACTTGTTGTGTATTATTTTCCAAACAGTTTGCTTATATAGTCCGACAGTTTTGTGATATATATATTTGCATGAAATACTTGACATTGTGCGTGTGAGTTGTGTTTGCATGTGTATGGTTTTGTTTGTGTTTCAAATCAGTTTTTCCATCTTTGTTTCAAATAAGTATTCAAGCTTATTAATAAGCACCAGTTTACAAGAATGAGACCAAAATAAGCTCAAATAAGTCTCGACTTATTCGAGTTTATTACGACTCAAAAACCAAACGATGTCAAAATTGTAAAACGATTTCGTGTAGATTTCCAAAAGCTCGTTTTAAGTCACAAAAAGTATTTTACATGAGTCGGCTTATTTTTAAGAATTCTGTTAGCGGGTTGGTCCTTTAGGCCCGATATGTAAAAATAAGTTTTCAAGTAGCAATTAAGCATGTATAACGTGATGATAAGCTATACAAGCTACGTATAAGCATATAAGTCGAATAAGCATTTGTCCTACGAGAGCCAACACAAAGGTTTTCCCTTTAGTCGTTTTTAAGTTCAAACCACAAGAATCTTCACCATGTGTACGTGTTATAAAAACGGGTTTTGAAAGTTTAAAACACATCACGAGTATTATCAAGAAACTAAATACGAGATTGAGGCTATGTATTGAAATGGGTTTGTGAATAACTTACAACACCAAAAGTGGTGGAGTGGTTCGAATGGAGATACGAATGTGAACTGAGAGGACTTTAGCTTTCAACACCTTAACTCGATATGAAACTAACCCGAAAAGTCTCCATTGAGCACGCCGAATGTTTCCGAGAACTTTTCAACTTGGCCCACTGTCTCGCTAACCTCTTCCCTCGCTTGACAGTAACAAATTAAGAATTGTGTGTTTGTGTTCATGTGACTAGCGAGATGACAAGGAGCGGTAACGAGGTTGTATAGCGCGGCTCCACAGCAAGGTATCATACAAGAGAGTTTACGACCAACTCATGGTGAGTTTTAATAGATGCATGGTTTAACGAGGTGGTGGGGAGGCACGAGTGGAGAGACAAGTGAGTAACAAAATGGCCATAACAACCCGATACTCTAGCTAGATTTCTAGATGATTGCGCCTGACTAGTTCCCTTGATGACAATCTGGTATGAGAGTTACCCCAAGACTTTCCCTTTTCTTCCCTTGCTAACTGTGATCGAGAGAGTGAGAGTGAAGTGAGCGAATATGTTTTGTATTGTTTGAGTTTGGAAAATGAAATGAGAAGCGTTATGTGTGTATATGCCGGGTATATATAGGCCAAAGAAAAGATGAAACTTATTTTATGTATATCATGCGTACTAGTTTACTTGAACTTGTTAGAGGAGTTAAGTGTGTAAGTATTTGAAGTCTGCCATAAAACTAGTAAAAGTCGCATGGATAGTTTTCTTCTTGTCCTTGTTTCTGTCGAGACCCCAGAGTGAAAGCAAAAGGAGTGTGTAAGAGTGGGCGTTGACAAGAGCATGGAAGGGTAACATGAGTCTTGTCTTTCTTGCTTGAGTAAAATAATGCAAAAAGGGTGTGGGCATGCATTTGTGATCAGCCAAAACTAAGGAAAGAGGATGGTTGTTTGAAGGATAGTGACAAGGTTGTTTTTGGAGTTGACTATCAAAAGAGGAGATGATACTATTTTGATGTTTCTGTTGGAAGGCAGCGAAGGAGAAGGGCAGAAAAACAGCGAAGGAGAAGGAGAATGAGAAGGAGAGCAGAAAGAGCTAGGGCGTGAAAACAAAAAGGGTAGGGTTTAGGTGTAATATTATTATTATTATTATTATTATTATTATTAGTATTATTAACAGTATTTAGTGTACCCCGTGTTTTGTCGAATCTCTAAATAGACGCACCTTCCTAGAGCCCGAAAAATATAAAATTTATATTTTTAGAAACGTTTTTGAGAGCGTAAAATTATAGAATAATTATTAGGTAGGATTTTGATTATATCAGTTTTGCCATTACTAAGTTGGTGTCGGCATATGACGAGTGTCGGGTTTTATGTTTTAAGAGAAAGACTATCGTTTTTTATTCAAATAAACTCAGAAAAATCTAGGAGTGAAACTTAAGGATATAATTACTATAGTTTATTATTAAAATTTGTTTGAAACTTTACGGGGTGTTATATGGTCTAGCATATGTTAGCTCGTAGACTTGTAGTTATTTACATTGTTTTGTAGTTAATTAGTTAATTAGTAGCGTAGAATAGTTTAGTGTAACACCGTGGAGGAAGAACGGGTCTTTACCCACTGTATGCCTGATCCACAGTCCGTCAGGAGGACGTATTTACTTGTAACTATAAATACCCCTTCCATCCTTGGAAGGGGTGGTGCTTCTCATAATCTAACATTAAATTTTTTACAAAGCAAGTCTCTAACAAGAAACACCCTCTCACTCTTTCTCTCTCTAAAACATGGCTTTCTTGTATCACCACCATCCTAGACCACTCGAATCATCAAACACAATAATATTTATGATCCTACATCTTCTACTTCTTCCGGTAAGTTATGGGTAGTGTGTATTCCTCAAGTGATGATAGGACTTGTGGGGTACTCGGTGAGCTTGTATTTTCTACTTTATCCTCTATCTTATCAAGATCGCCTATACATTTATTTTGTACTATGGTAACACCTAAATATGACATGCACCTAGGTACCTCAACTCTAACCATCTCATTCCTAAAAAAACTTTCCGATTGAGCCTTCCAAATTGAACATAGGTACCTTTGTTTTTTGGGTCCCATGTTCTACTTTTGAATTGGGCGTGAATCTCAAAGTTTTCCCAGGAGCCTCTAACACCATATTCCCAAAATTCCCCATCTGTTAAATAGTCAAGCCTCTTTTGGGTTTCGCGGTCGATACGAGTGTAAAAGAATCGAAGGGAAACAACAAATCAAGACCCTGATGAAGGAATTTTTGTAGTAAGTATTTGAAACGATTCCATGCATCAGGAAAAGATTCACAATGATGTTGTTGGAAAATGAAATGTCATTTGAAGTGGAAAGTGTAGATTTTGTAGTGGATTTGGTCGATTGGGTGAAACATTTGGCGGATTCGCGTTCTCCATAATGGCTAACGGAATAGTAGATGGGAAATTTTACGAAACAAAAACATAAAGAAAAGATATACTACTAGAAAGCTAATAGAATAAAAATAAAAATCTCACTTGATAGGAATTTATTGAGTAGACCTAGACGAGATAGAAATCGAAACCTAAACTATTCCCCGGCAGCGGCGCCAAAAACTTGATGCGGATTATTGTAACCATCAACGAGTTTTACAATCCTCCTAGGCAGTGTACCAAATCAATGTAGTCTAGTATAGGTAGGACACATGGGATTGATCGTTCTCTAGGGGAATAGTGTTGTGAAGGCCGAAGTGTATGTCAAGATAGGTCTAAAGGTGAGGGATGAGTCTTTTTGTATTTTTATATTTTTTAGAAAGCAAATTAAAATCTTGAGGTTTTGAATAATGGGCATTTTAACTACTAACTAGCTAAAACAAAACTAAATAACTTAAAATAAAATGCAAGAAAAGTAAATTGGTGGTAACTCTTATGATAGAAAAATGTGTTTACTTAGATTTCTTTACTCCTATGTTATCTCTTATTGATTAGTCGAATTGTTACACCCTTGTTTTAATTGGAGCTTTGTATTCTGTTTTAAAGTATATTACGTCTCCTAGGATCTACAAGCCGCAATTTATGCAATAAATACAATGAGAAAAACCACCAGTGCACTCCAGGGTTTCGTTTTGTAAGACGGTCAAGCTAGTTACATATAAGAATTAAGCCAGTTTTCTCACCCTAACGCGAAGCAACCAATTCAACAAGAGAAGATAATCAATAATTAATAACAAGGTTTCATAAATCTAGCCTAGTATGTTAAAGTGAAGAAAAGAAAAGCATATAATCAAATAACAAATAGACATATTGTAACAAATAGACATAGTGCTACTCTCACACGAACATGCTTAATACGCGTAGTTCCTTGAGAACTCTACTAGCAGTGGACCATAAAACGCGTTGTGTCTGATAAAGTGGATATTATTCTTATATACCAAAGACCTCTCCAAGCCTCTGTCGATGTGGGATTTGTCTAAGGTGTTACAATCACCCTCTTTGCCTAGGGTGTTACAATCACCCCCCCCCCCTTAGGGACTCATCGTCCTCGATGAGGTTTTCCCCACTATCCTGAACGGCTCTGGAGTGGCTTTGATACCACTTGTAACATCACGCCTACTGATACACAATATTGTCCGCTTTGCCCTGATGGCTCACAGCTTTGTTTTTGTGGCCCTCGTGTGAGACTTCCCGGTAGGTCACCCATACCAGTGCTACTCTCACACGAGCACGCTGAACTGCGTAGTTCCTTGAGAACTCTACTAGCAGTGGACCACAAAACGCGTTGTGTCTGATAAAGCGGATGTTATTCTTATATACCAACATCTCTCCAAGCCTCTGTCGATGTGGGATTTGCCTAAGGTGTTACAATCACCCTCTTTGCCTAAGGTGTTACACATATTGAATAATTAAAGAGAGATTACTTATCTTCAATTAAACATGAACCAAAGTGGCTGAAAAACCTTCACAATTACTGTGAAATTCGTCTAGGGTTTGCCTCTCCAAAGTGTTACGCAAATAATGAAAAACATGCGAAGACATATATGGTATTACACTTGTGAAGGCGTCACCTTATAGGTTTTGATGCTGTCAGCTCGCCGTCATTAGGGTTCGTCATGTGCAAGTCACCGTTATGACGCCGTCGCTTTGGATCTCTGACGCCGTCATGTGATGCCTGACGTTGTCCCGTTGTAAATGATATGGGCCATCTCTTGTTAGCTTTGTACATAAATCTCAACTTCAAATTACACCTGAAGCCGTCAGGTTGTAGCGTCTTCAGATTCCACTGAGGCGTCGCTTGTTAGTTTTCCACCAAAAATCCATCTTCAGTAACAAGTGACGGCGTCATGTTGTGATGTGTGACACCGTCAGAATCCCTTATCTGACAGTATTTTGCGACTTCGACGTTTTCTTCTCTTTTTCGTCCAAATAACCATAAATGTGCTGATTTCCAGATTTTTCGTCCCAAGTACCTGATATGCAAAAAGAAACGATTTAGGGCAATATTTGATCATACTCATACAATTTTGGGCTTAAATGACCCCTTAAAAAGACATCAAATAAATCCTTATCAATAGATATCCATATTACTGCTATGTTTTGCACATGAGATTATGGAGAGATTATGCTTATTTTTTCAAAAAATAAGATACTTAAAAATAATCTTTGTTTGGCAGATACAACTTATAAGAGATTATAAAAAAAAATCTTTCATAATCTCTGAAAATAAAAGGTTACTTCATGTAGCTTATAAAAATAAGAGAAAATGATGCAAATATACCGCATGCCCTGAGGCTAGTCACTTTCCGGACCACTTTTATTTTTAATTTAAAAATGGACCAAGGGCAACCGCTTTCATTGGACAACTCATTAAAATTGTGACAAGTGTCCCGTATGTGTAAGGTATTGTTTTTTGGCAACCAAAAAGCGCTGGACAACCGTATTTTTATCAAAGGATTTTTTTGTCATTTTACATACACTACATACACAATTTTTGTCATTTGCTTACTAAAGCTTTTGCTTACTAAAGGGTTTAATCATCCCACCCAAATCAGAACCCCAATCCCAAATCATCCCACACTAAAATCAAAAATAAAAACCGATCTCACACACTTAAGTGACTTTCAAACACTCCGCCACACTCCACCGTCAAAAGTCACCGAAACCCTAACTCCGCCACACTCCACCGTCGGAACTCGCCGAAACCCTAAATCCGCCACACTCCACCGTTGTTATCACCTAAATTGTTTGATTAATACATGTGTTGTTTTTGTAGTTGGCGGTATAAGTTTAAAACCTTTGGAGTTATATCTTATGGTAAATTGATTGTTTTTACTGTACTGGTTAGTTAAATCACTCATTTTGATTGTTCATGACTTCATGTATCGTCAAATTGGTCATTTTTTTCATTGATAAGAATGTTTGTTTTGTGTGATTTAAATTTTTGGTGTTTGGTTACAGGAAGGTTTTTGAGGATGTTTCTTGGTCCAATAAATGTTCATGCTACTAGAAAAGATGTCCAATTAAAAGTGAAGAAGGAATACAATAGTTTTAGTACAAGAAGAGCTCCATATGAGGTATTTTAATGTCATTACATGACTAGTTTTTGTATACAATATTTATATGTTGGTATTTAATTTCAGGAAAGTTGCGCCTTTTAGGATTCATCTGGTATTTTTTGGTATAATGACAGTTTGGTAGCTCTGTTGGCAATGGAATTGAAGGCAGATCTTCTTGTATTGCTGAGTGATGTTGATGGTATAGCGGTGCTCCCAGTGATCTGCGGTCAAAGCTAATTCATACATATGTTAAACAAAAACATCAGAAGGCAATCAGTTTTGGAGATAAGTCAAGGATGGGACGAAGTGGGGATGATAAGTGAATATGTGAGAGCTCTTGTTGCAAACTGAAATTGTGTTGATATTTTTGTATGTTTAAGGTCTTATGAAAAACATGATTTGAGGTCCTTTCTTTCATTCGATTTTTTAGAAACAAAAGCGTAGAGCAGAATATGGTGGTGTGAAACATTGATCACATAACAGATAAGTAGGATCGAGGATTTGATGAGTTAATCATATTGGTATTTTTGATAGGTCTCCTCCTATTGCTAATGTTGTTTAAAGGGTCGTAATGTTGTTATCGAGCAAAGTTATGGAGCCCCCAAGGTGAAAAAGGACGGTGTCACTGTGGCAAAAAGTATTGAGTTCAGAGACAGGGTTAAGAATGTTGGTGCTAGCCTTGTCAAGCAGGTTGCTAATGCTACTAATGATGTTGCTGGTGACAGTTATGGTTTCCATAATTAAGTAGAAAATTTTGTTGACATTGTTTACTTCTATTTTTTACCTGGACGTCGACACGAAGCTTTAATGTTATAATTTTTCAGGTACAACGTGTGCGACTGTCCTCGCACGTGCAATATATTCTAAAGGTTGCAAGTCAGTTTCAGCTGGAATGAATGTTATGAATCTTAGACGTGGGATCAACATGGCAGTTGATTCCGTTGTCACACACTTGAGGAGCAAATCTAGGATGATTAGTACATCTGAAGAAATAGCGCAGGTTTGTCTGGTGTACAACTAAATAATCCATCATTAGTATAGTGGGTCAGACTGGTATGTGATTTATGGTCTTTTTCATCTGATAAATAGGTTGTTAGTGTGTCGAAAGCTGTTATGATTAGCTATAACGAATATTTTTGTTGTTGTTGTAGAGTTGATACTCCGAGTATCATATTCGAAGGGTACCCGAACTTAATATTAGGTTTCAATACCTTTCTTCCAAAGGAATATGAAATCACCCTCGATAAGCCACAAGCTAAGAATCCTGTGGATTTTAGTGAAGCTTATCAATTCGTAAACAAAATCAAGGTAATAAAATGATTAAAATAGTGAGATAATGTATAATAGTATCCCTTCGGAAAATATTCCTCTAACATGTTGTGTGCTTGCAGAGGAGATCTCAGGGTGACGAGCATTCATACAATTCTTTTCTTAATATTTTGAGTATGTACAACAATGAAAACAAATCCGTTAGTGAGATCCACCAGGAGGTAAGCTATTTAAAATGTGTATATTTTATATTTCACTTACTCGACTTGTATGCTTGTGTTTTTATCGTCTACCATCTTCTTTCAGGTTGCTGCTCTTTTACATAACCAGCCCGACCTACTCGAGGAGTTCGCCAACTTTTTACCATCCGGACACAATGTTCATTCCGGTAGCAATCATAATAGGAGCTCTCCATTGGCACAACACGACCTCGACATCCCGAGAAGGTAGTTTTCGACCTAATGGCTAATCTTTAATACATCATTTTTGCATAAAGTCTCATAGAAAGCATATATCTTCATTTACTTTGTGAACTGAAATAAAATTTTGTTGGCAGAAACGTGCCGTTAGTGTTGAAATGTCGCATCCTCGTCGAGAGGAAGGATTTAATAGACACGCAAAGAAAGAAAAAATGAAAAGGGAAGACAGAGAACACCCTTCACAAGATAGAGGTTTTTATCATCATGGAGCAAACCATCTCACCCACAAATGTAAACCTGCTAGCGCACTTGAGGACTCTGGTCCTTCTCTAAAAAAACTAGAAGACTCTGTTACCGAATTATTTCACCAAGGTATTTCCTAATTCGTAATCAGACTGAAATAATCCGAATTTGTGTACCTCAACACGATATTTAAATGGTACTGAGTTGTTTTGAGTGAGTTGGTTTACTAATATGCTTCACCTTTTGTCATTTATTAACATAATATTTTTGGCAAATATGCGTGATGAAGTGCTTTGTCTCCGTGAGAAGGTGAAAAAAAGATTACATAACTCAGACAATTACCGAAAATTCTTGAGCTGCATTGTGCATTACAGCACAGAAAGTATTACTCAATCAAACCTGGAAAATCTGGTAACTGAAGTACACTTCATATATTCTTTAAGATCATCGTTTGTTTCTAATAACCAAATATTGTATATTTGTCATCCATTTTCCCCTGATTTATTGTTAGACTTTTGTTATGCTAATATGTTATATCCTGTTAGAGCGGTTTGGCTATGATTGAGACATGATAACTTTTGATTTCACCTTTGAGCTCCCATATGTATGCAAACTTTTGGCTTTATGGACTGTTTGTTGATACTCCAGCTTTCTTAATTGTACAAAGACTAGTCTTTATCTTTGACCAGTTTTTAAAACTTAAATCCATGTCATGTTTGATTCTTTACTTAAATTCTCACTCTCTAACTAGCATTTAGTGGCTTATAAAGTATAAAATCATTATGATGTGATTTTGTGTTGTCTTTGGACTGCTTTCATCTTCTGTAGGTATGGGTTCATACCTTCTGGAGACTCAATCATGATGGAAGAATTTGTCATGGTGGGGCATGTTTGAAATTGAATGAGAGATGTGTAAGTGCGAATGATTATGTGGGTAGTAGAAGGTTAATGATATAGGAATGATAAATAAACGAACCTGCTACCTAACTACCTGTTTAAAAGTATAATCAGCTTTTCTCTTAGAGGAAGAGATTCTTGACCTTGTGTCACTTTAGGTGACATAAGTATTCATGTCTCTAGATGATCAACATATACAATCTGATGCCTTGAAATCATCTTCCTAGGCTAATATGATTCGCAAAACCACTGTGCTGGATGTGATGAGAAGACTTCTCCAGGAAAGCAAACTAAAAAGGTTGTTTTATAAGGCATGCTGTGTCATATTTACTAACAATTTTGTGTGTGCTATATGAACTTTGCTACAATGGTTTGCTTAAAAAAAAATTTAGTTGGAACTGATAACACTTTCATAAAGCTAATATTTACTTGATTTTGTGAATCATTTGCAGGGCTGCAGGTGCTGACAAGAAGAAGTGAAGTGTTGATTCACCTAATTTTGTCAAGAAAAACTAGTTGAACTCTCTGAGTATTATTAGTTCAGTAAAACATTTTCTATCTACTAGTTGTATTTTATGAAATATTTTGGAGTTGGATTTATGTACTCTTTCTTTTGAAAAGAATTATGTTCTCTATTTTAATCTTGCTCTGGGTTGTCTATTTTACACTACTAGTTGTGTTCTGTTCATATGTGTGAAAAGCTGATAGCCATTTTTTTGCACATTTTGACCATCAGCCTTTAACAATTGTTAGTAGGAATTGTATGTAACAACTAAAGCTGTCATTTACTGTTGGTGGGTTCAAGGTAGATTCCAATTTTCTGTAGAAACTTAGGATAAAACTAACTTCCGTCTTTGCAAGCCGGTTTACTGAATTGACTGGAGATGGATTTAATAGACCAAAAGCTCTGACCAAATTGAGTTTTAGTAAAATATTTTTGGTTCGAACAGTCTGCAAGTTTTTGGTTCCACTTTGGTGGATAGTTTTTTTTTTCTAGCGAAAAGCTGAAATTATATCGTGTCACAGAGACATAATAATATGACATCGATTCTTAAACCTTGAACTATGTGCCTATTGACGTAAATCTTGAATTTGTGAACAGCTTGGAGTAAACCTGGAACTTGACACAACTTGAGCACTTGACTTGAATTGAACTTTAGACTAGAACCCAGAGCTTTGACAAAATATTGATGGCCGAAGACATGTAAAAGAAAATCCTTCATTACTCGAAATACATTTCCAAGTACACATAATTTATAAGCTAAAAAGTACACACAAGTTATAAGGTAAATGATCTCATGACCATAACCATGAGATACTTATGGTGTCTATTTGGCTATATAAGATGCTAATGGCGGAGTATTAGCATGCTTCCAAGTGGATTTCATTACTGCATCAGGATATCTATCACCCTTAATCATTGACGCGATTGTTTCAAGCTCACTCATGTCTTCATGTGACAGCTTAACAGATACAGCTCCAATGTTTTGCTTGAAATTATTGATCTTCGTTGTGCCAGGTATAGGTCACACATCCTCCCCTTGGTGTAGGACCCACGCCAATGCTAGTTGTGATGTGGTACAACCCTTGTTTTTAGCCATTTGGTGAACTTTTTCCAACAAAGCCTTGTTATGCTCTAGATTATCACCCTGAAACCTTGGGAATTGCTGCAGAACAATCAAAACTAATATTCAATCCCATCGCCATCATAAAGTCACATTTGTTATATCATAAATGTAGTAGAGATCAATGTAGTCAACTCCCAGCCGTTTTAAGCTACCGTTGCCATCCTCCTTGACGTACACAGGATCACCGGTTACTGTCAGCCCGGTTTCAGGTGAGATAGACTTGATTCCAAACTTTGTAGCTATTTGCACTTTGTCTCTCCTCCTTCCCTTCAAAGCCTGTAGTAATATATCAATCATCATTTCTATTCAACTAGTTATATTATGGAGTGTTTGGGATTGCTTATTAACGGCTTGTCAGGTTATCGATAAGCAATCTCAAAAATACTCAAAACCATGGTTGGCATTTTGGGTTGGCGGGTCCGTACTATACATCCCAACCTGACCAGGACTTGTTCAAGTAATTTGGTCAAATGTGAATCTTAACCATTAGATGACCCATTTATCTAAAGGGGTTGCGAGTCTAAACGGGTCAGATGGGTTAAACGGGCGTGAACTCTGAACACGACTAATTAAGCAATCATCTAAACAGGTTACATGGGTTAAAGGGGTAGTTGGTTCGACCCGTACAACCCAATAAAACTTTAACTTTAACTTTTACTTAAAAAGTCAAAAAGGGTTTGCTAGTTGACCCGTTTAACTCATACTCAACCCAAACACGACATGTTTATTTAATTGGTTAGGCGGATCAACCCATTTCGACACGACCCTCACCCTACCCCAAACTACTTATCTAGTATATCAAAATGCAATAATCAAATCAAAGCAAAACACAACGGACTAGTTCTAACCTGGCCAATGCGTAGCTCATTAGCATTCGAGCCGTAAACATCGGATGTGTCAAGAAAGGTGACACCAGAATCAATGGCAGTATGCAAAAGCTGGATCATTTCTTGCTGAGGCTTATCGTTTTGAGACATGCTCATACATCCTAAGCCAATGGCTGATACTTGCAAACCTAGTGAACCAAGCTTTCTTGTTGGCATCACCATTGTTTCTTACTTTGATGTTGTTATGTAAATACATCAAGTCACAACTCACCAAAAAAAGGCGTATTATATGAACCTCACCTGAAGAAATGCATCTTATAGAAGCCAACTGACAATATGGTAAAATTAATTTATTTAAGTACTATTTAACAAAGACCAGAAGATGTAACAAACCACTTGAATAGTGAAACCAACACCACTAATCATGTAAAATCAACTAACCACTTCTCACAATAAAGGGTATGGAAAAGTTCTTACTCAGTGAATACCGCCTTCATTTTGGTCTGGCCTTCAGCTACAGCTGACGGACTCATGCACTGAAAGGGCATTTTAGGAATAACAGAAATTAGTAAACCTTAGTATACCTTATTAGTAGAGAGTACATATATCGAAAATCAAAAGACAACAATTTCAATAAACATATATCAAAAACACGTGAAAAAACGTTGAGTTCCATACCTTATCTTGCATCTCCTGCTTAATCGCCTCCAACTCTGGTCTCAATATCTCTGTAAAAAACGCAAGAGAAATGACAACTAATTACAGAGCAAAAAACATTCAGACAGCAAAAAAACTCTGGTCTCAATATCTTACAACGATTAATTTTCTCCCCACTCCCAATCCCACAACATAATATCTTTAGATACCTTGGTAAATAATCAACCACTTTATTGAAAACTGATTTGTATAAGAATATAGGGGATGTTTGGGACTATCTATTTTAATTTAAAATAGACGGTCCCAAACATCCCCTATATTCTTATCTGCTTAATAATTTAAACACGTAACAACATGCTTATTTACTAGTTTAATCCAAATGCTCAAAATGTTTATAAATAAGCACTTAAGTAAGCAATCTCAAACACCCACTTAGCTGATCAACCAAACTATTGATAATATAAAAGGTGTATGACCTTAGCGACAAGGGTCTGAACACCGGCATACTTAACATCCCAACCGAACTCAGTCATGGACCAACCGGTCCCACCAAGGGCGTCACCGTTTCTACCTAGGTAATCCGAATAAAACTTATTGTTTGTTGCCTTGTACATCCAAGCAGCTCCCCATAGCAACTCATCCTACAAAATCAAATGAATAAACAAAAGGTTAAAATGTAAGTCAACATTGATGCATGAAAAAAGTTAGTTAAAATTAGTTATAGTTCATGATCACGTAATGCGTATCCACTGACAGACCGGTAGTACTTTTGCGCCACAGTAATACTCCATTGTATATTTTATTAATCCTTAAAATGTAATGGCTGACCTTTTTACTATTACCTTTGGGGCATTAAGGTAGCACCAGCTCTCGTCAAAACTTGCTGCTGCACTTAGACATTCTGCTGCTAGTCATTCTCGTTCCGCTGCTACGATTCGGGTTACCACCGCTTGCTTTACTCGACCACTGCTATCATGACTTGATAGCACTGCTAGCATGTTCTTTCCACTGCTAGTTATCTCTTTTCCACTGCTAGCGTTTTCTTACCACTGCTAGGTTGACGTTTCCACTGCTAGTATATTTTGGTAACCACTGCTAGTGTTAACTTTTACCACTCCTAGTAAACTACTCGACCACTGCTACTTTACCACTGCTAGCTTTATTTGTTTCCACTGCTAGTCATCGTGTTACCACTGATAGTTAACTACTCAGCCCCCACCTTCACATGCAATGCAAAAAGGAAACCCATTTTCTTTCAAAATACAATTTGCATAGTGTAAATATAAATAAATAAATATACAACTGTAGGAGTTACTTAGAGCTTATTTTAATATTTTTGACACACTATTGGACAGATAGTTTGTTCCAGTAGCTCAAGACGAGATCAACAAGATGATATAGCCAATAAAAGTGCAAAACATCACTTCAAAAACAGTACTTAACGTCAAATACATACAAGTTGCAGTTAAAAAAGTCACAAAGATCTATCAAGGCTATGCAAAGATACAACAATGATCTTCAACTCTCAAACATATACATCCCGATATCCTAGTCTGTATTTTAGATCTAAAGCCAGTCTCGCAAATACCCTCACGACTTTTTAATAATATGACTACCTTTTAATTGCATACTGAATAAACATAATCGTTCACAATTAACGGTCTAAAAAACACATCAAGTAAAATCGGAAAAATCGCGTCATGATCAGATAGTAAGAAATTAGGTGACTTGCATCTAAAAACCCATCACAATCAAGGAATTAACATATTAAGGGGTGTTTGTTTCGGCTTATATAGCCGGCTTATGGCGTATTTGGTTTTGAGCTTATGTTTCATAAGGTCACTTTTTGTGGTTTATTCTGAAACTTTTCGGCTTATATGAGCTTATTTTGACATGATAAGCTTATATAAGCTGAAAATTTTCAAAATGAGACACAAAAAGTGAGCTTATGAAGCATAAGCCGAAAACCAAATAAGATATAAGCCGGCTATACAAGCCAAAACAAACACCCCCTTAATAGATACAATAACATGAGTGATCACTCACTGTTACACATAACTGCATACGTTAAATCGGTGATTAGATCATTTTTAGTGGTACACGTCGGCAAGTCATCAGATCAGAAAAACACATAAAAACACGTAAATACAAAATAATAATGATCGATTATTAAGATATGATAACATCAGTGGTTGTAATTTAGTCTCAAAAAAGATGGTTGGTGTAGAGTTTAGAGAAACCTTTTCTCGAGCTAATCGTAGTGCTTCTCTCTAGAAGTCCAATCCTCAATTACTGAATGATTATCGGAGTCACCTCCTTGGATTACAAAGTGTTTCACTACACGTTGAAGTAGCATCACTTTAAAGTGTCCCTTCTGGTTGCAAACACATTTCAAAATATCAAAAACCAGCATAAAATTAGATAAAAACTAATCAATTGGCAAGTTTAGCAAAAGTTGCACTGCCAAATTGCCAAGGACTGAGTAAGAAACAGATGTATTCTTACTAGCAGAACCTTAAAGATGAAAGCCTAGAGTATAGGAAATGTATCAAGATTGAGTACATCAGTGAGATAATTATTGAACTGAATATACATCACATAGCCACATCAGCCAGTTCTGTTAAACTATGTAAATATATACAATTTTGAACAGCACAAATAGATACAAAAATTGAGTTTTATGACTTCGAAAGAGAAAAAATGAGATGCCACAACAAGACTTAAGCTCTATCGCATATTTATCTGACATATTACATAGAATTTAATTATTAAATTTCTTCTTTCGAGTTGCATATGTAAGTAATCAGTTTTGGTCATTTTCTATGTAGGGTAACCAACTTCACTTTCACACATAAAAGCCCTCAAACTTAATGAAAAAGATAAAAAAATAATTGATTTAAATGATCTAGGTCATTAATCCTATATTGCTAACTCTCGCCATGTAAAAGAACTCAAAATATTTAAGGGGGCTTTCTAGTAAAACAAACACATTTACTGTTTTATGCAACAACCTGTTCTTTTATGAGGTTATAGTTCCAGTATCCACGTATCAGGCACATGCATTTGATATATATCCGTGAAAAAAGTAGAATGCATGACAGTTTTACTTGCTAAGAAACAAATTACCGGGGGGCTGAAGGGTTGGGTTCCCTTGGCTCTCGTACACCTCATACATGCTATCCCTCCCGAATCAAGGCATTCATATAGATATTTAGAGACAATGCTAGCGCACAGTGAATAGGCTGCAATGGCAAACTCAACAAAAAATTGGTGAGCAGGACTTTAACGTGAGAATTTTAGCCAATTCACATTTAGATGGGCCGATCAAAGTTTTTCTAACTAGAAAATCAAAAAGTCTGGCGAAAGAGAAACAGACCAAACGGAACGAAAGTCGTCCAAAGTAATTTAATGTATACAAACTCCTAAATCGTTTTATATATATATTGCTAACTGAAATATCACTACACTGAATTCTGATCAAAATTTACACGCGATTATAAAAACAAGATTTCCACACAAGTCAATAGAGGCACAACAATAAGTTTTGATTGAGCATGGCCCATAAAGACTCTTAGTCCATTTACATCTCTGTCATTTTTTTATTTTTTTTTACTTTCATAAAACGGAAATCACTATCAATATCAAAACTAGTTCAGGTGCTTACTTGGATCTCCAACCCCGAGATCAGATAGATCATCCCAAAAGAAGATGAAGCATACAAACTCCTCCTTTCAGCAGGTCGATCCCGATAGGTGGTATGAGGCTGTTCTTTAACAGATGAAGCTGACTGTGCAGCAACTCATAAAATCGTCTCTTACCACTCACAGTAGGTGTTGGTGGTGTGTAAGAGCCTACAGCCGATGCGTCTGTCCTAAATGGCACTACTGAATTGCGTGCTTCAGTGGCCATTGATGAACCGATAGACACATTTGTAGATGGTGCCACATATGCAGTATCTAATTTCACCACTCCTCTACCGGATCCCCTTATGCGCAAATTGATATATAATCAGGTTTGTAATGTTTGTTTTTATTGCATATACCGTCCTAGATAGTTTGTACAAACTTTTCCATAGAAAGTGTTTCAGGTAAATCCAACTGAGCCCACACATAATTTACCCCTTGACCAGTCACCTGACCCACCCTTTTTTGCCACATCATATACCCAACAGAAATAAAACGGGATTAGCTATTTACAGTTTTTGTGCAGTGGCATAACGCGCTCTGAGCAAGTCCTTCTAATAATTTGTCAGACAACTTGCTAATAGAAAATGCTTCTGACAATTGTTCGATGGCAAAAGTTCCACTTTTAATAAGCACATCCTTCTTACTCTCACAAGCTTCTTTCACTTTCCTGCAAGATCAATAGATGGTATCCAAGGTTTAATAAAAGTTTCACAATTTAGCATCAGGAAATTTCGTGTTCAAATGTAGTACCTTTTAGCCAAATAAGTAAAACATGCCCAGCTTTTTGTGATGAAATCAAGTAGATAATAGCATAAACCTGAGCACGGTTTTAAACCCTGGCCTCCCGTACTTATCATCAGGTGGAAAGTATGTTCCTCCCATCAAAGGCTTCAAATCAGGTGAAAGAAAGACACTCAATGGCCATCCTCCACCACCATATAAAGCTTGGACATATGTCATGTACACCTGAAAAAATCATGTTTCAAATAATGTGTCAATATTTCCACTTTATAATCAGGTTTGTATGCAATAACAGAGATGATATAAACTTTGTAGATGGTGCCACATATGCAGGTTTGTACGCAAATTGATATAATTAGGTTAAAATTGAGCTTTTGAATGAAACAAACCCTAATATTAGGTTAAAATTGATGGAATCGATTTCAACCTAATTGATGAGATCGTCGGAAGATCACCGTCCGTGTAGATCGCCGTCGCCGGTTGAAGATCGCCGTTACGGTGCCGGTTGAAGATCGCCGGTTAAAATCAATGGAATCGATTTCAACGACGACGGTTAGGGTGAAGACGGTGCCGGAATCAGGGTTTCAGTGGTGTTGGATTTGGATCGAGTGTTTGTGTTGTGTGTTCTATAATTTGGATTTATGGAATCTAATATCATTAAAGTAGATACTGATACAGTATCTAACGTTTGTGATATGTTTACATATTTGAATTGCGGTTGATGAATAGGATATGAGATAGTTAGTGCTGCAAATACAAAATATATAAGCCCTGCCAAAGTACAAATGTAAAATGACTAAAATGTCCTCGTGTATAAATACAGTTGCCCAAAATATATAAAGTTGCCCAAAAAACAATACCTTACAATACATGACAAATACTTTCAAAATATGTACTTGTGTCATAGCTTTGTCGGACACGTGGCACCCCATGGTTGGCTCCAAGAAAATCGCTGGACAACCGGTCTATTTTCAAATTAGAAAAGGGCGTGGTCCGGAAAGTGATAAGCCTCAGGGCGCGCGGTCTATTTGACTAATTTTCCCTAAAAATAATCTCTTTTTATACTCTTTCCAAAGAATGGAACAAAGCAAAGACCAGACCAAAGCATCGCAACAACATCAGCACCAGCACAATACATTTTCGCCAAACATACCCTACATATTAAATGTTTGTTTCAAATATTGTTGAGACTATAACAATTTAACTATTTATTTCTTAATATGCACATGTTAAATTTAAATTTGCAAAACCTCATATATAGTTTGTTATATGTTGATCTAAAAATTATTTGTAACAAACATTTAATAATATAATATGAAGATATATTAAGAGTGATGTGTTAAAGATATTTTAGAAATAAATACTACATATTTCTTTTTATATTCTAAATAATTAATTAAAAGAGTATATTAATTTTTAAAAAAATTAAAAAAAAAGTAAATTTTAGAAAATAATATATTTACCTAGCAAAATATTTACTATAAATTATTTGTTAAAAATACTTTACTAAATTAATTTTGGAAAAGAAAAGAATAATTAATTATTTAGTTAATTAGTATAGAGTAATAGAAATTACATTTTATCAAATTGAGGATATGCATGCTTAATAGTTAAGGGTATTAGATGATCGACTTTGTCAAGTTCGGGACCCTAATATGTGTTTTGGCCTAATAGATATCATTATCATTATATATTAAATTAATGTATACGCGCAAAGTTATAAATATCAAAATGAAAGAATGAGTTACCGTGATATGTATAAATACAAAAGATTGTACATATACGAACGACTCGTGTTATTCTTTTTTATAAGTTTAACCTAGGTGTACACGGATTTAAAAACTAAATACTTAAAATTATTATTAACAGTAATATAAGTACACAAATGAAGGCACGACCCCATGAAAATGAAAATATGAGATTTTACATGTAGTAACGACGTATGTAATTCCTCTTCAAAGTTTGAATAATGATATCCCGAAAACATTTTCTTTCAATGGTCATTATGTGCTATTAAACGCGCATAATGTATCAAACATAATATTAATAATTAAATTTAAACAATATCAACCAACATGTCAGTAAAAAAAAGTCAAATACTTCATTCAACAAAAATATATACTCCGATATCAATCAATATTAATACATAATGAAAATTTATATAAAAAATCGGACGTATACAAGTATTGTAAATATATAAGTATAAAATATTTTTTACATATTTTTATAAAAAAATCTTACTGTATTTAACATTTCTGTGTATGAACGAGATTAAAATCTGTTTGTCAATAGGAAAATGATTGGGAGGCCTAAAATATGTGACTAATTGTGTGACTAATAGATATGGCAATAAATGATTGGTTTGTGAAGAAGTGAGTCCTCCTGCTGTCCCCAATAGGATGCTGACACATATGTTTAGGCATACTATTAGACATATGAGTTAGTCATCCCAATTAATGCCCTTGTCAATATGCTACAAGAATTGATCAGCTTTATTCTGTTTTTGACTTTTTTTTTCTCCAATGTTGTAATCAACATGGTTGAATTTGGAGAAACCAGCAAGAAGTTCCCAAAAAACATGGAATTATGCCAGATTACTAACTAAACAACAGAAAGATACTTTCTAATAAGAATACTTGAACCTGTGAAATACAGATACTTTCAGCTTCGTCTATCAAAACCTTTTAGACACAGGGTCGATGTAGTCCTAACAACAATACCCGTTACTTAAAATACATTCATTTTCCTCTAGAAACTCCGTTACATACACAAAAATCAAAAACCTATGGTTCTTAAACCAATATATATGCACTAATACAACATTTATTCATGGAAAAACATATAATTACATATACCTTACATAATCGCTTACGCATGTACCTTAATCAATCACTTCTTTCCTCTTGTCTCACGAGCCACAATGAGTTCTATGTCGCCCGCATCACCATTATCCGTCGGCATTAAAATCTCATCAAAAGTACTAAAATGATACTTTTCGCCAATAGCGCGTAAAAGCTGGTACACTTCAAACATCGTGGGTCGTTCTTTATGAGCTGGCAACACGCAGCTACATGCGACTTTTAGCACTTGAAAAACCTCTTTATCATATCCTTTACCAACTAGTGACACATCAATCGCATCGTGAAGTTTCGATTCGGTCGATAAATCTGAAATCCATTCGACTAAATTACCCCTAAATGTTTCAGGGGCTTTACTCACATGAGTCGGTTTTTCACCCGTTACTATTTCTAAAAGCACCACCCCGAAGCTATATACATCGCCTTTTGGGGTTGCCACGAGGGTTCGCGCATATTCAGGTGCGACATACCCGATATCACCAAACTCACCGTTCACGAAAGTACTCAAATGAGTATCCACCGGATTCATAAGCCTTGCAAGCCCAAAATCTGATATTCTGGCATCGAACTCTTGATCTAACAATATGCACTTCGAGCTTATGTTTCTATGAAGGATACGCGGGTTACAGTTATGATGTAACCACGCAAACCCTTTGGCTGCACCAAGAGCGGCTTTTAACCGTAACGACCATTCCATATGTTTTCCTTCTTCAACGGGATGCAAATTATCGTGTAGGGTCCCGTTTGCCATGTATTTGTATACTAAAAACCGTTCCTGTTTAGCAACACAAAACCCTAAAAGGGGAACGAGGTTGCGGTGTTTCACGCTACCAAGTGTCGCCATTTCTGATGCAAATTCTTTTTCTGAGTGCTGGGTGTCTTGTAATCTTTTAATCATAAGATGTGTCCCATCTTCAAGAGTTGCTTTGTATAAAGAACCCGTTCTTCCTGATCCGATAATGTTTTGTTTGCTAAAACTGTTGGTGGCTTTCATGAGATCACTTAATCTCATCTTCGATACGGGATTATCAAACATCGAGAGCTGTAATTCCAATAGAAGTTAGTGAGCTAAAAGTAGCAAGAAAATAAATCATTAAGTTATGAACAGGTCTATTTGGGTAAAATTCTTGTAGTTATTTTTAACTGGTAAAATATAAAAATTTATAGAAAAAATAGCTTTAAAAGAAGTCAAACAGTTTCAAAGTTGGACAAAAAGTATTACAGTCAAGCTAACATGGCCCATCCGAACAAAAAGTGTTATGGATCAAACCAACCCTACCCATTTCGATCCGTCTAAACAATAACCCGTTTTTGACAAGTCACCCACCCGCTATCTCATTTTATAGTTATCTTACCTTAATAGTTTTTGCTCCTTTGATATTCCGAGCCCATTTATTTTCATCGGGGTCTTCTTCTTTCTTCTTTATAGCAACTCTCCTCATAAAGAACATCATAACACCAACAATCACCGCAGCAATAGTAGCACCACCAATAGCGGCCCCTATAATCACACCCGAACTTTTTTTCTTTCCACTTCCTGCACAAGAAGACAAAGGCCCCCCACATAACCCGGGATTTCCCGTATAGCTACTAGCCGGAGCAGTAAAATTTGGCCCAAAATATGGCACTTGACCCGTCAAAGCATTATTAGCAACACTAAACTCCTTTATCCGATTAAGTGCACCCAGTTGACCCGGAATCTGACCCGTAAAACGGTTATTATTAAGTCTAAGAACATTTATAAACGAACAGTTTCCTATAGTCGCTGGGATCTCACCCACAAAGTTGTTTGATGAAAGATCGAGACTTGTAACAAATCCAACGATATCTGACATGTTGGCTGGGAGGGACCCCTCAAGTTTGTTGCTTGAAAGATCCAAACCCGTTAATGAGGTACAGTTTTTGAGGCCTAGTGGAAACTGTCCCTTTAACCCCATATCAGAAAGATGGATATTGAGCACTTTACTTTCATCGGGATGCCAACATTCAATACCCGTAAATCTACAGATGAAGCCTTCGGTGTTGTTATTGAAATCCCATGAAGATAAGAGGTTTTCTGGATCTTGAAGTGATTGTTTTATGGATCTTAAACAATCGATGTCACTTTGAACAGCGTTGCTGCGATAACTAGTTATAAACATCCAGAGACACAGTGAAAGTATCATCCATATACGAGTCATTGTGCAAGAAACTTGTGTTGGAAACCTCAGTTTTCAAGAAATGAGCCTGGAAAAGTAGCAAAAGAAACATGTTCAGATATTTAAATAAAATGATTGGCTCTTTGTTGAGAACCGATAATTCTGTTTGATTTTTGTTACAATCTAACAATCATTCGTAGAAAATGCCTACTTGAGATGTTTCGTATTGTGCTTTGAAAGTTATTATGCGATACTGAATTATCAGATAACTATCTGTTAAAGAACATATAGTGCAGATAGTGTTTGGATGTGCTTGAAGTTGTAATAATCACTTTCGTCTATGTTGAGTGTTTGGCAAAAGAAGTGATAGATAAAATAAGGGTCTATAACGAATTTTGCTCTACATTTTAATGATCGGATTGGTTGCAATTAGTATCAAACTGATTACTTAGACCTCTAAATAGTTAGATAACGAAAGATAAAACTGTAAAAGGAAAGATAAAACTGTAAAAGCAGAAGTATCTGCATCTTAGCTAAAAAAACTTATTAGTGTAAGTATAAGTTGTTATAATCAGATATCATGTTCAATACACACATTAAAAACAACCAAATAGCTAGGCCGTTAACAAGTACAGTATATACAATCTGGGAGAAACTATGCACATGTAAATGCCTAAAAAAACATTTCACTTGACCAACTATTACCCTTTGTGGATACTTAAATGAATTACAACCACCATTCAAAATAGAATTACCCAATTCAGATAACATAAACCGTGACTGAATAACCCTATATCCCTACAATATTTAGCACTGCATCCCTACAAATTTTAACACTATATCACTACACAATTAGAAACATTATCACCTCAGATAATCAAAACCCCAATGAACAACAGCAAAAACAACAATACCCGATCCCCATGGTGTGCGGGGGTACGGGGAACTCAAATTAGTAAAATTCAATAATTTAACCACCCAATATTAAATACGATCTCAATCAATACCCCCAACAAATTAGCAACACACCGACAAAACAAAAATATTAACAAAGCATAGCCTAAAACTAAAACAATCAGAAACCCATACGAATTCCATCAAACCAACATCAAATTTTACATAAATAAATTCAAAAGCACTAAAATAAAGAGCTTACACAGTACGCCGGCACATAAAGATTTTATAAAGCATAATCATCAACTCAAACAACCAAAAACCCATATCAATCCCGTCAAATCCAAATCAAATTAAGCATAAAGTGACAACCTTTACACCTAAAACCAAACAAAAATTACCAAAAGACCAAAAAATGAAGGACTTACAAAGCAAGATTCAATAAAACATAACCAAAAACTCAAATAACCACAAATCCATACGAATCTCACCAAACCCACATCAAATTAACCATAAAGTCACAAACTTTACAACTAAAACCTAACAAAAATGAAAAAAATAACCAAAAGATGAACAACTTGCATAGCAAGATTTAATAAAACATAACAAATAATTAACCAAAAAGTCACAAACTTTATACCTAAAACAAAAACAAAATAGTCAAAGATTCAAAAAAGCCTAATCATAAACTCAAATAACCAAAAAGCCACATCAAATTAAGCACAAAGTCATAAACTTCACACCAAAAAACTTAACAAAAATGAAGAACATACTGAGCAAGATTCAAAAAAGCCTAAACATCAGCTGCTAAAAACAAAAACCCATATGAAATCCATGAAACCCATATCAAATTAAGCATAAATTTAAAAAAATGAGGAAAAAAAGAAGCACTTACAGAGCAAGATTTAAGATCTTAGCAACATATGTAGATGAGTGATTTAGAATTTATTTAATGGGTAGAAGATATATGTGATGTTAAAAGTCTGGTCAAATAAGGAAAGATCATGTTTGGAGTGAAGAATCAAGCGACGACTAATAATGCTTGACTTGCAGTTACTTGTTACTGTTTGCCAATGCGTGTGAAGTGATGACTTTTTTGGTTTTCTCTTTTCTTGACCAATAGTGACGTTAGATTGCATTTGGGTTAATTTTTTCATTTTTTTTTGTGTGGTTTTCTTTAGTGGTGGTGTGATGATTTTGATTAATTTAGTGGTCTAAGATAATCATAATATTATGTTAGTGTTGTGAAACTAATAATTAAGAAGAGAACAAAAACAAGAATAAATATTGAAACATGGAAGAATTGTATTATTCATCTCTCTATGGAGGCATGTATATATAGTTACAAAGTGGAGTATTCCACAAGATACGATACTCTAAATAAGATAACTATAAATACTAAGAGATATGGACATCCATTCCATATTAATCCATAACACTCCCCCTTGGATGTCCACTTAAGGATTATGCCTCGTTAAAACCTTACTAGACAAAACCCAATGGGACAAAAATCTAGTGAAGGAAAAAGAGTACATACTTCCTTTATACGCTCGGGGATGTTGCCTCATTAAAAACCTTGCCGGAAAACCCTGTGGGGACAAAACCGTGGTCAAGGAAAAAGAGTGCAGTATCTTATCTCCCCTAATGATCACATCACTTAAGCTCATTTAGTCAGTGAAATACACATTACAGTGTGTTGATAGAATCACATGAATAAATATTCTCTACATGTTCGCATATTCATATTAAGGATTAACATACGTCATACATCTCATTCAAGTACATCATCGTACTTCATAAGTCATTCGTTGCAAACATAATTAATTCAAATGATATATTATATCATGTATGACCATTGACGAGAATCGTAAATGTTTCATACACAATTTAGTATGACACTTTTAAATCGATATTGTGATCATCATCTTTATAAATCAAAAAGCCTTTTCCACATCATGTGGCCTCATAAACATGAGTGTCGTTTATCCATATAAGGATAGTTAGCATCTTTCTTTAGTTTTCATGATGCACACATATTTCATCCTTTAGATGTTCAATCATAAGCTAAGACAACATGTGTCTTTTGTTTCAAATTCAACTTCTATGCATTCATTTGCCTTTATAATCATAAATCAAACTGCATGAAACTTAAACAATATTCAAATCTAGATCTTTTTATAAAGTTTCATAGGCAAGTATAATTCTTTATTTGGCACAATACTATACACTAAGGCAATCATTAAACGTATGTCACAAACATGATTAATTCAATATAACCAAGTAGTGTTCTCGAAAACTTCTCTTATATGCTTTAAGCATTAAAAATCACTAGCATGCTTCATGCATTTCAAATCCTATAATAAATTCTTGTATGAGCTCTATTCATTTATCTTTTAGACCCAAATCGATTACTTATTATATTGCCAGACTTATAAATATTATATACATTATTGGAGCCACCACATGAGAACATATCTCCTTATGACCATTTCCATGTCTTTATGAAAGTATTGCGTGCCATTAGTTATGCCTTATATACAAAAATTTCAATACTTTAATTTCGCTTTCTCATAAAGACAGATACATATCCAATAATTTTATACATTCATATGTACGGACTTCAAGTAACCATGTCTCATCACAAGAGACTTCACTCTTTTTATTAATTCTTTGCATCTTTACATCTTGTGGCCACTCATTTATACATCTGCACTTCTTGCAGGTATGCTTTCATGATCCTCACCATGATTATAGCGCTATCTTATTTATTTACATAATCATTACCATATCGACGTCGATTCGTTACTTTTCGATTCCACGCTTTACTAGACATTATATTCTATCATTTGTTGAGATCTCAAAGTTTTTCATGTACCCGGGATTTTCAATAACCTTCATGTCTAGTTTCTCTTTAAGAGACTATTATGGGGTCTTTATTACCTCGATTCAACCATCTTGATTTTATTGCTCCACTTTATTTCTCCATTCGAGGACTTTTATTTGGAATCGATTAGTCTATCATGTTGCAGACGTGCCATAAACTATCAATAATTGGTTTTAATCTTGGGACACACATTTTAATTGGAGCATTAGCAGCGTATGTATGATCTAGTCACTTTATTAAGGTCACAAAACTTGTCTGGCAACTACTGGATCTGGAATGTAAATTGTCCCTTGAACTTTAAGTTCATTTTCATTAGTGTGAGGATCAACATTTTTATATCATAATTCATTCCATATTTCTTGCTGCTCATTCTCCCCCTGAATGAATTATCAACTTCAACATCCCTTGTGTGCTTTGTGGTGGATTTACAATACAGGTTCCGCACATTTACAGGAAACTTTATATGGGAAACATATGGTTTGTGACCGAAACCATTTTAATAGGGAGAATTCATTATTAATTGTTGGCAAGATGCGAATTCATATATTATCATTTAAAATTACATGCCCCATAAACTAATAGTTTTGTTCTCACAATTATTGGCTTTGCAATCAACTGAAGACGTTTTATGAACGCTTCAACAAAAGCAATTCGCGTACGAACATGGGTTACTTTTAAGTTCGACACTTATTCCAATAATCGCCCAATACTTGGAAGTATTCACCACCATTTGGAAAGATATAATATGGAAAACTATGCTCGTATTTTATATGTCGAGCCACTAATCACGCTAACCTTAAGTTGCGTCTTTGATGATCATTTTGACGATGCATCGATTTTAAAACTCAAAATGATCCATATGATGGATGTATAGGCCTGAATACATCCCCTTTATATTCTTTCCATAACTTTATAGGACAATGTCCTTACTTTAATTTGGTGATGATAGATGAACAATTAACTTTCAATGAGAACAATAAATCTATCTTCGAAGAAACTTATGGTTCTTCTATACATTTCGCATTATCATTGACCCGGGATGGTCCAACCGGTCATGCCAATTAATAAAACAATCTTGGCTCATAAACTTGTAGTTTACGACCACATGTGCTTTGATTGCACTTGACTTTTATGTAAAGTCGAATACTACAAGAAATGTTATACAAGTACATCATCATATTTAAACTTATATTTTATGATCACATGTGCTTCACTTGCATCTTTTTATATAAAAATGGAATTATATGGAGTGTTCACATTTCTTCGATTAGCTCTTTTATGTATTTCACACATTTAATATAATATTCACATCAGCTAATAGCATTAACAATAAACTTTATAACAGTGAAGCTACTAAATTTGCTTGACACATAGCCATTAATCAATTAATCAAGTAATTCCATGTATACTGGTAAGTCTTTTAATGTAAACTTAGCGTGACCAAAATCTATCTTGACAAAATATTTTAACCAAACTTTAGCATCCGTAGGCACAAGGAATAACTGTATTTAAACTCAAATTATGCACAAATCCAACATCAAAGAATACTAGCGTTTAAAGTAACAGCTAACATTAACAAATCCAAATATAGCATTTAAAGCATGTTTTGTAGTACCACACCCATCTGATGCCATATACTAACCTATATAATCCTTCTAATTGTTATGGAGTATATTTTATATTATTGTATCTTTCTCATTAAGCAATAGCTACCAAACAACTAGACAAAGGCTTCGGGAATGCATATAATTTCCAAAAATTTCTACCTTAGTTTGCATATAATTTCCAAAACTCAATTTTATCTTCAACAACTTAAGGAAACTCTTTAGCAAACACTATGTCATCTTGTCATCGCAATATCAATTAATTTAGAGATATACGGGCTTTTATTTTTCAGGCTTTATAAGTCAAGTAAATATTGCTAGATAGTATCCTAAGATAATTCCACCGCATATTTCACATAGGCACGAAGCACAATAAGTTTCCACCGCATGCAATTTCACATAAGCCATGAATCATTTTCAAAACATAGTGATTGTTTTTCCGTATCGAAGCTTTAAAACTGAATAATACCTATTAGATAAGGTTATATTTTATTTTACGTCTACATATTTTATAAGCACAACTGATTATTAAACGATGGATAGAACCACGTCACACATAAGCATTAAACAAAGGGGATAAAAAACTGTAACGCATCTATAAATGCCATAAATCATACATAAATCTACCTAGCTATCATCTACTTTATCAAAACCTTATAGATATGATGGTAACAGAAAATATCATTATTTATATCTATCATGACAACGTGTGAATAACCCACTAATAATCATAATCTAATATCCTAGTGATCAAGTAAGCAATCAATTGTTTCAATCGCACTAGATAGAGCCCGTTTTTCTTATATAATCTGGTTATCATTGGGGGCTCTTAATCGAATTTGTGTAGTAGTGTATATAGTTGAATGCTCATCAGCACAAGAAACAAAATATTTAGCCTTTGGAAAGATCATATACATTGATATAAAGTAATCTTTGATAGAATACAACCATAATATCAATACGAAACAAAATTAATGATAAACTTATAAGTATACAAATGATAGATTTAGATGCCACAAGTAAATCATTGCCCCGATAGACAAATCTAATTAGAACACGTAATATATAATCTACCTATATAACATGATAACAGGTAAAACAACACAAATCGTTTACTAGCATTGGCTATATCCTGTAAATCATTATTGTTAATAGAAACAATAATTAAACTATATATGATAATACATAATTATGCAAGAACATATATAGCCTTGTTAGTCATATCTTCTAGTTAGATAAATCGTATGTTATAATATGCATGTCTTAATTTAGTTTTGTCTTTATTTATGTTGTAAACGACAGGTAATGCATTGACATCTAACATGTGATCACGATTTCAAAATCAATTACTATTATCTATATAACAAATAAACGTATATAGCCTGAGTGTGCACCCTTACCGTAATTACAATGAAAAGTAAAAAGTCCCAATTGTATGTTTGAATACTTGTATTTAATAGTATCAATTTTAAATACATGGTACAATCGTATACGTGTATACATGATTTTGTTTTCATAGGACCAACCATACAGTGATAAATCAATTCAGACTTTCGAACACAATAAATAATGAATAAATTACATAATCGCATGCTTTAAAATCAAATTTATCGTATATAAAAGCAATTATAGATCAACATATAATTAAATAATAGGGTTATAAGTTGTTACCTCAAATATGATTGGTGGCTTAGGAATCCAGTACTAATATCCCTCTTATACCTAGCGTGCCCAACGTTACTATTGTAGAGCGTGCTGATAACGTGTTGTGAAACTAATAATTAAGAAGAGAACAAAAACAAGAATAAATATTGAATAATGGAAGAATTGTATTATTCATCTCTCTATGGAGGCATGTATATATAGTTACAAAGTGGAGTATTCCACAAGATACGATACTCTAAATAAGATAACTACAAATACTAAGAGATATGGACATCCATTCCATATTTATCCATAACAGTTAGTAATTTGACATGTTTATGTTTGGTGATTTTAGTGTCATTGACGGCTATTTAGGTAATAACGATTTATTAGAGGTTAATAAGATTTCATATTCGGTTCGGATACGAGTTAGAGAAGTGTGGAGTGTACACTCGTTGAGCTAATATGTTTTCGACAATGACAAAAATGCAGGGGTCAGGCCCCTTGCAGGGTCAAGGGGCAGAGCCCCTTAGAAAAACAGTTATGAAAGTTGGTTTCAACCAACTTTAACTGCATGAAACTGTCATCTTCATCTGTTTATTAACAGATCCATAAGCCTCATTTGAACATATGAAAAACACATATAATTCATCTCTAGCTCCTGCTTTATTTTCTTGTGCCTAGACACAAATTGTTTCTCTTCTAGAATGATCCCGATAGAGATTTCGTGCATCCCAGGCATAAGAAGGGTCGAAATACTTTATAGGGAAAGTGAATTTAACACTATTGTAGTAAGATATCCAGGATCATCACAACCCTAACACGAGTTTCTAACAGTTTATACAGTCTAGTGAAAATCTCATCTCATAAGACATTTGCGAGTTTTGGATATCTGTCAAGAATGAACTTTTTGTCTGAATTGTTGGATAGAAAATTCACGCTTAAACCGGCAGACATTTTGTTTTTTGGATGGGTTAGAGGGAAACATGCGTGTCTGGATCTAACCGGGGTTTCTCAGCCGGGGTTTTACAGTGGGACAGACTGCTTTGAAACCCGCCTCGTACGAAGTGGCAAAAAACGAGAAAGTGTGCGTTGAAAATCAACATGTTTTTATTCCTTTCGCATTTGATACTTTTGGTTTTCTTGCACATGAGCCAGTGGAGCTCCTTAACATAGTTCAACGTGTTATGCATAGTAATGTTATGACATTTAGATCCACAAATGTTAATTTCAAGAGAGCTATTTCTCTAAAGAAAAAAAATGATATGATGATCATTCCAACACTTTTTAAACTTTAAAGTTTTTTAAATTATACTCCCTCCGTCCTAAAATTATAGTCCCCTATTGATTTTTTCGGTCTTTCTTTTACAACTTTGACCTTAAATATTTTTGTTTGTGTTATATAATATTTGATGCAAATTATATGAATGGATTGTGTCTTAAATGTATTTTTCATTAATATATTTTTTATCAACTATTGTATAACAAAAACAAAAATATTTATGGTCAAAGTTAGAAAAGAAAGACCAAAAAAGTCCATAGGGGACTATAATTTTGGGACGGATGTAGTATGCATTATTTATTATTCATCGTTATCACCATATTAATGTCACATCAGTTTCACTTATCATCATATCATTTTTACCTCACAATGGTTTCATCATCACCAATAACCATTTTCAGCGCTCAAATATACCTCTCACAAACACATACATTCAAGATACAATAAAAAATAAAAATAAAAAATGTAAGTAAACAACTTGGCTTTAACACCAAGAGCATCCTTCTAGCTGACTACGATCCAACCGCAAAATCATTCTCACCTCTAGCCAAAAATCCATCGCTATGGAAGTCTTTAAAGGAGAGTGAGAAATAGTTTAAAGCCAAACACGAGTATCAATAGACTTTCAAGAACAAGGATATGGTACAAACAAACTTAATAAGTCAAACTCTCACAGCAAATTCTTGAGACACTAAATAAGTACGTAGTATCAAGTTTTATAGTTTATTTTACAGACGTCCTATAAATGTAAATGGGATGTAATACATTTTCAGGGGTGTGCAATAGGTGTCGTCGCACACGGCCTACACTTAAAAAGAGCTAAATTTTATTGGTTTTGCATATAAATACGTATAATATTAAACATATATGAGTCATATAATTCAAGTTTATATGCAACTTCTCTTTAATTTACAAGTGTAACAGGATCACTTTGTTGTTATTGCTTACGCCACCAAAAACCACGAGAGGACCGTGTACATTTCAACAGATTGGAGATCAATAACTCATGAAAAATGGTTGGTGTAATTAGGCGTATGGATTCATAAAATGATAAAATGTAACAACGAATTTTGACATAAACATGCATGAGTTGAGATCAACATAGCTCTCATATTTACCATAAATTTAATTAATCAATCTTAGTCATTCATTTTTTTATCAAAGTTAATAAAAAACCATTTTTCACATTTTTTTTAAAACAACATATCTTGCAAACGGTAAATATTCAAACTATAAAAAATACACCATCGTGACGAGAATTAAATTATCTTTCTATCAATATGCACTTTTCTATATTTTCGACAAACACTTTTTTTCAAAAATTCCGCCCAGAAAAATCATATATGATTTTTAAAAATCAAATCATATATGATTTTCAAAAATCATATATGATTTGTAAAAATCGAATCATATATGATTTTCACAAATCATATATGATTTTTCTGGGCCGGCATTTTGAAAAAAAAAAATTGTTAAAAAAAATATATTAGTGCATATCTATAGAAAGATAATTTAATTCTCGTCGCGATGATTTTTATCGCGTAACAATTAACGGTTTGCGAGATATTTAATTTTTAAAGAAATGGTGAAAGTATATTTTAATAAAAAAATGAATAGCTATTATTAGTTGGTTGGATCTATGGTAAATTTGAGATCTATATTGAACTTTTGCCAAACATACATATTGTCAAAGTAAAAGACGTATGCAATTTGTGGTTTTTAATGGACATGGGGCAACAGTTACTTCCTCCTAATAGGCAGGATAGATGGGTTCTCCATTAACGCTTTGACTTGGTCTAGTATGAACCAAAGAATTTTTTGTTTAAATTTCTATATCATTCGTGGAAATTGTTTTCTCATGCATAATTAATTTGGACACCATTAGTCGTATCTTTTATGTGGTCCATTGAACTGGTTTCACATATGTTAGGAATCAAAAAAAGAAAAAAAAGAAAAAACAAACAAACAAAACTGACAAACGAAACATATTAAATTCTAAAAGATACAAAAGTATCAAATTCTAATTTCAAAGTATAAAATTTTAGTTTAAAGTTAAAAAGAAACTATTGTAATTTGGACGTATCGATATTAGTAGTTAAAGCCCACTAAAATATGCATGAATCAAGCTCATTTACAAAGCCATCAACAAACACTTGATGGCGATCCAATCCTAGGCCATGAAGAACCTGACTAAACTTATCAGGATACGCTGAGCACGTTTTACTATTGCTCCCCAACTGTCACTAATGGTTATGTACCATCTGACAATGTGCAGTGATGACACACGACAAGCACCACTTTGTACGAGCCAAGGAAGAGAGACCACTTGTCCTCCTTGTCTGCTCTCCAGATGATCAACACCTGGCTCTCTCATAGCCGTTGATCATCCCTCAAGAGTTTATCACTAAACCCTATTTTTCTCTCTATAAATAGAAGGCATCACACACAACTTCAACAAGTTTCACACACTTGGGCAAATACTGCTTCACAGCAGTCTCGTAAGGTCTTTATTTAAGTGTTATCCGAGCTTCTTGATCTTCATCATTCTCCTCAACTAGGATAGGGTTTATATACTTGTGTTTACACGAGATGGGCCTCATGGGCTTTGCCCATTGGGCTATTACTAGTTACTAATTAGTTTACATTTTACAAGCCCGTTACAAAATAAGATCATCACTTTCAATCTTAACATTTGCCAAAGGTCCTTCCTTGGTTTTTAAGACTGGTCTTCGTTTTGATGATTCATTAGAGGCTCCTACCTCTCAAAGAGCTTTTTTGTCTGCCATTATTCCTCCGACTAGGAGATTAGAGTCCGATGGTAGATCTTTCTCATATGTTTGCCAGTCTATGGATCAATCCATTATTGATCTTTTAATTGGTTACCGTTCGTTGGTAAAGCATGTCGAAGCGGCTGGTTCTTCTTCAGCTCAAGCCAGTTTGTCTCATGCCAGTCTTCTCACTCTTGAATCTGAGTTATTGGACTTGAGGCAAAGATCTGAGATTGATAGATTGGCTTTTGATTGCGAGAAGTCAGCTTCGTTGTCTTAGAAATCGGCTTTAGAGCGTAGTCTTGGTGATTGTGTCTGGGATGGGAATCAATATTTGCAAGATGCTCAACAGTTGCAGCATCAGTTGCGGGATCTTGAGTATGAGAATGAGCAACTGAGTGATCAGCTTCTTCGTCAGGAAGATGCTTACAAGGTTCATGTGGAGAGGGAGATTGGGTATTTTAGTAACTTGTTATCTGAAGAGAAAGCCAAAGTTGACAGGCTAAAGTATGAATTATCTCAATATCGTACTGCCCTGAAGGAATCTGAGGCTCGTGTGGCAGCTTTATTGGAAGAGAATAAGGCTTTGATTAAGCATTTTCAAGAATTTTTTTGCCGTTTGGTTTGTTGTTCTCAGTTTCTGCAAGGTTTTGTTGTTCTCCAAATGTATGCTAGTGACTTGGGGATTATTAAGTGTTTTGAGGTTGTGAAGTGTAAGTATCTTGAGTTTCCTTTTTCGGAGAATGGTCATCCTCTGTTGTGGATGAGCTCCGCAGAAACTGAGTCGCGCTTGCGTGATGCTGGCAGAAAATTCTTCAGGACTAAGTGGTCCTATTTCAAGCAACTTGTTGGTTTGGCTGATAATCCTTTAGCGAGTTTAAGTGATTTGGACGCAATACATCCTCCCCGCGCAGAATCGTCTTCTGGTCGTGCCAAGCCTTGAATAGCTATGTACTGATCTTTTGTGTTTACCTAGTTGTTTAGGATTTTTTGTGCGCTCAATCCTTCACCCTTGGGGCATTATTATTTCGGTTCTTTGTCTTTTTGTAGGACTCTGTCATTTCCTTTTATACGAAATGCTAAAATTGTATATTTATGCTTGTTATGTATCAGGACTTTGCATTGAATTCCTTGCCTGATTTTTGTTTACTTGTTCGTCTTTTCCCAATAATGACACAGATTATTAGCTATGTGATATTAGCCCTAAGGCTTTGCCGTACTTCTTTGCTTGTTGTATGTTCTAGGCCAGTCTAACACCTGATATTTTGATATCTTGTAAGGACGTTTCCTTTCCTTTGATGCATGTTATGTTGTCAGGGCTTTTGTTTTAGTCGTTTACTTTGACGTCCCTTGATGGCCGCTTTTGTTTTGATGACATGTATAATTGCAAGGAAATGGATTTCTTTGTTGATGAATAGTATATTTCATTTTTTGTTTGTTTGTTTTCCTCTTATGGCGAGATTTGTGGCCCATAGAATCATCATCCAGTGGAGCTCATTAGTAAAAAACTTGGACAATATATCTATTGATCAGATAGGTATGTCTGGCCTTCGTTTGATGTAATGAGTTGTGTGGAAAACTAGAAGGGGGTTGAATAGTTTTTGCCAATTAAAACTTCGTTTTAAAGTATTTAGATTGACTTATGTCAATCTATTTAGATTGTGTGTTGGATATTGATAGATGAACATATAAGTAAGTAATGCAAGAGATAAAGAGTAAAGGAACACAAAACCACAACATGAGTATTTATAGTGGTTCGGCTACAAGGACACCTTCCTTGACCTACTCAACTCCTCGAGTACCCCACTCGAGAGTTTCTAAGCACTATACAACACAAGCTCCTTAATGTGGCGGAGAAGCCTTCACAACGTCGCCTACTCTTTATCCGGTACAAGGCTAGACACCGATTTCTTCCACGAGGTAGAACCAAACCTATCACAACGTCGCCTACACTTTATCCGGTACAAGGCTAGACACCGATTTCTTCCACGAGGTAGAACCAAACCTATCACAACGTCGCCTACACTTTATCCGGTACAAGGCTAGATACCGAGTTCCATTTCAAAGGAGGAACTACTACCCAACACAACTACCCAAAGGAGGCATACTCTTTTTTACAACACTAGAAAGGATATCAGCATCCTTTAACCCAAACTACACAACTTGTACATCGACGCACCATATTGAATGTACACCTTCGGCACCATACACTAATGCCTTCAACACAACACTCTATGGAGGGAGGAAAGAACTATCAACAAGATGCACTTCAGTGGTCTTGATGATGACGAAGCTTAGCAACTCATGACCTTGAGCTTGCACGTCTTCAAGAGGTGGTGATCTCGTCTTTAAGAGGAACCTAGAGAATCACACAAAGATAAAACTACATAGAATGATCCTTTGGATCTGTGGTTAGAGAGGTTAAAATATTGAGAGAAAGTATATCTAAAAGTGGTAGTGAGCAAGATAGAAATGGCTCACTATTTATAGGCAAAATATGCTTACTGTCCCACGGTTTCGGCGGATCACTTACCCAAGGGATCCGGCCAGTGCAATTCCTGGGGTCCGACTACTGGATCAGTTTTAGTCCAGATTTTGGGTTGCAAACCGGGTTATGGGTTATGGGTTATGGACCATGGGTCATGGACATTGGATCATTGATACCCAACAAGATGCAATGTACCTAGTCAATGGGTTATGGATCTTGGTTCATGGGTCATGGACTTTGGGTCATGGATCATGGATAATATCCAACATGAATTCATGCATGATGTCATGCAATGGGTCATGGGTAATGGATCATGCTCCATGGGTATAGGTTATGGACTTTGGCTCTTACCCAAAAAGATTCATTGTACCTAGTCAATGGATCATGAGTCTTGGGTCATGGGTTATGGGCTTTGGTTTTTACCCTGTTAATACAAATAAATCGTAAAAACGTTTATTAATATTTAGCGATCTCTTTGTGTTTTGTTGATAACAAATATAAAGTTATCATAAGTAAAATTATAAGGATACATGTTATTTTTGTAAAGCATCTACATATATAGTCATTTAATATAAATTGTTGTAATGATTCATTTATTGTATTAGTTTATTAGGATGGGTAAAAACCATAACCCAGGACCCATACCCATGGAGCTAACCCATAACCCGTTGACTAGATACATTGCATCTTCTAGATACATTGTATCTACTTGGATACTCATGGTCCAAAGTCTTGGACCCATGACCCATAACCCATGGATAATGAGGATCGTCTCACGGATCCCTCATGTAAGGGATCCGAGGGATCTGTGTAACAGTAGCAAGATTTTGCCTATAAATAGAGAGCCATTTCCTCATTTTAACTCACCCCTTTTCTTACAAACTCTCTCATACATTCTTTCATTCTTCTAATCTCAGATCTCTTGATCTAGATAGTAGTTCTTCTTTCTTTTGTTGTGATTCTCATATAGGTCCTTCTCTAAGGCGAGATCACGAGCTTCTACAAGTCATCCAAGCAAGGGGTCCTTGATTGGTTTGTTCCTCCACAATATTTCTATAGCAAAGATCTTGTATTTCATATTTCACATATTTGTTGTGTTATAGTAGTGTTGGTTTGGTCCTCCATGTTAAGGACTCGGTATTTAGCTTTGTACCGCAAAAAGTGTAAGCGACGTTGTGAAGGCTTCTCCGCCAAGTTGAAGGAGTTTGTTGACATAGTGCTTGAACTCTCGAGTAGGTGACTCGGGGAGTGGAGTAGGGCAAGGAAGGTGTCCTTGTAGCCGAACCACTATAAATCGGTTGTGTCATTTCTATCCTTTACTTTACTTGTTTTCTTTACCTGCATTACTTATAGATCTAAACTTTCTCTCCATCCACACGATTTCACATAACATCGAATCTAAAGTTTTTGAAACTAAGTTAAAATCGGAAAAACTATTCAACCCCCATTCTAGTTTTTCACAATTGGCATCAAGAGCTAAGTTTACAAAAGTTTTAAAGTAAATAGTATTTTAAAAACTTTTCGATCACTATGGGTTCTGAAAATTATAAAGAAGGGCAATCTATGAAACGACCTCCACTACTTGAAACTAATGGTTTTATTTATTGGAAAAATAGATTCGAAATGTATGTGAAGTCAAAAGATATTGATCTTTGGTACATCATTGTTGAAGGCGAATTTGAAGCCACTACAAAAGATGAAACCGGAAATTTAGTAAACACACCTCATGATCATAAGAAAAAGCTTTCCAAAAATAGTGAAGCTAAAATGGTTTTATACAATGCTTTACCCAAAAAGGAATTCGAAAGAATTTCTATGCTTAAAACCTCTAAAGAAATTTGGAATTCTTTAGTTGTAACTCATCAAGGAAATCAAAAAGTTAAAAACAATAAAATAGATTTGTTTGTTCAACAATATGAACAATTTTCAATATCGGATGAGGATACTATAGATCATTCTTTTGCTAACTTTAATACTATAATTACATCATTACAAGCACATGATGAGTCTTTCTCTAGTCGTAATCATGTTAGGAGATATCTAAGGGCACTTCCATCCAAGTAAAGATCTAAGGTGACGGTCATCGAAGAATCAAAAGACTTGTCAATCCTCAACCTCGATGAACTCATAGGCAATCTAAAGGTCTATGAGCTTGTCCTCGCTAAAGATTCCGAAGCCTCAAAAGAGAAGAAGGAGAAGCACAAATCTTTTGCCTTAAATGCCAAGAAGGTTTCAAGCGATGAAGAAAACTCTTCTTCGGATAGTGATGACGAAGAGTATGCCATGGCGGTAAGGGATTTCAAGAAGTTCTTTAGAAGAAAGGGAAGATATGTCAAGCAACCATATGACAACAAGAAGGTGTTAGGATTTAGTAAATCCAGTTATTAAAGAGTCGGTCACCTCAAGTATATGTAATCGTTAGAAAGCTCGTAGTCGTAGATTATTTAATGTTAAGTAGTATTTAGTTAAGTAACACCGTGGAGGACGGACGGGTCTTTACCCACTGTATGCCTGATCCACAGCCCGTAGGTGGCGATTTATGTAAGGACTATAAATACTCTCTACCTCCCAAGGTAGAGAGTTGGAGCTCATAATAAGATTTTTCTTTCTCTCACTAAAGTTCCCAAACCTCTAACTCTTTCTCTCTCTATAAACTCATCTTGTGTTAATGGTTTGATGTGTATGTGAAATCCAATATGTTACAAATGGTATCAAGAGCCATGGTTAGATCATCTCTTACATATCCTTGGATTTCTAGTGATTTTTAGATGGTTTTTGAGTTTGAAAAGGTTTAGTGGTTTTTGCATCATTTGGTTCATTTCTCGTATTAAAGTTTGAATTTTGGGTGTACTTTTGTGTTTAGAATCATTGTAAGTGCTTGGGTTTTGATTTGGTAAGCTTCAATCACTGTGGTTGAGCTTGTTTTGGATTGAAAAGTGCGTTTTTGAAGTTTTTCTTGGTAGCGACTTGGTTCTCGTAGTGAATTTCATATTAGCGACTTGCTTCAGTAAAAGGTAGCGAGTTGCAGTGTTTTTTGGTAGCGACTTGGTCCTAGCGACTTGTCTTTTGAGACAAGCCGACAAACAGTACACTCAGTGGATTCTCCACTACGGGTAGCGACTTGGTGAAGGTAGCGACTTGCTTTCAATTTTGTTAGCGACTTGTACTTAAGTTTCTTAGCGACTTGGTGTTAGCGACTTGAACCTTAGCGAGTTGCTATTTAGCGACTTGACGACTTAGCGACTTGGTGCTTAGCGACTTGCTATCATAATTCTCAGCGACTTGGTGTTAGCGACTTGGATCTTAGCGAGTTGTTCTTTAGCAACTTGACTGTGTCTTAGCGACTTGGCATTATAGCGACTTGATTTCATAATACTTAGCAACTTGGTGATTAGCGACTTGGTTCAAGGTTTCTTAGCGACTTGGTTGAATTTTTGTTTGTAATATGGTTTTCTCTTGATTTAGTAAAATCCCGTGAAAGAATCTATTTCCCAGTTTAATCATTGAGTTATAAAATCCCGTGTAATCTTTAAACATGTCTACCAACGTACCTACAATTATCTCTACTGTTGCCGAGGATCTTCAAGCAGCTGGTTCAGATACTCGTCCACCCATGCTTGACAGAACTGACTACGACTCTTGGGTACAACAAATCAGATTGTACTGTATTGGAAAGGAAAACGGAGTCAACATTCTCAAATCTATTGATGAAGGACCTTATCAGATTGAGACTACAAGAGACATAATTGACACTGCAGCAGATGGAACAATGATCTTTGGAATGGACAGACCAAAGATGTATGATGAGCTCAGTGATAAGGAGAAAAAGAGATTCGATGCTGATATCAGGGCTTCAAACATCATACTTCAGGGTCTTCCAAAAGACATCTACAAGATGATCAATCACAACACTGAAGCCAAGGCAGTTTGGCATAATGTCAAGATGCTTCTCTCAGGTTCTGAATTAACCAAGGAAGACAGAGAATCACAACTGTACGATGAGTTTGAGCACTTCAAGATGAAACCTGATGAGAGTATGTATGAGTACTACGTGAGATTCCATAAGCTTGTAAATGATATGAGGAATATCAGAATGACTATGCCAAACATTCAGCTGAACTCAAAGTTTGTGAACAACATGAATCCCGAATGGCACAAGTTTGTCACCTCTGTGAAGCTAACCAAAGGACTAAAGAATACAAATTATGAGCAATTGTATGCATTCCTTCTTCAGAATGAGAGGCATGCTATGTTTGAAAAAAGGATTCTGGATCAGTTCAAAACCAATCAGGGAGAAACAAGCTCACCAAATGATTCTACAGCCTTCTACACCAATGTTGGTATTACCACCAAAGCTTCTCAAGTTATTCCCATGGGTGATAGTAATTACAAACTCATCCCGGATCCAGCATATAGGCCACCAGACCCAAACACATTCATGGAAAACTTCATCAATCAATTGTCTCTCATGGTCAGTCAAAACATGAACTCTCTTCCACACACCAACAATAACCTCAGAACAGCATCCAATCCACACAATCAAGCAACTGTCAGAGATGGGAAGGTTATGGTGCAACCAGTTCAAGAAAGGCAGTATGAACAGGGAAGAGGTGGAGCTGGTAGAGGTTAAGCTGCTAATAAAAATCGGGGAAGGATTGGAAATCAAGGTCAAGAAAAGCTAATCAAATGCTACAACTGTGGTGGTGAGGGACATATTGCTAGGAACTGCACATCTCCAAACGTCCTCAAAATGTAGAATACTTCAGAGACAAGATGCTGCTTGTGCAAGCTCAGGATAATGGAGCAGCTTCGGATGAAGAGGAGTTGTTGTTCCTTGCTGAGGGAAATGCCCGAATCTATGATGCTGATGTTGATGAACAACCAATTCAGGAGATAGGTCATAATCATCAAAATGCATTTCAAGTAGCTGACTGTGATGCATTTGACTCTGATGTCGATGATGAACCTACTGCCCAAACAATCTTCATGGCTAGCATCTCACCTATGGTCTCTCCACCACAACATGCTGGTCCATCCAAAGACAAAATCATTTCTGAGGTATTAAAACTATATGATGATGTTGATGGGCAAAAGATGCATAATAAAGTACAAAATCTTGAAACTTATGAATCAGATATTGATGATGAGGGTAATAGCAATATTGTCCCATATGATCAATATGTGAAGCAAAGTGAAAGTGAGGTTTTACCAAGTAATGCATCTTCCACAGTCAATGAGGACTATGTATTTGATGAATACACTGCATGTGCCCCTGATGATTCTGTTATCTCTGAACTGAATGCCTATAAAGAACAAGTTGCTATTTATGAACAACGTGCTAGGTTTGAGTTGACCACCCGTGAGCAGGAAATGGATGACCAAATGCGTACAGTTATTAGAAAAAGTAACTTTAGAGAAGAAGTCTTAAAACAAGAGTTAAACTCCTTACAAGAAAAGCTTTCTAAAACTGCTAAGCAAAAACAGGAACTTCAAGAAAATGTTAAAATGCTTAAGCAAGAATTCAATGCTAAGGAATCAAAACTTTTGAATGATTTTTCCAATCTAAAAACTTTGAAAAACAAGCTTGAAAATAAGTTGTACGTACAAGGGAATACTATTCAGACTGCTCACTTGATCACTAAGCATAGAGTTTTAAGTGATAAGCATAGCATTCCCCTTGTTGAGGAACCAAATCCAGAGGTCATTAAAAAGGCTAGAGCTGCTAATAAGGTACTTTATGATGGTAATGAAATCCTTAAGCCTAGACAGAAACCTAGTTGCGTTGAGTGCAATGAGGAAGATAGAAAATTAGATGATGCATCTAGGGAGAAAATGAATAAGAAGCTAGAAGATCCTGAATGTAAAGAGAATAACATAACGATCAAACCCCATGATTACAAAAAGGAAAATTAGATTTCCTTGAACAAGTTTAAGCCTCAAACGTTGTTAACACCCGAACAAGTGTTCTGGAAAAAGGATTTAGATAAGCAAAAAGCAGAGAATCTTGTTGTTACAAACCCTCCCCTTAGGAAAATGCCTTCAGCGACTGTGTATCCTCCAAATACACCAATGCATTTAGTTCCTAGAACTATTGCCACTAAAAGCAAGACCTTAATCAGTCAATATGTTATCTTTCAATTATTTGTTGATTTTGAGAAAACTTGTAAGAAAAGGATCACACCCACTGGGATAACTGAAGGTGAAAGGGGTTTTGAGCAAACTAAAGAATGCTATTTAACTGAGGTCATGCCTTTCTTTAAACAAATAAAAGGGCAATTTGAGAGTCTTAAAAAAGGGATGGATTTAGACATTAAAGAAATGGAAAAGGAATTTGATGCGATGATTGTTGAGGTTAGTGACTATGAGCGAGAATTAAAATATAATGAGATTGAGAGGAAGAACTTGCATACCTTGAATGAGAATCTTATTTCTGAATGTATTGCTCAAGATGTGTTTTACACTGCTACAAATAGTTCCATTAATGCTTCTCAATTTCATGAATTATCTGTTGCTCTGAAAGTCTCCCATGATCGTGTCATTGAGCTTGAAAAAACTAATTCTAAACTGCATGATAAAGTTGAACAGGATGATCATGATAACCTGGTGAAACAGTTTTCTAAATTAGAAGTTGAGCATCTTGCTTTGCAATTAAAATATCAACATCTGAAAGAAAATGTTAAAACCTCAAATATCAAGACATCTTTGGATGCTCCTAAATGCAGTTTTTGAAATTAGCAAACGTGATGAACAGATTCGAGCTCATTGTAACACGATCAGAAAGTTGAAACCCCAAATCTCTCAATTAAAGGGTGAAAAGAACAATGTGACTGGATCCCAAATGGCTCCTCCTTTAGATTCTCAGTATTCTCAAACTTTTCATCTTCAAAACTTAGTTAATGTCTTACAAAAGGAAAACGAGAGTTTTCTAGAAGTAAATGAAAAAGTTAAACGACACTTTAAAGAGTTATATGATTCAATGAAAGTCACTCGTGACCAAAACAACGCAAAAATAACGTCTTTACAAAAAGAAATTGAGAATCTGAGAAGTCAGGAAAATGGGAAACTGCCACTTGTTTTTAATGAGAATGTTGCATCAAAGTCATCCTCAGACTGCAAATATACTGTGACTGTTAAATACATTCCTCCTCATCTTAGGAATAATGAACCTGTGTTTCATGACTATTGTGCTCACCTTAAGGATAGTCTAGAATGTCTCCGTGAGATTGTAGAAGAGGATTTCATTAACAAACCTCTTGATAGAGAAATTAGGTTTGCTTGCATTCAGGCCAAACGATCTCAAGAGCTGCTAGAATGTGTAATTGCAACATGTCCTAAATCCTTAGGTGCGAAAGGTAAAGCTGTGATGCCTTGTTCCATGCCTAGTGCCAAGCATACAAATCATTCTATGCCCAGTTTTAAGAAAGTGAACACTAATGTGCCCTCAAGTAGTTCAGATCCCTGCACATCTAGTTCAGGAATGCAAAAAGTAGATCAACCATCCAATGTTCCCATAATTCCCTCTATAGGAGTAATCAGTGACATTAAAGCAAGTGGGTCAAAGCCTCCAGGCAATACCAAGCAAGATAGGACCTCGCGAGCTAAGAATGTGCATTGGAAGAGAGTAGAAGATCACCCTAGGAATATTAAGTTTGAGTTGAATAAAACGAATCGTGTTGATTCTAGTGATAGCTTAAAGCGCACTGTAATTAATGCGAATTCTGCTACTTTTGGCAAAACATGTAATGATGATTGAGTGGTTTCTGTTACAAATCTTGAATGTGGTATGAATGATTTGTCTAATGCTGTTAAACGCCATGATAAAACTGTTAATGTTAAAATTCAAGCTAAGAAGGCTAAAAGGCAAAGGCAAAAGAAAGTTAGAAAACAGTGGAAACCCACAGGAAGGAAATTTAGTAATATAGGTTATCAATGGATACCTACTGGCCGTAAGATTAATGAGCTTTGCCCTAAAATTGCTAAATCAATGCCCACTAGAAAATGGATGCCTACTGGTAGAACTATTCCCTTAAGAAGCGAACATACTTTGAATAGGTCAAATACAGACACTAGCATTGCATCTATTTCTAATGAGTCCATTGTTTCTACCTCTGATGTGGGTGTTCCAATCACTGTTACTAACCAAGTGGAACCCATTCTTGCATGGGGATCCCAATTATCCAGTTATCCATTCTTGTCTGTGTTCAACTGCAGATCGTTCAAATCGTTCTGTGGTACCTGGACTTAGGCTGTTCCAAACATATGACTGGAGACCGGTCGCGGCTCATGAACTTTGTGAGTAAATTCATCGGGACTGTTAGATTCGGGAACGACCATTTTGGAGCAATTATGGGTTATGGTGACTATGTAGTTGGCAAAAGTGTAATTTCCAGGGTATATTATGTGGAAGGTCTTGGTCATAATTTGTTCTCTGTTGGTCAATTATGTGATTCCGATCTAGAAGTGGCCTTTAGAAAACATACTTGCTTCGTTAGAGAACTTGATGGTGTGGAATTATTAAGAGGTACCCGTGGTTCTAACCTATACACCATCTCTATCGAAGACATGATGAAGTCTTCTCCAATCTGCTTGCTGTCAAAGGCTTCTAAAACAAAGTCATGGTTATGGCATCATCGTCTCAATCACTTAAACTTCGGCACCATTAATAACCTTTCCAGAAAGGATCTTGTCAGAGGCTTACCCAGATTAAAATATTAAAAAGATCATCTTTGTTCAGCTTGCCAATTGGGTAAAAGCACGAAATATGCGCACAAACCAAAACCCACAAACTCAGTAATAGAAGTTCTTCATACCCTTCATATGGATCTATGCGGACCAATGAGAGTGCAAACAATAAATGGGAATAAATACATTCTAGTAGTTGTTGATGACTACTCTCGATTTACTTGGGTAAAGTTTTTGAGGATAAAGGATGAAATTCCTAATGTCATCATCAAACTAATCAAACAGCTTCAAGTTCGACTCAACAATACAGTCAGAATTGTTCGAACTGACAATGGCACAGAGTTCGTTAACAAAGAATTAATTCAGTTTTATGAAAGTGTTGGAATCAGTCATCAAAGAAGTGTTCCACGAACTCCTCAACAGAACGGTGTAGTTGAAAGACGAAATCGAACTCTTGTGGAAGCCGCAAGAACAATGCTAATTTATTCAAAGGTTCCAATGTTTCTATGGGCTGAAGCCATTGCCACTGCTTGCTACACCCAAAATCGTTCCCTTATACACACCTCTCATGGAAAAACTCCATATGAACTTGTCCATAAACGAAAACCTGATTTATCCTATCTTCGTGTGTTTGGTGCTTTGTGCTATCCAACAAATGATGGTCAAGATTTAGGTAAATTAAGAGCTAAGGCGGACATTGGAGTTTTTGTAGGTTATGCATCAAACAAGAAGGGTTACCGAATCTACAACAAGAGAACCCAAAATATCATGGAAACAATTCACGTTACGTTCGATGAGCTGACCGGTCAAATGGCTCCAGGACAAACCAGTTCTGGACCCGCAACTCAATTTTCATCAAGTAGTCCTATCAGTTCTACTCTTATTTCTAATCCCTCTCCAGCAACTCCTTATGTACCTCCTTCAGAAGATGATTTAAAGAAATTGTTTGATCCAATGTTTGATGAACACTATGAACCAAATGCTGATGAAATGTCAATTCCATCAACAGAGGCTGCTCCTATCCCTGTGAATGAAGTCAACCCTTCAGTCTCAATATCATTAAGTCAAGAAGCGCCTGCTACTGATCACTCTGTCTCATCAATAAATCATCAATCATCGAATGTACATCATGGAATTGTTTCTGGCATCAATGATGAAGTTAATCCCTTTGCTACTCCCAAAGATGCTCCATTCGAAAACATATTTGCTCCTGAATCATCATCAGAACCATCCTCATCAGGAGATATCGACTCTGCTACTTCAGTTCCTCAACAACAGCCACATGAACACCTCAGAAAATGGACACATGATCATCCATTAGACAACATCATTGGAAACCTCTCTCGTCCAGTATCCACACGGAAACAACTTGCAACCGATGCCTTATGGTGCTTCTTCAACTCCGTACTCTCTAAGATCGAACCAAAAGATGTTAAAACCGCCATGAATGAAGACAGCTGGTTCAATGCCATGCAAGAAGAAATTCATGAGTTTGATTGACTTGATGTATGGGAATTAGTACCTACTCCAGATTGTGCTATGATCATTGCTCTAAAATGGATCTTCAAAGTGAAACTTGATGAGCATGGTGATGTTTTAAAGAACAAGGCTCAATTGGTTGCAAAAGGATACCGTCAAAAGGAGGGTATTGACTTTGAAGAATCATTTGCTCCTGTTGCTCGTATCGAGGCAATCAGAATCTTCTTGGCTAATGCTGCAAGTAAGAACATGGTAGTCTATCAAATGGATGTAAAGACGGCGTTTCTTAACGGAGATCTTAAAGAAGTCGTATACGTCATCCAACCTGAAGGCTTTGTGAATCCAGAACATCCTACTCACGTCTATCGATTGAAGAAGGCTCTTTATGGTTTAAAGCAAGCTCCAAGGGCATGGTATGATACGCTATCAAAGTTTATTCTATCCACTGGATTCAAAGAAAGGATCAGTTGATCCAACATTGTTCACCAGAAAGTCAGGCAAACATTTAATTCACGTTCAAATATATGTTGATGATATTTTTTTTGCCTCGACCGACCCCAATGAATGTGATCGCTTTTCAAATGAAATGGGTTCCAAATTTCAAATGTCAATGATGGGACAAATGTCATTTTTCTTGGGATTACAAATTTCACAAAGTCCCGGAGGCATTTTTATAAATCAATCTAAATATGCAAATGAGATTTTAAAGAAATTTGGATTTGATTCTAGTGACCCTGTTGACACTCCCATGATAGAACATACTAAACTGGATGAGGACCACTCAGGGATCATGGTAGACCAAACGAAATATCGTAGTATGATCGGATCCCTGATGTACCTCACAGATTCTGTTCGCTGTTTGCATGTGTGCTAGATATTGGGCTAAGCCTACCAAAAAGCACCTTGAAACGGTTAAACGGGTCTTTCGGTATCTCCAAGGAACCATCAATATGGGACTTTGGTACCCGAAGGACACCGGTATGTCACTAACAGCCTATGCAGATGCTGATCATGCAGGATGTCAAGATACTCGTCGAAGTACATCTGGAGGTGCTCAGTTTTTGGGTGATAAACTTGTGAGCTGGTCTTCAAAGAAGAAATTGAGTACTTCTATTTCCTCTACAGAGACTGAATACATAGCCATGTCATCTTGTTGTGCTCAAATCTTTTGGATGAGATCCCAATTATCTGACTATGGCTTTGAATTCAACAAAATCCCTCTATCTTGTGATAATAAAAGTGCTATTGCTCTCTCATGCAACAACGTTCAACACTCAAGAGCAAAGCACATCGACATACGACATCATTTCATCAGGGAGCAAATAGAAAACGGTGTGGTGGAACTATACTTTGTGAGGACTGAATACCAGCTAGCAGACATCTTCACCAAAGCCCTTCCCAGAGAACGTTTTGAGTTTATCCTTCCACGACTTGGTCTTAAGAGCCTACAACCGGAAACACTCAAACGTCTTCAAGAGGAAGAAGAGGAGTAAAAGGTTTTCCTTCATCTATCTCTTGTAAATATCTATTCGAAAAGCAAAATACAAAATTACAAAATTACAAAACATTAAAATTTGAAAATCTTGAAAAATTTCAAAAATATTGTCGTTTTGTCATGTTTTCCTCGATTCGATAATATCTACGATCTTTGTGCTGTCATTCAAAGAATGACACGGGACTTTAGATGTTATTCGAATATTTAAAAAAAAAAATTAAATTAAAAAATCAAAAAATCAAAAAATATTTTTGGGAGAAAGTGAAACAATGGTTTATTGTCATTTCAGGCAGTAACCCGCTCTTCAATGAAAGAACAGAGCCATGCTTTATCTTGGTTTTCAAATCTCATGCTCTGATTCTATAAACACTTACTTACTATCTAATGAAAACTAATTGCTTTGAAAAATAACTCGGACTCTATTTTTTAAAATCATCTGGACTTAACGTTTGTCAAAATATCTATCTCTCAATCAACAACTTATGTCATTGATTGAGGGGGAGAATGATTTCAATTAAATCAAAAGGTTATTTGTCATACAATTGTTTTCAAAAGATAATCATGCATGTTTAATCAATGGAGTTTAAAGTCTCAAAATCCGATCCTTATCAGTTAAAATGTTTTCATAATCAAGTCACAATTCTTCTTAAAATCTTTCAAAATCAATTTAAATCTACAGAGATCACAAATCTCAAATGATTTGATAATTGTGATCGGGGGAGAATTTGTGATTTAAATTAGATTTAAACTGATAATTCGGTAAATGGTTATATATGGATGTACAAGCTCTCCTTCCCACATGTGCCAAATGATTTCAAATTTTCCATGCACATGTTGAGGGGGAGCATCTATCTTAAACCACTAAGATTTGAAACGTGATCAATTTATTTCTATGTGCAGTCTTTCCCTAATATGTGCAAAACATTTTCAAATTTCCATGCACATATTGAGGGGGAGCAACTACTTTGAAAACCACATTCTTCATATAACTACTCTTAGATGCAAGCCAACCCCTCAAAGATGAAAATTATTTCTATTACAAAATGATGCGTGATGCACATGTTGAGGGGGGGCTCTGTTTCTAAAATTATCAAAACAATTCAGGTACAAAATGTTTTGATAATATATCACAAGTATCTGGATTGATTTTCAAATGGTTTTCAATTGGTTCCAATGGCAGATGAACAATACCAAATAGACCGACCAAATTTACTTTATGTATGGTGATATAAGGAAGATAAGGTTAGGAATTTGTTCCCACGATCCCGCCAGAGCCGAAGGGATCTACCCAGGGACAATCCACTAGATAGTGTAGAAGTCCTTAGGTTTGATGAAAAAAGAAGAAAAGTGAGAAATGGGAAGAGTGTGGACTGTGAATGAGCTAGTACTGAAATAAACCCAACAAGGTTATGGTTATGAAGTCTTGGTAAGCACTGAAGGGGTTGAAGAATGAAAAAGAAATGAAATGAGAAAAGGGTGAAAAGAAATAGCCCTCCATTTATTCAACCTTAGGGCAGAAACCGGGTTCAATTCATATGCTACTGGTGGTTACCAAGGTAACATCGGTATTGAAGACAAGACGTCATGGACCCAGTGACGCACTGAACTACAACTTCCCAAGCTACTCAAGTTCCTCTTAAAAGGACTTGTTTCATTCTCACGGGGAACCGACATTATCTATCGACTTTCTCTTAGAGTTTGTTGATATTGAAGAAGGAGATCCTCTCCATAGTCTCCGACATAGGATCCAAATATGCACAATTAAGTCTAGAGCCACGAGATCATCTATAAATCTCCTTAGGACACTGTCAATGAAGACTCTCTGTTTCACACAATGTGGAAAGAGAGATTATATCTTATGAGTCCTACGCATTATCCTTGTGGTATTGCCAGAACATCTGAGTGATATGCAAACATATTCACAATGAAGATGGAAAGCCTTCTGGAGCCAACATCAAACAAGCTCCTGGTAGGTGGCATGTGAGATCTATTCAATAGATCAACCATGTGACAACTGAACAGAAACAATGGGGCGATTCAATCTTTTGAATCAATCCTGGTTCAGGTTATGGATTGACGGATACCTTTGAAAAACCGGTCGTTGTGCTTAAAAACTCTTTTCTTTAGCACATCGACTGTGTACAAATATTTCAAAATAAAAGGTGTTTATGATTGATAATTGATTTTCATTAAAACCTTCGTTGTATTGCAAAAACAATTTCCATTGAGCGGTACACGATTGTTTTTCAAATATCTTTTTATCAATCAGTGAATCTCAATTCGCTGGTTCACTCACTCCGTGTTGTCTTCTTTGAGACGTTCCGGTTTGAGAACAGCTAGAACAGCTGCGAAACCCTGTCAAGGAAATTCTTCAGAATTTTACCTGATCACAGGCAGTACTTGTACTGATCAACGGGGAACCGTGGGCCGTGTACCTCAATTCATCGAAAGTGATCAAAGACACTTTCGTGCGCTTTATTGCTAACTGTTGTATGCAGGTACACCCAACATTTGCAGCTGATCAGAATGAAGCGGTCAATCCATAGCCGCATGCTCCCACAACACATTCACTTTTAAAGAAATCATGATTAGTGCATCAATGACTCTGATATTTTCACTCCATGCTTCTGCTACGCTGCTGCCAATATCATGAATCAACGAAAGCTTCCGCTACTCTGATGAGAATATATCATGATCCAGAATGTGAGCATGTCGGTCCAAAAGTCACAAACATCACATAATACCAACACCACAAAGGATGAGTCAGAGATTTATGATAGCAGATGATCTCAAAAGCTGGCTCAAAATCATCATCACGTGGATCAGTTAATGACCTCCACTTGGATTAACCAAACATGCATCAATGATGAATCAATAACTACGAGCTTCAGAGCAAAGTACTACATCAAGAATGCAAGAACAATTTATAATGTAATATCTGTTTGTATTCAATGTAATTTTAATGTGTGTTTGAGGTGACCTCCCTTAGGGGGAGATTGTTAGGATTTAGTAAATCCAGTTATTAAAGAGTCGGTCACCTCAAGTATATGTAATCGTTAGAAAGCTCGTAGTCGTAGATTACTTAATGTTAAGTAGTATTTAGTTAAGTAACACCGTGGAGGACGGACGGGTCTTTACCCACTGTATGCCTGATCCATAGCCCGTAGGTGGCGATTTATGTAAGGACTATAAATACTCTCTACCTCCCAAGGTAGAGAGTTGGAGCCCATAATAATATTTTTCTTTCTCTCACTAAAGTTCCCAAACCTCTAACTCTTTCTCTCTCTAGAAACTCATCTTGTACGCCTCTTGTGTTAATGGTTTGATGTGTATGTGAAATCCAATATGTTACAGAAGGGGCTACGGAAAGGCAAAGACGACAAGAAAGCAAGGGATGAACGCGCTTGTTTTAAATGTGGGGACCCTAATCACTTCATTAGTGAGTGTCCCAAACGTGACGAACAAAAAGCGTTCGTGAGTGGTTCGTGGGGAATGAGCGAGGAGGAGGACGAAGAAATTTGTCTCATGGAAAATGACTCAAACGAGGTATGTCCCGAATCTCTCTATTATAGTAGCTCATCATTAGATGATGATTCATTGCATCGTGAATATGATAAACTTTGCAAAATTAGTTTAAAAGTAATTAACAAAAACAAGATTTTGAAAAGCTAAAATGAATGTTTAGAAAAGGAAGTCTTTGAGTTAAAAGCTAAATTAAAACGTTTAGAAAAGGGGAAGATAGCAAGTGGGGAATGTGAGCTTTGTGTTCAACTTCAAACACTAGTTGATAATCTAGATTCCAAGATTGCTAGAATGAGTACTAATACTCTAGATATGATATTAGATAGTGTTAAAATAGGAAACAACCAAAAAGGTTTAGGTATTCAGCAACTTGATGCATCAACTAGCAAAAATAAAGAAACACAATTCGTCAAAGCAATAGAAAAACAAGACACTGTTGTCACGGATCCCACGGATCCCCTGAAAAGGGAACCGTCTAGTACAAAATCAGGGATCCGTGGGTCTGTAACAGCAAACAGTAATAATAATATAGCCAATTCATCTAGAACCGATTTTGTTATTATTAATAAGAAGAAACCAACCCATGTTACTGTTAGACAACCACCTCCAAGGCAAAATCAAAGTTTTATAAGAAACAATGGTTCATCGTTTGCAAAACCAAACACATTTATAAAGAGACCTAATAATGTTTATCTGATAAGTAACCATCAAATGGGATGGAATCCTAACATACAAAACGGTTTTCCATTTCAAAACTTTGCACCATGAAATGCACACTCACCTTTTCCATATATGCCTAATATGAATGAAATGTATAACACTAATGGACCCATGAACAAATGGGGACCAAACATTTGAGTTAATTGTTTTCTTAAGTGTGCTTAAAGGTCAACCTAGATCCGGATGAATGGATCAAGGATAGCGGGTGCACGAGGCACATGACTGGTAATAAAGACTTATTTTCCACATATGAATCCTTCAATGGAGGAAATGTCGTATTTGGTAATAGCAAGAGCAAAATCATCGGTAAAGGTATAATTTCTCACAAATCTTTAACCATTAACGATGTGTGTCACGTAGAAAACCTGCACTTTAACCTTCTAAGTATAGGACAAATATGTGATAAAAAGTGTAACGTACTTTTTAGTGAAACCGGTAGTAAAATATTGAAAAACGGAATTACTATAGGAAGAGGCATTAGAAAACATGGAGTCTATGCCATTAAAATTGGTAATGAACCTAAAGACAAACTTTGTCTTACTTCTATGGATGATACTTCGACCTTATGGCATCGAAGATTGTGTCACGCAAATATGCGACTTCTTCAATCGGTATCATCTAAAGAACCAGTAAGAGATCTACCAAAATTAAAATACGAACATCATTTTTGTGATGCTTGTAACGTAGGAAAACAAGTCCATGCTAGTCACAAAGCTAAAAATATGGTCTCTACTACTAAGTGTCTAGAACTACTTCACATGAATTTATTTGGTCCATCCACTATTCAAAGTTATGGAGGTAACTACTATACTTTGGTCATAGTGGATGATTACTCTAGGTACATGGACTAAATTTTTAAAGAATAAAACTGAAACGTTCGATTACTTTGAAATATTAAGTAAGAAAATCCAAAGACAACTAAGAAGTCCTATAGTGTCTATTAGAACAGATCATGGTAGGGAATTCGATAATGAAGTGCAATTTTGAGCTTTTTGTGATGCTAATGGTATTACTCACAACTTCTCAGCTCCTCGCACTCCACAATCGAATGGGGTAGTTGAAAGAAAAAATAGAACCCTACAAGAAATGAGTCGCACCATGTTAAATGAGCAATCTATACCTCAAAAGTTTTGGTGCAATGCCGTTGATACATCAACGTACATACTTAACCGAGTCTTAATTAGACCATTTTTAGGTAAAACTCCATACGAGTTACTTCGAGGCAAAAAGCCTACGTTAGAACATTTTAGAGTCTTTGGTAGCAAATGTTTTCTACTTAACACTAAAGATTACCTAACTAAATTTGATCCTAAATCAACCGAAGATATATTTTTGGGTTACTCTCCTAATAGCAAAGCTTATGTTATATTAAATAAAGAAACAATGAAGGTTGAAGAGTCATTAAACGTAAAATTTGATGAGAGTCCACCTAAACCTACCCTACCTCTTGTCGATGACGAGATAGTCGAAAGTGAAGCCATAGAAATAAAGAAAAATACAAACAAAGAAGATGAACCATTAAACAATGAAATCATCAATATTAAAGAGTCTAAAGATCACCCCGTAGATAAGGTCATAGGAAAGTTAAATGAAAGAACCTTAAGGTCTCAAGTCCAAAACCAAAGTAGTTTATTTTGTTTTGTCTCAAACATAGAACCTAAGAATACACAAAAAGCCATAAAAGATGAAAGTTGGGTAATGGCTATGCAAGAAGAGTTAAACCAATTTGTTTCTAACGATGTTTGGACACTTGTCCCTCCACCTAGTAATCAAACCATAATAGGAACCAAATGGGTATATAAAAACAAGTTAGATGCAAATGGTATAGTGTCTAGAAACAAAGCTAGACTCGTTGCCCAAGGGTATACTCAACAAGAAGGAATAGACTTTGATGAGACCTATGCCCCCGTGGCTGGATTAGAGTCTATAAGAATACTTCTTGCTTATGCTTGTGCTAATGATCTTAAGCTTTTTCAAATGGATGTTAAAAGTGCTTTTCTAAATGGTCTTATTAATGAAGAATTTTATGTAGCTCAACCTCCAGGCTTTATCGATTTTGAAAAACCTAAACATGTGTATAAATTAAAGAAAGCTCTTTATGGTCTTAAACAAGCCCCAAAAGATTGGTATGATAGACTCAAGTCATTTTTAATAAAAAACAACTACACCATGGGGTTAGTTGATAATACACTTTTCACTAAAAAAAAAGAATCACATATAATTATTGTTCAAATATACGTGGATGATATTATATTCGGATCTACTTGTCAAGACATATGTGATGATTTCTCTAAAATCATGCATGACGAGTTTGAAATGAGTATGATGGGAGAACTAAGTTTCTTTCTTGGTCTACAAATCAAACAAGTAGAAGATGGTATCTTCTTTACTCAATCTATATACATAAAAGAGATGTTAAATAAATTTGGTTTAGAAGAGTCAAAACCCATAAGAACACCAACGTCATCTGACACTAAACTTACAAAAGATGAAGACGATGAATCCGTTGATAACACAAAATACCGTGGCATGATTGGTAGTCTTCTCTATCTTATGGCTAGTCGACCGGATATCATGTTTAGTGTTTGTCTATGTGCTAGGTTTCAAGAAGACCCTAAAACATCACATCTAGAAGCGGTCAAAAGAATATTTAGATACGTTGAGGGTACGACTCAATTAGGATTATGGTATTCTAAGGGTACCGGGGTAGAAACTATTGTATATGCAGATTCTGACCATGCAAGTGATTATGTTGACCGAAAGAGTACAAATGGTGTATGTACTTTTATGGGATGTTGTTTAACATCTTGGTTCTCGAAGAAGCAAACGGCATTGGCCATATCAACAACTGAAGCCGAATATGTCTCTGCGGGCAAAGCATGCTAACAAGCACTATGAATGAAATAGGCGTTAATTGACTACGACATTCATCTAAGTGACATAGCCATTCTATGCGACAACAAGGGTGCCATCGACTTAAGTAATAATCCGGTGTTGCACTCTCGCACCAAGCATATAGAGATCCGTCATCACTTCTTAAGAGAAAATGTTCAAAAGGGGAACATCTCTATTGAGAAGGTAGCATCCGAAGATAACATAGCCGACATCCTCACCAAACCGTTGAAGCGGGAACAATTCAACTTGCTTCGTCTTGGTCTTGGTCTGATGGAACAATCATCGTAATTTGTTTCTCAACTCTACAAGGTATGTTAAAATTAGCCTTCTTATTTTCTGAGTCTAGGATCTCTATTTCACACACAACTCACTAATAATACGGGAATTTTCAAAACCCAAGGTAAATTTTATTTTACAACATGTAACTTCATATCTATTTTTTTCTTAACCAAAATATAAACTTTTCTTTAAACAAAGAAACTTTTTCGAAATGCTTTTCTAAAAGATACTTCTTCCCGTATCATTTTTCTAAAAGCTATTTCTCACGTCTAGGACAAACCTTTTTCATTATTAATACAAAGTAAAAACCCGTTTTCATTACATCTCATGTCTTTTGAATGCTAAAGGTAACACATAACTAATATATGTTTTCGGGTACATTCATTCAAGCAACAATGAATTTAGGAGCACTCAGGTTATCTCACATAATAGCATGCTTTTTTACTTCTAGTCTATTTTTCTTTTTCTTTTTAGGAGTCGAGATAACCGCAACTCCAAATGGTTTGCATATAGTCACACACTAGGCACAAATGTTTCCAAAAGGAAAATTTTAAGCTGCCTGAGTCACCAGTACCACGGATCCCAGCATTAACGCTGGACGGTTCCCTCAAGGGAAGGATCCTTGGGAATCGTGAGCCAGAAGCTGAAATTTCTCTTCTATTTTTCTCACTTTGGCTAAAAACCTTCATATTTTCATCATTTTATCCTTTTTACTAATGAGTATGCTACTTAATGCTTGTGTTCTCATGATCACATGCCTTAAATTCATATCTAATCATTAGATTTTAGTCCACATTTTGGATCAAGCATTCATTACAATACATCATTTTCTCTATAAATAAGGTTCCCAAAATGCTTGCATCTTCATCACTCCCAACCTCACAAACAACCATCATCATGTCATCCATAAGATCTTTCAACATTGATGAATCACCTAGTGCAAACAATCCTCTTCAAGAAATCCAAAACTTTATCCTACCACCTTCCGTAGTGCCACCACCCAAATCTAGAAAAACCGCACGGATTAGCATCCGGCCTTGTTGTTTAGCCAAAACATTGTCAAATAGTTCATCACCAACTACCCATTCACCACCAAATGGCTCCATAGTAGCACCTCCCTCATCTCCAACAAGCACACCACCATCATCACCTATCAAGTCTCCACCTAAGATCACTCTATCGGAACTCCTTAAGACTCCGAAAACATTCCAACAAATCAACCCAAAATAACTAGTCATTTTAACACCTCACACATCTCCAAACACAATTTACAAAGACTTTGTAACTTCACCACCTTTAGCTCCCATTGTCTTACAAGAACATCTAGGTTCTTTTTCACCACCACTTCCAAATATTCCGGACTTTTATCCATATTTTCCAACTTTTCCACCACATCTTCCGTATCCCACAAGTCAAACTAACCCGGAAACCATCCACACACATTACCTACATCATTTACATTGTGAACATTGCCAATCCACTAGGGAACTTGCAATTGAAATTAGGGATAAAATGCGATTCATACTTAGCTACATCCTTGATTGCATCAACATCATCACTCACCAAAACCTCCATCAATAACCTTATGCAAGCATGGAAGGAATGATATTACTATTTTCTCTATTTTTTTCTTTTGAGTAATTTTTAAAGAACAAACCTTGTTCTTAGTTTTGCATGTATGTATATGGTCTATATACCACTACACTTTGTCTTTTTATTACAAGGCTTTGTTTACATACCTTGGCTCTCCATCTTGTTTCTCGTCAATCACAAGATTATATTGCATGTTACTACTATCCTTTTCTTTGTAGGTTTTATATTTTCTCACTTGACGCCCTATTCTAAGGGGAGCTACCGTCAAGGGGGAGTTAGAGATACATGGACTATTCTATTTTTCCACACTTTATTTCTTCGTTAGGGTCTCTTTTTGTTTCGACAAAAAGGGGGAGAAGAAGTAAAACTTACGCTTTCAAAACATACATCTAATCTTAAGTTTTACTCATCGTAACATTATGTTTTGTTGTAAGATATAACTTTTCACATACACATCATAACATTAACACAAGGTAGCATATAGATGGAATTCTAGAGAGAGAAAGTTAGAGGTTTAGGGAACTTAGAGAGAGAAAGTGAAAGATATTATTATGAGCTCCAACTCTCTACCTTGGGAGGTAGAGAATATTTATAGTCTTACATAAAACGCCACACATCGGACTGTGGATCAGGCATACAGTGGGTAAAGACCCGTCCGTCCTCCACGGTGTTACTTAACTAAATACTACTTAACTTAAAATAACTACGACTACGAGCTTTCTAACGATTACATATACTTGAGGTGACCGACTCTTTAATACCTGGAATTTCTAATTCCTAACAATCTCCCCCTAAGGGAGGTCACCTCAATCATGCACTAAAATTACATTGAATACAAACAGATATGACATTAACAATTGTTCTTGCATTCTTGATGTAGTCCTTTGTTCCTAAGCTCGTAGTCATTGATTCTTCACATTGCATGTTTGGTTACTTCAAGTGGAGGTCTTTTACTGATCCACGTGATAATAATTTTGAGCCATCATTTGAGATTATCAGCCATCAAAAAATCTCTGTGACATCCTTTGTGGTGTTGGTATTATGTGATGTTGTGACTTTAGGACCGACATGCTCACATTCTGGATCATGATATCTTCTCATCAGAGTAGCGGAAGCATTTGTTGAATCATGATATTGGCAGCAGCGTAGCAGAAGCATGGAGTAAAAATATCAGAATCATTGATGCACTAATCATGATTTCTTTTGAGATGAATGTGTTAGGTGAGCATGCGGCTATGGATTGACCGCTTCATTCTGATCAGCTGCAAACGTCGGGGTGTACCTGCATAAGAAAGTTAGCAATAAAGCGCACGAAAGTGTCTTTGATCACTTTCGATGAATTGAGGTACACGGCCCACGGTTCCCCGTTGATCAGTACAAGTACTGCCTGTGATCAGGTATAATTCCGAAGAATTTCCTTGACAGGGTTTCGCAGCTGCTCTAGCTGTTCTCAAACCGGAACGTCTCAAAGAAGACAACACGGAGTGAGTGAATCAGCGAATTTTAAGTCCACTGATTGATGAAAATAGATTTGAAAAACAATCGTGTATTGCTCAATAGAAATTGTTTTTGCAATACAACGAAGGTTTTATTGAAAATCAATTATCAATCATAAAAACACCTTTTGGTTTGAAAAATGAGTACACGGTCGATGTGCTAAAGAAAAAGTTTGTTAAGCACAAAGACCGGTTTTCAAAGGTATCCGTCAATCCATAACCTGAACCAGGATTGATTCAAGAGATTGAATCGCCCCATTGTTTCTGTTCAGTTGTCACATGGTTGATCCATATAATAGATCTCACATGCCACCTACCAGGAGCTTGTTTGATGTTGGCTCCAGAAGGCTTTCCATCTTCATTGTGAATGTGTAAACACATCACTCAGATGTTCTGGCAATACCACAAGGATAATGCGTAGGACTCAAAATATAATCTCTCTTTCCACATTGTGTGAAACAGAGAGTCTTCATTGAAAGTGTCCTAATGAGATTTATTGATGATCTCGTGGCTCTAGACTCAATTTGTGCATATTTGGATCCTGTGCCGGAGACTAGGGAGAGGGTCTCCTTCTTCAATATCAACAATCTCTAAGAGAAAGTCGATAGATAATGTCGGTTCCCCGTGAGAATGAAACAAGTCCTTTTAAGAGGAACTTGAGTGGTTTGGAAAGTTGAAGTGCAATGCGTCACTGGGTCCATGACGTCTTGTCTTCAATACCGATGTTACCATCAGTAGCATATGAATTGAACCCGGCTTCTGCCCTAAGGTTGAATAGATGGAGGGCTATTTCTTTTCACCCTTTTCTCATTCAATTCTTTTTAATTCTTCAACCCCTTCAGTGCTTACCGAGACTTCATAGCTAGAACCTTGTTGGGTTTATTCCAGTTACTAGCTCGATCTTAGTCCGCACTCTTCCCATATCTCATTTTCTCCTTTTATCATCATACCTAAGGACTTCTACACTAACTAGTGGATTGTCCCTGGGTAGATCCCTCCGGTTCTGGCGGATCATGGGAACCAATACCTAACCTTAACATCCTTATATCATCGTACATAAAGTAAAGTTGGTCGGTCTATTTGGTATTGTTCATCGCCATTGGAACCAATTGAAAACCATTTGAAAATCAATCCAGATACTTGTGATATATTATCAAAACATTTTGTACCTGAATTGTTTTTGATATTTTTAGAATAAGTGCTCCCCCTCAACATGTGCATCAAATGTTTGAAATTGTTTTGCACACGGAGGCAAGGGAAAGAAATTAACTTCTTTGTTTACCATTTTCTAAAAAATATCACCATCACTTCCTTGATCAAATCAAGTAGAAAAAGCATTTCCAGGAGGGATGAGGTTTCCATGAATTTGCTCCCCCTCAATATGTGCCTCGAGGTTTGAAAAGAGTTTTACACATACTAGAGGGAACCAGCACATTGAGATAAATGATCACTTTTCAAATCATAGGTTTAAGATAGATGCTTCCCCTCAACATGTGCATGGAAAATTTAAAATCGTTTGTCACATGTGAGCAGGATAGCATGTACATCATTATAAAACCATTTACCTAATTATCAGTTTAAATCCAATTTAAATCACACATTCTCCCCCGATCACAATTATCAAATCATTTGAGATTTGTGATCTCTTATTGATTTAAATTGATTTTGAAGGCTTTTAAGGAGAATTGTGACTTGATTATGAAAGCGTTTTAACTGATAAGGATTGGATTTTAAGACTTTAAACTCCATTGATAGAACATGCATGTATATCTTTTGAAAACAATTTAATGCCAAATAACTTTTAATTTAATTGAAATCATTCTCCCCCTCAATCAATGACATAGGTTGTTGATTGAGAGATAAAGATTTTGACAAATAAGTCCTGATGATTATCAAAAATAGAGACCGAGTTATTTTTCAAAGCATTTAGTTTTCAGCAGATAAATGTTTATAGAATCAGAGCATGGAATTTGAAAACATGGTAAAACATGGCTCTGTTCTTTCTTTTAAAACCGGGTTATTGCCTGAAAATGACAATAAACCATTTTCACTTTCTCTCAAATTTTTTTTTTTTTGATTTTTTTTTTTTTTTTTTTAATAAAAATTCGAACAATATCTAAAGTCCCGTGTCATTCTTTGAATGACAGCACAAAGACCGTAGATATTATCGAATCGAGAAAAACATGACAAAATGACAATATTTTTTGAAGATTTTTCGAATTTTTCAAATTTTTATGGATTTTGAAAGTTTTATATTTTTCTATTTTGTTTTTCGAATAAATATTTACAAGAGATAGATGAAGATAGACCTTTACTCCTCGTCTTCCTCCTGAAGACGTTTGAGAGTTTCTGGTTGAAGGCTTTTCAAACCAAGACGTGGAAGAATAAACTCAAAACGTTCTCTTGGAAGAGCTTTGGTGAAGATGTCCGCTAACCGATATTCAGACCTCACAAAATATAGTTCCACCACACCTTTTTCCACTTGTTCCCCTGATGAAATGATGTCGAATGTCGATATGCTTTGCTCTTGAGTGTTGAACGTTGTTGCATGAGAGAGCAATATCACTTTTATTATCACAAGAGTACGAGGGATTTTGTTGAATTCAAAGCCATAGTCCGATAATTGAGATCTCATCCATAAGATTTGAGCACAACAAGATGACATGGCTATGTATTCAGCCTCTGTAGAGGAAATAGAAGTACTCATTTGCTTCTTTGAAGACCAGCTCACAAGCTTATCACCCAAAAACTGAGCACCTCCAGATGTACTTCGACGTGTATCTTGACAACCTGCATGATCGGCATCTGCATAGGCCGTTAGTGACATACCGGTGTCCTTCGGTACCATAGTCCCATATTGATGGTTCCTTGGAGATACCGAAAGACCCGTTTAACTGCATCAAGGTGCTTTTTAGGCTTAGCCTCGGTATCTAGCACACATGCAAACAGCGAACAAGATGTCCGGTCTACTAGCTGTGAGGTACATCAGGGATCCAATCATACTACGATATTTCGTTTGGTCAATCATGATCCCTGAGTGGTCCTCATCTATTTTGGTTCGATCAATCATGGGAGTGTCAACAGGGTCACTTGAATCAAATCCAAATTTCTTTAAAATCTCTGTTGCATATTTAGATTGATTTATGAAAATGCCTCCGGGACTTTGTGAAATTTGTAATCCCAAGAAAATGACATTTGTCCCATCATTGACATTTGAAACTTTGAACTCATTTCATTAGAAATACGATCACATTCCATTCGGGTCATATCGAGGCAAAAATAATATCATCAACATAAATTTGAACATGAGTTAAATGTTTGCCTGACATTTACTGTGAACAATGTAGGATCAACTGCTCCTTTACTGAATCCGGTTGATAGAAGAAACTTTGACAGTGTATCATACCATGCCCTTGGAGCTTGCTTTAAACCGTAAAGAGCCTTCTTCAGACGATAAACGTGAGTAGGATGCTCTTGATTCACAAATCCTTCAGGTTGGCTGACGTAGACGACTTCTTTAAGATCTCCTTTCAGAAATGCCGTCTTCACATCCATCTGATACACTACCATGTTCTTACTAGCAGCATTAGCCAAAAAGATTCTGATTGCCTCGATTCGAGCAACAAGAGCAAAAGATTCTTCAAAGTCTATACCCTCCTCTTGACGATATCCTTTAGCAACTAAACGAGCCTTGTTCTTCAACGCATCACCATGCTCATCAAGTTTTACTTTGAAGATCCATTTGAGAGCTATAATCATAGCACAGTATGGAGCAGGTACTAACTCCCATACATCAAGTCGATCAAACTCATGAATTTCATCTTGCATGGCATTGAACCGGCTGTCTTCATTCATGGCGGTTTTAACATCTTTTGGTTCGATCTTAGAAAGTACGGAGTTGAAGAAACACCATAAGGCATCGGTTGCAAGTTGTTTCCGGGTTGATACAGGACCAGAGGGATTTCCAATGATGTTGTCTAATGGATGATCGTGAGTCCATTTTCTAAGGTGTTCATGTGGCAGTTGTTGAGGAACTGAGGTAGCTGAGTCGATGTCTCGTGAAGAAGATGGTTCTGATGATGATTCAGGAGTAGCAAATATGTTTTCAAATGGAGCATCCTCGGGAGTAGCAAAGGGATTAACTTCATCATTGATGCCACAAACATTTCCATGATGTACATTTGAAGAATGATGATTTGTTGATGAGACTGAAGGATCCGCAGCAGGTGCTTCTTGACTTAAAGATATTGAGACTGAAGGATTGACTTCATTCACAGGAATATGAGCATCCTCTGTTGTAGGAATCATCACCTCATTAGTATTTGAATCATACAGTTCATCAAACATAGGATCAAACAATTTCTTTACATCATCTTCATATGGAGGTACATATGGAGTTTCTTGAGTAGAGTTTGGAACAAGAGATGAACCAATGGGATTGAAGTCTGGTCCTGAGCTGGATTGTCCAGGAGCCATTTGACCGGTCAGCTCATCAAACGTAACGTAAATTGTTTCCATGATATTTCGGGTTCTTTTGTTGTAGATTCTTATCCCTTTTGTTTGTGCGTATCCTACAAATACTCCAATGTCAGCTTTAGCCCTAAGTTTTCCTAAGTCTTGACCCTCATTAGTTGGATAGCACAATGCACCAAACACACGAAGGAAAGAGAGATTAGGTTTTCTGTTGGGGACAAGTTCATATGGAGTTTTTCCATGTACAGTGTGGATTAGGGAACGATTTTGTGTATAGCATGCAGTGGCGATTGCTTCAGCCAGAGAAACATTGGAACCTTTGAGTAAATCAACATTGTTCTAGCGGCTTCAACCAGAGTCCGATTACGTCTTTCAACTACACCGCTTGTTGAGGAGTTCGTGAAACACTTCTTTGATGACTGATTCCAACGCTTTCATAGAATTCATTAAGTTGTTTGTTGACAAACTCGGTTCCATTGTCTTTCGACAATTCGGACGGTTTTGTTAAGTCGAACCTATGGCTGTTTGATGAGTTTGATGATGATATCAGGAGTTTCATCCTTTGTCCTTAAGAACTTGACCCACGTGAATCTAGAGTAATCATCAACCACAACTAACACATATTTCTTCCCAAAGATATTCTGTACCCTCATTGGTCCACATAAATCCATATGAATCATATGAAGAACTTCCGTGACAGAGTTAGTAGGTTTGGGTTTATGGGCATATTTCTTGCTTTTTCCCAATTGACATGCTGAACAAAGATGATCCTTTTCATACTTTAGTCTAGGTAAACCTACAACTAAGTCCTTTCTGGATAGATCGTTGATGGTGCGAAGTTCAAGTGATTGAGACGACGGTGCCATAACCATGACTTTGTTTTTGAAGCCTTTGATAACAAGCGGATTGGAGAAGCCCTCATCATGTCATCGATAGAGATGGTGTAAAGGTTTGACCCACGAGTTCCTTTTAACAGTTCCTTACCATTAAGATCTCTAACAAAGCAGGTATGTTTTCTCAAGGCAACTTCTAGATCAGAGTCACAGAATTGACCAACAGAGAAACAGATTATGACCCAACCCTTCAACATAGTAGACTCTCGAGATGACACTATCACCAACAACATAATCTCCATAACCCATAATAGCACCGAAATGATCATTACCAAATCTAACAGTCCCGATGAACTTGCTCACGAAGTTCATGAGCCGCGACCGATCTCCAGTCATATGCTTGGAACAGCCTGAGTCCAGGTACCACAGAACGATTTGAACGATCTGCAGTTGAAAACAGACAAAAATGGATAACTGGATAATTGGGATCCCCATGCAAGAATGGGTTCCATTTGGTTAGTAACAATGTTTGGACCACCCATATCAGAAATAGAAGCATTCATATCAGAAAGTGAGGCAATGGAATCGTTGTGAATAGATGCAGTACTAGTGTCAACATTAGCCCTGTTCACAGTGTGATCACTTCTTAAGGGGATAGTTCTACCAGTAGGCATCCATTTTCTAGTGGGCATTGTCTGATTAGTCTTAAGGCCAACAGGTGTCCAATAAAAGCCTATTTTGCTGAATGTTCTTCCTGTGGGTTTCCATTGTTTTCTAACTTTCTTTCGTTCTTGTCTTTTAGCCTTCTTAGCATGAATTTTAGCATTAACAATATTAACTGGAAAATTAACATCATTAGGCAGACATACACTACATTCATGATTAGAAACGAATTCAAGCGCACATCAGTACAAGGTTTGCAAATAGTATCTGAATTCGAATTAATTACAGTACGCCTATGGCAATTACTAGAATCAACACGATTCGTTTTATTCAATTCTAGCTTAAAGTTCCTAGATTGTTCTTCTACTTTCTTCCAGTGCACATTCTTAGCTTGAGAGGTCCTATCATTCCTTGTATTGTCTTGAGACTTTGACCTGCTCCGTTTAATGTCACTGTTTACTCCTGTAGAGGGAATGGGAACATTAGTTGGTTTAACTACTCTTTGCATCACCTGTTTAGATGTACTGGGGTCTGAACTACATGCAGGTGCACTTAGGTTCACTTTCATAAAACTAGAGGCACTGTGATTTGTACTCCTAGAAGGCACACTTGAGTTCTCTTTCTTAGCATTGTCAGATCTGGAATCTGAGCTGTTTAAAGGCACACTACTGTTCACTTTCAAAACATTGGGAATCGAATGCATATCATACTTAGCTTTAGGCATTGAGCATGGAATCAAAGGATTAACTCTCTCACCTAATGACTTTGGGCATATTGTGATCAAGCATTCTAAGATTTCTTGAGATCGTTTGGCATATAAGCAAGCATGTCCAATTGCATTATCATGAGGTTTCTCTAGCTTATCCTCTTCAACAATCTCACGCAGACATTCTAGGCAATCCTTAAGGGATGAGAAGTATGATTGAATGGCAAGTTTGTTGTTCCTTAGATGAGGGGGAACATATGTTACGGATAAAGCATATTTATTATAAGAGTGAACCTTTGATACAACATTCTCCCCATTTGTCATTGGCATTTTCCCTTTTACCTGACTCTTCAGATTCTCAATTTCCTTTTGCAATGAAGCTATTTGTTCGTTGTTTTTGTTACGAGTGACTTTAATTGATTCAAATAACTCATTGAAATGACGTTTAACCTTTTCATTTTCTTCTAGAAAACTTTCGTTTTCCTTTTGTAAAGCATTTACTAGGTTTTTAAGATGAAACGTTTGAGAATTCTGAGAATCTAAAGGAGGAGGCATATGGGAGCCTGTCATATTGTTCGTTTGACCTTTTAATTGAGAGATCTGGGCTTTCAACTTTCTGATCGTGTTGCACTGAGCTTGAATCTGTTCATCACGTTTGTTAATTTGAAAAACTGCATCAAACTCTGGAGCATCTGAAGATGTCTTGATATTTGAAGTTTTGACATTTTCTTTGAGATGTTGATATTTTAGTTGTAAATTAAAATACTCAACTTCTAGTTTAGAAAAATGTTTAACCAAAGTGTCGTGATCATCCAGTTCAATTTTCTCGTTTAGCTTAGAATTAGTTTTTTCAAGCTCAATGACACGATCATGGGAGACTTTCAAGGCAACCAGATAGTTCATGAAATTTGGAAGCATTAATAGAGCAATTTGAAGCAGTGAAAAAGATATCTTGAGCAACACATTCAGTAATAAGAGTCTCATTTAATGTATGCAAGTTCTTCCTCTCAATCTCATTATATTTTAGTGCACGCTCATAATCACTAACTTCAACTATCATTGCATCAAATTCCTTTTCCATTCCCTTGATATCAGTTTCGTTCCCTTTTAAGACTCTCAAAGTGATCTTTCAGAAGTTTAAAAAAAGGCATGACCTCAGTTAAATAACATTCTTTCATTTGCTCAAAACCCCTTTCTCCTTCTTATACCAGTGGGTGTGATCCTTTTCTTGCAAGTTTTCTCAAAATCAACAAACAGTTGAAATATAACATATTGACTAATCAAGGTCTTGCTTTTAGTGGCAATTTTTCTAGGAACTAGATGCATTGGTGTATTAGGAGGATACTCAGTCGCTCTAGGCATTTTCCATAAAGGGGGGTTTGTTTCAACAATATTTTCAGTTTCGGCTTTCTAAATCCTTTTTCCGAGAAAATTTGTTCGGAGTCAGCAATGTTTGAGGCTTAAACATGTTCAAGGAAATCCAGTTTTCCTTCTTGTAGTCATGGGGAGTGATAATAATCTTTTTCTCTTTGCATTTCGGGTCATCTAGTTTTTGTTCATCCTTTCCCTAGTGACTTCATCCGATTTCTTATCTTCCTCAGTGCACTCAACGCAACTAGGTTTCTGCCTAGGCTTAAGAATTTCATTACCATCATAAAGCACCTTATGAGCATTTCTAGCCTTTTTAATTACCTCTGGATTTGGTTCCTCAACAAGGGGAATGCTATGCTTATTGCTTAAGACTCGATGTTTAGTGACCATGTGAGCACTCTGAATGGTGTTTCCTTGTATGTACAACTTGTTCTCAAGTTTGTTTTTCAAAGTTTTCAGATTAGAAAAATCTCTCAAGAGTTTTGATTCCTTTGCATTAAATTCTTGCTTAAGCATTTTCACATTTTCTTGAAGTTCTTGTTTTTGTTTAGATGTTTTAGAAAGTTTTTCTTGCAAGGAATTTAATTCTTGTTTCAATACTTCTTCTCTAAACTTACTTTTTCTAATTACTGTACTTACTTGGTCATCCATTTCCTGCTCACGAGTGGTCAACTCAAACTTAGCACGTTGTTCATAAATAGCAACACGTTCTTTATAGGCATTTAGTTCTGAAATAATGGAATCATCGGGGCACATGCAAAGTGTATTCATCAAAAACATAGTCATTGTTGACTGCAGAAGATGCATCACTTGGTACAACTTCACTTTCACTTTGTTTCACATTTTGATCATATGGGACAATATCGATATTACCCATATTTTCAATATTTGATTCAATAGTTTCAGTTGATTGTACTTTGTCATGCATCTGGTGCACATCCGCATCATCGTATAGTTTTAATACCTCTGAGATGAGCTTGTCATGGGATGGCCCAACTAGTGATGAAGAAGAGACCTTGGGAGAAACCATTGGAGAAATGCTAGCCATAAAAATTGTGTGTGCCGTAGGTCCATCATCCACATCCGAGTCGTATGCATCACAGTCAGCGACTTGAAAGGCATTCTGATGATTGTGACCTATCTCCTGAATAGGCCGCTCATCCACATCTGCATCATAGGTCTTGGCATTGCCCTCAGCAAGAAACAGCAATTCCTCTTCATTCAAAGTAGCACCATTGTCCCGAGCTTGAGCCCAGCATCTTATCTCTGAAGTAATCAGCATTCTGTGGGCGCTTTGGAGATGTACAGTTCCTTGCAATGTGTCCCTCTCCACCACAGTTATAACATTTGATGAGCTTAGCTTGACCTTGGTTACCATTCCTTCCTCGATTCTGGTTTCCAACATAACCTCTCCCAGCTCCACCTCGTCCCTGATCATACTGTCTTTCCTGAACTGGTTGCACCACGATCCTTCCATCTTTAATAGTGGCTTGATTGTGTGGGTTTGATGCATTTCTGAGGTTGTTGTTGGTTTGTGGGAGAGTATTCATGTTTTGACTGATGAGAAGAGCTAGTTGATTAATGAAGTTACCCACGTGAGCATCAAGCATCGCTTGTTTGTACATAGGATCGAATGAGTTTGTGATTACCATTACCCAAGGGTATGACTTGTGATGCTTTGGTTGTGATTCCGATGTTTGAGTAGTAAGCTGTAGAGTCATTAGACGAGCTTGTCTCTTCCTGGTTGGTTTTGAACTGATTGAGAATTAATTTTTCAAACATAGCATGTCTCTCATTCTGAAGGAGGAAGGCATAGAGTTTCTCATAGTTTGTATTCTTCAATCCTTTAGTGAGCTTCACAGCGGTAATAAACTTGTGCCATTCGGGATTCATGTTGTTCACAAATTTTGAGTTCAACTGAATGTTAGGCATAGTCATTCTGATGTTCCTCATGTCATTAACTAACTTATGAAATCTCACATAGTACTGATAGACACTCTCATCTGGTTTCATCTTGAAATGCTCAAATTAGTCATAGAGTTGGGATTCTCTGTCTTCCATAGTTAATTCAGAACCTGAGAGAAGCATCTTAACATTGTCCCAAACCGCCTTAGCATCTGTGTTATGATTGATCAGCTTGTAGATGTCTTTAGGAAGACCTTGAAGAACAATGTTTGAAGCCCCGATATCGCATCAAATCTCTTTTTATCCTTATCATCAAGCTCATCATACATCTTAGGTCTGTCCATTCCGTAAACAAGAGTACCATCTGCATTAGTATCAAGTATGTCTCTAGTCGTCTCAACTCGATATGGTCCTTCATCAATGGATTTGAGAATGTTGACACCATTTTCCTTTCCAAGGCAATACAGTCTAATTCGTTGAGCCCAAGAGTCGTAGTCGGTTCTGTCAAGCATGGGTGGACGAGTATCTGAGCCACCGCTTGAACATCCTCGGCAAAAGTGGAGATGACAGTGGGAACGTTGGTAGACATGTTAACAGATTATACGGGATTTTATAACTCTATGATTAAACCGGAAATAGATTCTTTCACGGGATTTTACTGAATCAAGAGAAAACCGTAAACAATCACTCAAGACTCTGGATGATAAAATACTAAATCGCTAGAAGATAATGCACTAAGTCGCTAGAAATTAATGCACTAAGTCGCTAACCCTTAATTCGCTACACCCCTAAGTCGCTAGAGTCCCAAGTCGCTAACAGAAAAGCAAGTCGCTAAGTAGTAACTCGCTACTGACCAAGTCGCTAACCAAATTTTTGGCAGCAATTCGCTACACAAGTCGCTAGAGACACAAGTAGCTAAAGAGCAACTCTTGACCAAGTCGCTAGCACAAGTCGCTACCGTAGTGGAGAATCCACTACTTGTACTTTAACTCGCTAGATCTAACTCGCTAGCTCCAACACCGTAAGTCGCTACAAAAATGTGAAGCAAGTCGCTACCAAGAAAATATTCCGTGAACTAAGTCGCTAGCTTGAAAAACCATATAAACCTCACTTTTCAATCCAAAACAACCCAACCAAGATGATTCAAGCTTACCAAATGAAAACCTAAACACTTTTGATGATTCTAAACATAAAAGTACCAACAAAATTCAAACTTTAACACAAGAAATCAACCAAATGATGCAAAAACCACTAAACTTTTTCAAACTCAAAAACCACCTAAAAATCACTATAAATCCAAAGATGTGCACGATATGATCTAACCATGGCTCTTGATACCAATTGTAAGATATAACTTTTCACATACACATCATAACATTAACACAAGGTAGCATATAGATGGAATTCTAGAGAGAGAAAGTTAGAGGTTTAGGGAACTTAGTGAGAGAAAGTGAAAGATATTATTATGAGCTCCAACTCTCTACCTTGAGAGGTAGAGAGTATTTATAGTCTTACATAAAACGCCACACATCGGGCTGTGGATCAGGCATACAGTGGGTAAAGACCCGTCCGTCCTCCACGGTGTTACTTAACTAAATACTACTTAACTTAAAATAACTACGACTACGAGCTTTCTAACGATTACATATACTTGAGGTGACCGACTCTTTAATACCTGGAATTTCTAATTCCTAACATTTGTCATCAACAAAAAAGGGGAGATTGTTAAAACAAATAAATCGTAAAAATGTTTATTAATAGTTAGCGATCTCTTTGTGTTTTGTTGATAACAAATATAAAGTTATCATAAGTAAAATTATAAGGATACATGTTATTTTTGTAAAGCATCTACATATATAGTCATTTAATATAAATTGTTGTAATGATTCATTTATTGTAATAGTTTATTAGGATGGGTAAAAACCATTACCCATGACCCATACCCATGGAGCATAGCTATAACCCATGGAGCTAACCCATAACCCATTGACTAGATGCATTGCATCTTCTAGATACATTGTATCTACTTGGATACCCATGGTCCAAAGTCTTGGACCCATGACCCATGACCCATGACCTATAACCCATGGATAATGAGGAGCGTCTCACGGATCCCTCATGTAAGGGATCCGTGCAACAGTAGCAAGATTTTGCCTATAAATAGAGAGCCATTTCCTTATTTTAACTCACTCCTTTTCTTACAAACTCTCTCATACATTCTTTCATTCTTCTAATCTCATATCTCTTGATCTGGACAGTAGTTCTTCTTTCTTTTGTTGTGATTCTCATATAGGTCCTTCTCTAAGGCGAGATCACGAGCTTTTACAAGTCATCCAAGCAAGAGGTCCTTGATTTATTTTTTCCTCCACAAGATTTCTGTAGCAAAGATCTTGTAATTCATATTTCACATATTTGTTGTGTTATAGTAGTGTTGGTTTGGTCCTCCGTGTTAAGGACTCGGTATTTAGCTTTGTACCGGAAAAAGTGTAAGCGACGTTGTGAAGGCTTCTCCGCCGAGTTGAAGGAGTTTGTTAACATAGTGCTTGAACTCTCGAGTAGGTGACTCGGGGAGTGGAGTAGGGCAAGGAAGGTGTCCTTGTAGCCGAACCACTATAAATCGGTTGTGTCATTTCTATCATTTACTTTACTTGTTTTCTTTACTTGCATTCCTTATAGATCTATACTTTCTCTCCATCCACACAATTTTACATAACATCGAATCTAAAGTTTTTGAAACTAAGTTAAAATCGGCAAAACTATTCAACCCCCCTTCTAGTTTTCCACATGCCCATTACAACATATACAAAGTACATATATATTTTTACAAGATGTAAGTAAAAAATATTACTTGTAAGTGTTTTATAAAAATGTCTTTGGTTTTATATAACTTATTTACTAAACATGTTTTGATGGTTTTGATATGTTTAGTAAAAGTGTGTTAGTAAACTATTGGCTCAAAGCTTTTACGTATTTTATTTATTTTGTTAAAATGATTTTACTTTTGTTATCGACAAAACATTTGAAGATCGTAAAATATAAATAAACGTTTTTATGGTTTATTTGTGTTAACAATCTCCTCCTTTTTGTTGATGACAAAACATAAAATTATTTAAGAAGAAAATAAAATTCGTTAAAATTTGAATTGAAGTTTTTACTCTCTTCTCTCCCTTTTTGCCGAAACAAAAAGAGCGTCGAAAAGAAACTAACACATAGTGGAAAATGTTTTTGATAAAAACTTGTGAAAAAGTAAAAAAATAAAATAAAAAATGAGAACGAGTTAGAAAAATAAAAGTAAAGAGAAGTAGTAAGATAAGAGAAAGATTCTCGTCTTAGCTCCCCTTTGACAGATGCTTCCCTTTGTTGAGGCGTCAAGTAATTAAGAAGGCTAAACGAGTGTATTGCAAGTATTTTTGCAATGGTTTTAAATTTGACGAAATGCTCCCCCTTGACGAGTGCTCCTTTTTGATGAGGGCGTCAAGTAGTTAGAAAGCCTAAGGGAATGTATTGCAAGTATTTTGCAATGCTTTGCTTTGACGAAAAGCTCCCCCTTGTTGAGGGTGTCAAAGTCTTTATGTGTATTTTGAAAATATACAAAACAAAGGTTAGAAAAATGGTATATGGTGCATTGTTTCTTGCAAATGAGCTTCAAATTAGCTCAAAACTTATAATCTATTAAACGGTTCTGCCGGATCCTTCATGCAAGGGATCCGTCCAGGCAAAATCTTGGGAACCGTGTACCTGCAGCTTATTGGCAGCAATGTAGAAATAAATAGTGACGTAAACGTCCAAATGAGTTATGTATTGTTGCACCAAACATATTCACATAACTATATAGCATACAAACGTGTAGTTTCATTTAATTAAATACGAGAAATGATACTTGTTAGTACAATTTGTGTGACGGGTTGTAATGGGTATGAGTACAACTTGCAGGACTGGGCCAACAGGCTCCTAATGGGCAAATCTTGTACTAATCCAGGTAGTTTGAATGATATACCTGCGCAAGAAAGGTAAACCGTTAGTCTTATCGTGGGGACGGACCCCACGATTAGACTCCGGCGTGAGAGTAAGTATGCATGTCTTGATAGGGAAATAAGAGTATGTGTGTGTAATTATGAGAGAGAAAGTTCTACCTTGTATGTGGATTAGAGCCCTTTTTATAGGTGAGGTTTACCGCTAGGGCTTCCTGGATTCTCGCGTGTAGTGGTTGGTCGCCGGAGCCGGATCCTTGGCGGACAAGGTTCCATATCAATCGCGGATGCGGATGTAAGATGTTTGATTGCTGGAGGCTTAGTCCACTGTGTATCTTACGTGCGTCTTGAGGTCTAGACCATAGCCAATTTCGTCATTGGTCTTACTGTAGGTCCAGGGTTTATAGTTATTGGGCCTGAGCCTAGCATGCGTATAGTATATATTGGGCCTAGCAGGCCCGTTATACATACTACACGTCTTCAAGTCCCCCCATTGTAGTGCGCGCATTGCAAGCGGGTATTGTTGCGTGCGGTGGATGTCACTAGACTTGAGTTAACTAAGCACTTTTCCATTCCGTGCGTTTTTTCTTTTTGAAATGTTTCTTTACCTTTAGGCACTGCTAAGTCATCCACTCCCCCCAGTCTAGTATGTGCACTGCGTGCGAATATGGTCGCGTGCGGTGGATGTACTTAGACTACTTCCTTCAGATCATTTTCTCTTCCGTACTCTTGAAGCATTTTCTTAACGCTCTTTTTTCTTGGAAAGTGTTTTTTATAACTTTGACGGTTGGCAATTTTTCGTATTCTGGTTGATTTGACTCCGTGGGCCCTTGGTCTTCTACCATCCTTATCCTTGTGTTTTTGATTTGGATCGTTGGATTAGATTGCTTTTGGACGCGTGTCTTCCCTTAGGGTTTTCTTGAGTAATCATCGTTCCGTTTGTATAAATACCCTTTATTTTGGCTTTAGCCCATTTTTTCTTTTTGCTGTTCTTTTGTTGCAAACACTGCTCTTCAATCCGATTTTACCTTTGGTCGTATCTGCCTTCCAAGTTCCTCATTGAGGTTAGGTTCTTGATTCCCTTTTTATTTTTCCATTATGGGTACTTTTTCATCTACCAAATCTAAACTATCATAAAAGGCACTTGACCGTTTCTGTATTGATTATTCAATTCCGCAATTTGTTCATCCGGAATTTCCTGATCCTGACAAAAGTATTCGGGAGGCGCAGAATGGGAAGATCGGTGTTTATACCCGTTTTTTAGAGTTTGCTAATTTTTGCCTCCCCATTGTCTTCTTTTCTTGTTTCAATTCTTGACTACTACCATATTCATATATCGCAGCTTTCTGTCATCGGTGCTGCTAAAGTTTCTCAATTTGAGATTCTTTGTTTTGCGCTTGGTATTGAACCCTCAGTTGTTCTTTTTAGGTGTTTTTATGTCTTGTCTCAGAGACATGCCTGGCTTTCTTTTAGCAAACGTGTTGATAGCTTTGGGGTTTGCTACACTAAACCCCTTGACTGTCTTAAAAGTTGGAACGATCACTTTTTCTGGATTGACTCATTTGCTTGTCCTACTATTCACCCTTTCTTCATTGGGGGTAATCTTCCTAAGGATGCCACTCTTAGGGATACCGATTTTGATGCTGGACACGTTGCCTCACTTTTTACTAATGCTTCCCCTTTTGCCAAGTTTCCAGAACCTTTCCTTTGTTTAGTTGGGTTGAGCCGTAATTATACTTTGGGCGATGACTTTTACCGTGTGTTCTATGATCAAGAGAATCGGGGTGGGTATACCATATCTATGTTTTTTCTTCTGCTAATTTATTCTTGTTTTATTCTGATTTGTGTTTCTTCTTCGTCTATTTTCTGCAGCTATGGATCTGTTGTCTTTGGTTAAGAAGAAGGACCCTATGAAGTTGATTGTTGATACTCGGCCACCGGAGTAGAATGAGGTTTCTTTGCTAAAACTGACCCTACTGTTTCTCTTACCCCTCCCTCTTCTGGTGAAGTTGGACGTGTAGCTATCCGTTCGAAAATCGAAGCTTCTCGACCTCCTGGTGATATTGTCCTGCGACCTGACTATTCGGTTTCTGATATTGGTTTTGATAGTGGTATGGCTTCCGGTTTTGGGAGGAAGAAAAGGAAAGTTGGCACCAACTTTGTCCATACCCCTAAGAAGGTGAGGAGCGACCTTAATGATTCTGGCAGGGCCTCTACTGGCGGTAAGTCTTCAGAGTCAATTCATAAGTTGTTAGCTCAAAGTTCGTAAACTCTTGAATATTGTTTAAATGCTTTGCCCACTCATTCTTCTTTTTCTCTTTTATTATCAACTACTCCCCTTCATGAAGCTGGAACGTCTACTGAATTTGATTTTGGTTTGCTCCATCTTGATGGTTCTCCCCCTAGGTTTGTTGTTTATGTTTTTGTCTTTTCTTAATTTCTTTACTTTTCCTGCCTTTTATTCACTTGTTCTTTACTTGTTTATTTGCAGTTCTCCTGCGCCCGTTATGATGAATGCCGTCGTTACTACTGTCCTTCCTGTTGGGAAAGGGAAGGGTCAAGTAGATGTTCCTTCCTCTCTTCCGGACAACTTTTCTCCTGTCGACGGTATTCATCCAATTCTTGATGACCTTTCGGACCTAGATATCTCAGCTGGGGACATTCGTACTGTTGATGATCCAGACTCTAGTTCTTCGTCTGGTGTTCATATTCTGAAATGGAATGTTACCAAGAGTTCGCTTCTTGATGATGTTGATTGTTGATCCCAGTTGAGCAAACGATCTAATATAGAAACTGACTTGAATAACAACTTATTAAGTATCATGCGGAATTTAACACTTAATCTTAAGAAGAATAACAATGAACATTTAACACCTCAATATTATTATTAATACGAATACTCTAACCAGTATTAGGGTTTTACAACCTTAAAGTGTATCGACCTTAGATATAAAACATATGTATATCTAATCTAACCTAAGACATCCTTTTATTGGCTAAGGAGTCCTTTACATAATACAATACGTAACCTACAAGATAAATATCTTTTCCATATTTATCTAATACATAATACTAAACCGACTATACAAGACTAGCAGTGGTTTCATTACATTATCAGTGGTTACACAAAACTACTAGCCGCGGTTAGTCTTCATCCGTGGTTCCATTCTTCTGTCCGTGGTTATATCAACTCTGTCCGTAGTTCCAGTACTTAGAATAATTCTTGATCCAAGGAACCAAAAACCCAACAATCCTCCCCTAAACTTGATATATTCAAATAGAATTCTCAAGTTTCCTTTAAGCTCAAAACATCTGAATTGGAGGATGTAGCCAAACACTTACTAGATTTAAGAATGTTCTCATATTTCAGCAACAAATTGTAAGCTTGACCATCATAGGGTAACAGCATCTTGATAATACCGGGCTTCATCATCGAGCAATAACTCCGGATACTTATTCAGTTGAGGATAATCACCTTCTACAAGCATATGAATAACTTCTCCAGAAACAGTTAAAACATGAACTCCACAAGTTTGATATAAAAACCATCTTGTAACATGACCATTGTAGAGTCCTTTCCATTCAGGTTCATCATGAGTAGGTTCAAATAAAATCTTCAAATGTTGACAAACCAGCCTCTCATGATAATCATTTGGATGTTCTTCACCAGACTTATTCTTATAAAGTATCCAAAGATTCACCAAATCATCTCTATCACAATACTGAAGCATCTGTGAAAATTTATTATACTCATAAACTTCATTGTTGAGTCTTTGAATTTTCCAACATCCTTCACTTCCATTAAGCTCAAACTCATAAGAAATAATTTGATTACCATCTTCAACTAATTTGAATCTTTTAGAATCAGATGTCTCCTGAACCTCAGATTTTCTCTTTTGTGTGCTTAGAATCCACTCCTTTTCTTTTTCAGAATTCATTGGACAGAAATCATCATTATTAATCTTCATACATCTCAGATAAATCTCATGAATTCTTTCAAATGAACACTTACTAAGATTATCAGAAATATGTATTCCTGAATTCTTAATAATCTTCATCAATACATTCCTCATCTTGCAATGGTAGGAGGTTTCTTTCTTATAACTTGTTTCCTTTCTTTACTGATCTTCCTTGCCCATTCACCCAAAAGTCTAGCTCTTTCCTCATCATCCAACAATGCCCATTCTTGTGCAGTATACTCATCATTAATTTGTTGAGAAGCTTGAAGATAATTTTGTGATTCATACCATGTAGCTAACCATTTCTGACTAGCTTCCTCTTCTTTTTGCTTCCTTTTCTCTAATCGCTTGTTCTTCACTAACATCTGTCTTACATACTCTTCATCATAAGCAACCTGTTCCGCTTTACTTTTAAACTTCAACTCTGGTTCTGCAACTCCTTTACCTTTTCCAACAACTGATTGAGTCACCTTCTTTCTTAAAGGTTCACCAATAACTAAACTTTTTCTTTTGGGTTTGGTTGCAGTAGATTTAATAGATGAAACAGGTGCAATGATGGATGTGCAACTAGCTGAGGTTTTACTTAGATTAACCAATGTACTTGCAACTTCTTTTTCAACTTCTTTAGATTTAGGTGGTTATATAGAGATGGTTGTAACAATGGTGGAAGTAGTTAGAACAGAGTGGGTACAATAGCCATTTCTGAAACTGCAGCAGTGGTTTCAAGAAAACTATCCATGGTTGCAGACACACTAGCAATGGTTGTGTTCTGCATCACTTCATCTTCTACCACAGTCTTCAAATTTTCAAGAACGGCCTCATTCCCCTTTATCGGATACCAAAAATTCTTGATCTCCCTACCAACATCTTCTTCCATAGATAAATCTCTGACCTCCCCAATTCATGCCATCACTCCTCCCCTGTTTTGATACATTCTCCACATTCAGCTGGAGAGAGTCCACCTTCTTTTTCTTTCTCCTTAGTTGCCTTCAAGCGGAACCAGGCCTTCGCATCTTTTCCAAAACCAATACACATTGCTTCAGCCTTTTAATATCTTTCCCTTGAAAATAACAAACTCCGAAGACGGATCTGTCTCCTCCAATTTGGTACATTTAGCCGTCAATTCATTAAATTGTTCAAGAATATCCTCCCCATTTCAACCTTGTGTGAACTGGTCCAGAGGTGGTTCATTGGAAAAGTCATCATGTACTAACTTCGGGATCCGTCAATTCGGTTCATGTTCCAATCTATCCTCATCACTTGAGTTGTGTAAAGCTGCTCAGAGGTGAATCCTTGGATAAAGTAAACATAGAACCGGACCTTGCGATCATCTATGCACCCTTTAGTAGCAGGTTGGCTAGGGATTCCTCCACCCGTGTTAAGTTCCAAGGAACTCTCCACATTAGGAGTTGCCAAAGGTTGGGTCTTAATTATGTTACCACTATCCTGATCAGCATCTAAGCATGAATCAGTGGTGGAAGCCCTTCAATCATGTCACCTCCACTCCATGTGACAGCCTCATGATCAACACCACTAACATCAGCCTGAGGTAGCTTGGTGCCCTTCAGTCTCCTAGTCTATACAATTGGTGTAATAGTGGTTTGAGTTTGACTAGAAGTAGGTTGAGTTGCACTAACAGTGGTTGCAAGGGTACTGTCAGTGGTTTGAGGTGTACTAATAGTGGGTTCAGTGACTAAAGGTTGAGATTCAAGATCTTCATGAAACTCTGGATCAGCAGGCAAAGTAAGCATATGGGGAAATAAAGGAACATCTCTAATTTGTACATTCTGTGGCTGATTCCTCATATGTGCAAAAACCTTAGGAAGCATATTATGTACTTCATACTCCCTAGAATGCTCAACAGGTTCTGCTATTTGACTTTCCATAATTAGTTGAACAAACCTAGGATATAAATAGTATTTACCCTTCTTCCTAATGTTCTGTACTAACCCCTCATAAATCATCCTTAGCACCCCTGTGTGTATAGCCTAATCTTTCTAAACCAGCAACAATCTCAAAGATCTGAAAGATTATCAATACCATCAGCATCATCAAATTTTAAAACCTCTCTAATGATCTCCTCAGTAATTGAAATAACATTCCCATCCAAAACAGTGCTAAACACTTCAATTCCATCAACCTCTTCAAGGTTAGCATTCCTCCAGAACTGATGTATGTAGGCTTGAAGAATGGTTGGAGTAACGGTTAAGGCATAGTGAATAGAAGCTGTGAAGAAGGAAATCAATCATTTGATGAAAACCTTCAGATCTAGCATTCTTGACAAGATTAGCAACAAGGTTATGTATGGTGGAGTACTGGGTCGCCATTGTTTTTGATAATTGGAAAGATGTGGGTTATGTGAATTATGCAAAGGAAAGTGATTAGGGTTAAAGTAGAGCGCCAATTTGAAGTGATTAGAAGACCAATTGAATGATCCATCCGTGATTTGGGGGAGATAAATATACGTTTACCAAGGTTACCAAAAGCCTGTAGTATCCAAAAATAAGCAGACGCTATCGAGGTTTCAGAAGCTGCGTCGCGGTTTGAAACACACTATCAGTGGATACAATGTTTCACTTCAATCAGTTGACCAAGAGATACAACAAGCAAATCTGTGTCAAAATAAGAGAGATCTCACAAAAATATGAAGGATTACAATTTTTTTTTTTTTTTTTTTTTTAACAAACACTAGCAGCTAACTACATCAATAGCTCCAATGTACAAGAATCCTTCATACCTGCAAGACACAAATACAAACCAAACACAGAAAAGAGAGTTGTTGTTATCAGTGGTTAGAAAAAGCTAGAAGTGGTTCCAAATGACCTATCCATGGTTTAGCAAAGATAAGTCAATATAGTCAACTTCCAGTATTAATATTAGTCCAAATCCCAATGAACTCATTAACTCCTCAACCACATTTAACCTGCCCCTCATTTACTTACATAAGCCATATCTCTGCTTATAAAAAGAACCCAGATATCATATAACGCACACACCAAATAAAACCAAAACCCTAATTCCACAAAAATCCACAATCAAGCACCATGTGGAATCCCAGTTGGAATAAATCAGAGGTCATTGATCTATCAACCTCTTCATCCTCATCATCATCATCATCAAGTGATGATTCAAACCCATGGCGGCTGTATCTTCCTCCACAAGAACCAAGACCAAGAAAATCCCCTTTTCTTCCATCATCTGAAGACGATAGTGTGGTTGATCCTAGTGAGTCATCAAGAGGATCAGATGATTCCACTGAGCGTTTGGAGCCAACCTTCAATAGGTTGGTTCAAGAGGAAGCAGAAAAAGCAAAAATCCACCACTTCCAAAGAACAAAGAGGTGGTTCTTGGTCTTTCTGCACCAGGTTTTGGTGCTTCATCTCATATCGTAAAGGGAAAGGGTAAAAGGAAGATGGAGTGATGCTTTATGGTGGAACGAGGAGATGGGTCAACAGAAGTCTTCTCATATCACAAACCCATCTGCTGTATTAATCTTCATCATCTTCGTTTTCATCAATCCATCCTTCCCATTTTGATCCTTAGCTTCGTGCATGGTCATGCATATCATGGTCATGCATATCCAGAAGTTGGAATAAAAGATATGAGCTAGGATAGGTTTAGGAACTCTTGTATAGAACTGGTAGTGAAGTAGCATATGAAGTTAATTGTAAGTCGTGAAAGCGTAAACTGCTTCTTGAATGAATGAACAATTTAACTTGATTCGACTTCTTTTGCTTCGTAATTAACTTTCTTGTATGCAAAATGGTTAGTGGAAACCACAAGAGTAACAACCAGTGGTTTGAATAAAACTATCAGTGGTTAGAAACAAAAATAGCAATACTAAGATCACATAATAACAGTCCAAGTCTTATACAAACTTTTACAAAACAAGTTGAGATTTAGAGATTTATCATTCCAATACTAACAACAAGGTACTGAAACCTCCCCACATCAAAAGCTTTAGTGAGAAGATCAGCAACATTGAAATCAGTATGGATTTTTACCATTTGAATAAGTCGTTTCTCATTACAATCTCTAATAAAATGATGCCTTATCTCAATATGTTTAGTTCTAGAATGTAAAACAAGATTTTTAATGATGCAAATTGTATTGTTATTATCAATGTAAATCTTAGTATGCATAAAGTTGTACCCAAAATCCAAACAATTGATTCGAATCCAAAGAACTTGACCACAGCAACTAGCGGCACATATTCAAATTTTGTAGAATTTGCCACAATAGTTTGCTTTTTACACTGCCATGAAATAAGTTTGCTTCCCAAAAACTGACAACCTCCAGTTGTAGACTTCTTATCCAAACTAGCACCAGCATAGTCACTATCTGTGTAGGCCACCAAATCAAAAGGAGAATCCTTAGAGTACCAAAGGCCCAGTTTAGGATGACCTTTAAGGTATCTAAATATTCTCTTAACAGCATTCATGTGTGATATATTGGGTGCGACTTGAAATCTTGCACACACACATACTGAGAACATAATATCTGGCCTAGATGCAGTGAGATACATCAAAGATCCAATCATGGACCTGTACAACTTCTGATCAACTTCGGGACTTCCATCATCCTGTAGCAGTGGTTTCGAGTCTCCATAGGTGTACTAGCACTCTTCACATCCTGAAACCCAAACTTTTTCAAAACATCTGCTACATACTTGTCTTGACTAATAAAAATACCATCAGTCTTTTGTTGAACCTGCAGCCCCAAAAAGAAAGTGAGTTCTGCAATAGAACTCATCTAAAACTTATCATGCATAAGCTTCTCAAAATCTTTACATAGCTCCTTATTGGTTGAGCCAAAGATGATGTCATCTACATAAACCTGAACTAGTAAAATATCATCCTTGTGCTTCCTAATGAACAAAGTCTTATCAATTAACCCTCTTTTGAAGTCATTGTCCATTAAATAAGTAGACAGGCATTCATACCATGCCCTTAGAGCTTGATGCAACCCATACATAGCCTTTCTCACCCTGTAAACCTTGTCAGGATGATCAGGATCTTCAAAACCAGGAGGTTGACAAACATAAACCTCCTCATCAATTGTGCCATACAAAAATGCACTTTTAACATCCATCTGATACACAACAAAATTCTTGAATGAAGCATAAGCTAAAAAAAATATAATAGCCTCAATTCTTGCAACTGGAGCAAACACTTCATCATAATCCAAGCCTTCAGTTTGTGTGTATCCTTGAGCAACCAACCTTGACTTGTTCCTCACAACACTACCTCTTTCATCTCTTTTTTTTCTGAACACCCATTTTGTCCCAATTGCCCTCTTACCATTTGGAAGATCAACCAATGTCCAAACCTCTTGAAGTTTGAACTGAAGAAGCTCCTCTTACATTGATTCTACCCAACCTTCTTCAGATAATGCTTCTTCAACTCTCTTGGGCTCCTTTTGAGACAGAAAACATGCAAACAAGCAATTTTGCAGATCTTTATGACTATTTCTTTTGTGAAGTGATCTTGCAAAGAAACCTTGTTCAGGAAAGGTTTTTGTATTCTGAACCTTGCTTCTTGTTTGAACAGGGATGTTCAAATTTCCAAGTATTTGTTCCTTAGGATGAATCTTATGAATCCTTGTTGAGGTAACAGGACTTTCATGAATGACATGTTCCAAATTAGTTAAATCAGCATTGAAGAAATCATCCATGTCTTCATCATCAGTAGGAGTATCAATTTCATTCAAAGCATGCATATTAGGATCATGTGGATACTCCTCTTCACCAAATAATGGCTTTGCAGTTGGCCCAAAGAAAGTACTATCATCAGTGCTTACAACTGTGGTTTCACTAATACTGGTAGTGGTAGAAGTTGGCTTATCGATGCTTGCATTATAACTGTCCATGCTTTGGTTTGGCTTAGCGATCTTGTCGAATGCCTTTTCTTCTTTTCAATTTCTTCTACCAACACGAGTTATCTTTCAACAACTCATCCTTATCTTGATGATGATCAACATTGCCTCCAGTATTCAATACATCATCATCAGTGGGACCTTGCTTATCTATGATGGGTGAGACAAGACCGACTTTCCACTTTTCAACCAAACGAACTCCTTTGGAGAATCGGCTTCCTTAGAATCGTTTCGTATCGAGAATCCTTTTGTGTACCCGCATTAACATTAGTGGAAGTTCCTGCAATGATAGGCTCATAATTCATAGATTTGGGTAGCATATCAATGTTATACGCCACGGTCCTTTGGTCTCAACACTAGGAGTCTTTTCACTAAATTGAACATGTAAGTTCTCTTCAATAATTCTAGTCCTCCTATTGTATACTCTAAAGGCTTTACTATTAGAAGAATAGCCTAAAAAGTATCCATCGTCAGCTTTCTCTTGAAACTTGCCTACGTAGTCTATGGTATTCAAGATAGTAACAGGACACCCAAAAGGTTTTAGAAATGCAATCATTGGCTTCCTATCATGTAACAACTCATAGGGGGTCTTGTTATGAGGCTTCACTACCTTACTTCTATTTTGCACATAACATGCAGTGCCTACAACTTCAGCCCAAAAGGTAGTTGGTAACTTAGACTTTGACAACATTGTCCTAGCAGCCTCAATTAGTGTCCTATTTTTTCTTTCAGCTACACCATTTTGTTGTGGTGTTCTAGCAATACTAAACTGTCTTTCTATACCCTTAACTACACAAAACTGATTCATCACATCATTCTTAAACTCAGTTCCATTATCACATCTGATTATCTTTACCTTATGATTTACTAGATTTTCTATCTTAGTAATGAAACTCTTGAGAATCTCACTAGTCTCACTCTTAGCTGCCAAAAAGTATACCCAAGAAAATCTACTATAATCATCAGTGATAACTAGGCAATACTGCTTATGGTTCAAACTTTTAACAAAGGTAGGTCCAAATAAGTCCATATGAAGCATAAACAGTGGTTGTGTAATGGTGTTGACAGTTTTGGTCTTACAAGAAGCTCTATGTTGTTTTCCTTTTTGACAAGCCACACAGTTCCTTACACTTAAAAACCTTAGAAGGTAACCCTCTCACTAAGTTGCCTTTTACCGGTTTATTGATTGTTTTGTAATTGAGGTGACCTAATCTTCTATGCCATAACTTAGACTCATCAGCAGATGCTTTAGCAAACAAACCAGTTAAGGACCTATTAGGAATTACATCTTTAAGATCAAAACAATATATATTTTCCTTCCTAGGTACCCTAAGATGTATATACTTCTCATCAGCATCTTAAATTCAAGTGACAACACCACACACAGTTTCACCAAAAAGTACCCAGTTTTTCTTATCACACATTTGAGAAACACTGAATAAATTATACTTAAGTCCCTGTACCATATAGACCTTTTCAAAGTCTAAATTCCCGATTGATTGTGCCTCGCCAAGTATCTTTCCTCCCTTTGGATCATTACCAAAAGCCACATATCCTCCATCAAAAGCTTCAAAATCCTCCAGGTTGCTCCCATCCCAAGTCATGTGCCCAGAGCAACCACTATTAAAAACTCCTTTGTCTTTTAGCTCATCTTGTAGATTGCCCTGCACATGAAATTAAACAAATTAGTTCCTTTTTTGGACCCAAGCCAATCTTCGACTTGGGTGCATGCATCAATATAATCAAATTTGTTTAGGTCCATTGATGCACAATTGACATGATGTAAAACCTTGGTCTTAGGTTTCCATTGCCAACTAGCTGAGGCCTTTGCAGCATAAAAATGGTTTCCAAGCATTGTGTCAGTTATCACTTTTAGAATTTTTAAAACTTCTTTTGTATCATTGGTGATATTTTGCTTAGCAGGGTTTATAGTTTGCTTAGCAGTGTTTACATTTTTCTTAGCAGTGTTTGGAACCCATTTGGGTGCAGCAGTGACAATTGATTTTGTATTCCCATTCCTCATTAACACTGCTCTAGGAATCATGTTTCTGTTAGGATGAGGGTTTGTTTTCTTTGAAAAGTTTTGCTGATTTACCCTCCTCCAATGATTCCAAACTTGTGGTCTATTTTTATAACAGTTTCTCTGTAAGTGCTCAAAACTACCACATGAAAAACAAGCCTTTTTAACACATTCAAACTCATCTCCTAACCTATTTGAAATTAGTCCATTGAAGTTTCTCTGGTTTCCCCTAGGTATATATCTTTTTAGCTGTTCCCTAGGTACTTCCTTGTACTCTACTACTTTCTTAGCAATTTGAGCTCCAAATCTAGGCACAAGGTTGGCTTGCTTAGTATCAACTTCCTTATGAGGTTCTATCTTCTCGGGTTGTGTTGATACGATCTATCTTCCTCAATCTGATTCCCAATCTTCAATGATGGGAGCATCGATGATTTATCGATACTTATCTTAGGTGATTCATTCTTGTTAGTCTCACCTACAGGTTTATTGAAGCTAAATTCACTACTAAATGAGAGCTCTTTTGCAGGTGGTGCATGTTGTATAAGAGTTGGTGGGGGCATATTATTGTATCCTCTCCAGAACCCTTTTTCATTAAATGACTCTCTATAGATTTATGAACCATATCAGAAGCAAATTGTGTTTTAGCTACCCTTACAACATGTTTTTCTTTTTCTTCTAGGGCCTTTTGTTTTACACTCTCTGCCTCTGCTAGTTTATCTTTAAGCATCTTAATATCTCTATCTTTAAGATCAATTTCACCACCTAGTATATTGATCTTATCTACATACTCAAACTCACATTTAATACAACACTTTAGCTTCTCTTCCACACTTTCTAGACCAACTCTATAACCTAGGTTGTCCATAGACAGACTTTCTACTTCTTTTCTTAAACTCTCAGTGATAGCTTTTGAGATTCTAAGTTATCATGACATGACTTAAAAGAACAAGTAGAATCATTAGATACCTCAGTAATCCAACCGAAGATGAAGCATATGCCATTAGAGCAAAGTTATGCTCTTTTGAAGCTTCACTAGCAAGAAAAGCTACATTGGGTCCTTCTTCAATTTCATCACTCCAGTCATAATCACCAATACCATCTTGAGCCACCAATCTGAAGAAGGAAACAGACTCTTCAATGGTCTTCTTAATGCCTTCAATCCTCTTAGGAGCTCGACATTCCCTTGCAAAGTGACCCTTCTTCTTGCGGTTAAAGCACTCCATCTTGCTTTTGTCGAACCCAGCTCTTCTTTTACCATCATACTTGACCTGTCTTCCAGGTCCTTCTCGAAACTTCCTTGCTTGAAGAGTCAACATTGCCATTTGCCATTGAAGATTAATCTCCTCAAGATCATCAGGATCAATTTGATCTATATCTTGATTCAAAACGATAACACGGTAGTTAAATCAGCGAGAAAAGCACAAATTGCACCATCATCGACATTATCCCTAACAGTGGTATTGTTTGCAATAGCCGTTGTTATACCATAGGCGAGGTGGATACATCTTGTGAATTCTTGTGATTAGTGGAAACAAAAGCAATGTTTTGGCTAGTTGAAGATGTACCGGCAATGTTTTCTCGGACTCATATACCTTCAAGTTATTGTAGAGATTGTCCGAGTTATTTTTCAAAGTCATCCTTATTCCTCCACACAACAGTATGCATAGCCCGGTCGGTGATAAACTTCGATGAACTTTAGATTAATATCCTCTTGAGCAACTTTGTAGTCCATGACTTCAATTGGTGATAAGCTTTTGAAGTCTGTTATAGGTGCCATCTAGTTTTCTCCACTCGGGCGGTTGAAGTTTTCAAGCCGATGCTTGAGCATATTTTTCCTTGATTTCTTGGTAGCTTCATTACCAGCAAACCTTGTTTCTATAGCATCCACAAGCTCTTTAGCAGACTCATAATGTTCAAAGTCCAAAGCATATTCATTAGGTATTCCCATCGAGAGAATACTATGAGCTTTAATCTCCATCTTTCTCTTAGCCTTGTCGATCTCACTAACAATGGAGATTTCTTTGCCATCTTCACCCTTCTTAGGAAGAGTATCACCTTTTTCTACAACATCCCAGAGAGCATAATCAATCATACGAATATATTGCCTTATTTGCATTCTCCAGATTTGGTACTCACCATGCTTAAGCATGGGCACCTTTGAAGCAGTAACCATGTGTGTTTCATCAGACATCTTGACTTGCTTGAACAGAACTTAACTTGACTTCTTCTTGATTACAGTTTCTAGATCACAAGCTCTGATAGCACTTGTTGATCCGAGTTGAGCAAACGATCTAATATAGAAACTGACTTGAATAACAACTTATTAAGTATCACGTGGAATTTAACACTTAATCTTAAGAAGAATAACAATGAACATTCAACACCTCAATATTATTATTAATACGAATACTCTAACCAGTATTAGGGTTTTACAACCTTGAAGTGTATCGACCTTAGATATAAAACATATGTATATCTAATCTAACCTAGGACCTCCTTTTATAGGCTAAGGAGTCCTTTACATAATACAATACGTAACCTACAAGATAAATATCTTTTCCATATTTATCTAATACATAATACTAAACCGACTATACAAGACTAGCAGTGGTTTCATTACATTATCAGTGGTTACACAAAACTACTAGCCACAGTTAGTCTTCATCCGTGGTTCCATTCTTCTGTCCGTGGTTATATCAACTCTGTCCGTAGTTCCAGTACTTAGAATAATTCTTGATCCAAGGAACCAAAAACCCAACATTGATGCATGTCGTGTTATGGTGGACGAGTTCGCTCATCCTAACTTCTTTTCCGCTGTTCGTGATATGGGGTATGAGCGTATCCTTGGTGAGTTTAATGTTGTTGTGGCACGACAATTGTGCTTTAGTTCTGAAGTTCGTCTGCGTTTAGAGTATACTGCTATGGAGCGAAAACGCTTATTGTATTTGTTGGCAAGTAAGGATAAGGAGATTTCGGCTCTGGAGTCTAAGGTTGCTAATGCTACTTCTTTCGAGACATCTACTGCTGTTGCGTCTTTAGCAGCTTCTGCTGCGGAACTTTCATCTTTGAAGAACCAGAATTCAATGCTTGAAGAAGAACGAGATTCTCTTCGAGCTGAGGTGGCAGCACTTCAATCATCTCTTGACGCAAAGGATTCTGAGTCATCTACTTTGAGAGCTAAAGTTGTTGTTCTTAAGTCTGAGAATTCCAACCTTTCCGGACAGGTGCGCGTCCATGCCTTTTTTGGTTAGTTGTTCCATTTGTTTATTTCCCGTTGTCTTCTATCTTTGTTTTGTTTGCAGATACGGATCTTGGAGGAGTCATGCTCTGAGCTCCGCAGCCGAGTTCCTTCCTTTGCTACTTTGGAGGAAGAATTTTGTAAGATTCAGGATGCTAAGATGGCTGGACTTATGCGGAAGGTTGATTCGGCCGTTGCTGATTTGTATGCCTTGGCTAGCCATCGTGATGAGGAGTTTTAACCTCGGTTTCTTACGTTATTATCTAGCCTTCGCTGGTTATTAACTAACAGTATGAGCCTCGCTGTGTTTAAGTGCTTAAATTCTCCAGAGTATACTGCGGGCAATGCAGAAGTTATTGAGCGTGCAGTTGACAAGGGTATGCAAGAAGGCTTAGAGACAGGCATTATTCATGGCAAGGAGAAAAGAGAGCTTGCTGTATATAATCCTTCTGCGGAAGATCATTATGTTTCCACCGTGAAGGCCCTTGAAAATGTGGAGTTTTCTTTACTCTCCATGCTTAAGTCTAGCAAGGATGCTGGTATTGCAGAAGTTATGGATCTTCTTCGTGTTGATGGGCCTTCCGCGAATGCTCATATGACTGCAGGGTTACAGCCAGATCTTGAACAACTTATCATTCCTGTTTATGATAAGGGTGGTAATGCTGTTGTTGGCAGCATCTCTTTGTCTTGCTCTTTGGAGGTTGTTCAGAAAAGAGTTGATCAGGTTAGAAGACGCCTTGGTGCACATCGGTTGTCTGTGGCCGATGTTTATAATTCTTCCATTGATCCCTTGTCCGCTCGTAATGTTATGGGTGTGGAAGAACTTTCAACTGATGGGCTAACTTTGGCGTGCACTACTTCTTCGCCATTTGTGTCTCTTCCTTTCGGTGTCTCTGATAGGTGAATGCGGCTTTTTGTTTTTATTTCCGCACGTTTTTCTTTTACTTTGTGCTTATGCTACAACTTTTCCCTTATGCAAGTTCTTGATGCTTTTTGTGTATGATATTTTTCGCTTTTGTGTTGCTATTTTAACGTTATACGGATATGAACGTGATTAATAGTCTTTTGCGCACATACCTCTCTTTGTTTGTGCGGTGCTATTTTTAACGTTATACGGATATGCACGTTTTGTAATACTCTTTTGCGCACATACCTCTTTTTCTCTGTGCGGTGCTATTTTTAACGTTATACGGATATGCACATTTTGTAATAGTCTTTTGCGCACATACCTCTTTTTGTGTGATTGCTATTTTTAACGTTATACGGATATGCACGTTTGTAATAGTCTTTGGATAATTTTGGGCTATCCTCCCAGCACTGGGCTTGCAATACCTCTTATGTACTTCCGTGATTATGTTGTTCACCAGTTGGTTATTCGTGATAACTCTTTCCTATTCGGAAATAACATGTTTGGGTCATGCCCAATTTTTGTGCCGGCGCGTCTTATGCACTTAACAAAAATGAAAAAATGAAAAAAATAAAATAATGAAGGTAGCTAATCTTTATTTTTTATTAATTGGTCATATTTTTAAATACATTACAAAAATAAGTAAATTCAAATACAATTTTACATTTTCCTGTTACCAGTCTTACTTTTTTAGTTGTATGGCTGCTGGAGCCTTGTTCCTTTCAGGACTTTGGTGATGACGAACATCAGTTTTTGTTGAGGCTTCGACAGGTTTCTTTATTTCAGAAGTTTGTTTTGATAGTTGCTCGTAACGCGTTGTCTTGTGATAACTGTGCTTTTCTTTCTTGAAAGATTGCTTTAGCCGACCGCGCTGTTGTTGCCATTGTTGCCTTTTCGCCGGCTTTCCCGGCGTGGGTAACGTCTTTGTGAGTATTCTTGCTCTTTTCGTGGGCTAGAATCCTCTCCTTTTATGCTACATTTTCCTCTAGGAGGTTCTCCTGTCACTCTCTTCTGACGGTGATTCCCAAGGAGCTACCAGGCTTGTTAGTTTTCCTTGAAGGGCTAGAATGCTCGGCAAGCACACTTTTACTTTTGTAGTAGCTAGCTTGCGACGCTGTAGGTCGTACAGTGAACATGATAGACCTTTCAAGGATCTTCTTCGGATAGTTCTGTCATTTTTGAAAGTGTAGCCTGTGAAGGTAGCTTTTGTATACATATCCCGACACCTGCAAGCTGGTCATCTTTACCTTACACTCGGTTTATCCAACCTGACTTACTCAGGCTAGTAGACGTGTGCTTGTCTGGGGGCCGGGATGCAACAACAATAGGATGATGGTGTAATTTGCATCCTTTGTTGCTTGCCGTTGTAAGGGAAGCTTCTTGATAGCTAGGGACTGTCGAATATAGCTCCTTTCCCCTAGCGTTCCTTCTTATCCTTCCCTAAGGACCCATCCTTTTCCACACTCCATCATTCCCTCCCTTAACATTTCACTTCCCTCGTGGCTCCTTGCCCCGGCCGTCTCCGCAATTGACCCGTGAGCACCGCTCGATCTTGTTTCCCAACGCTACCGGAGTCTAATCGACAAGATTGCTCGGCCAGTCTGCATCCTAATGGCAAGGTATTTGGAAATGCCATAGGAGTAGGTTTGAGTGAAGGGGTGTTATAAGGTGTTGTGGTGGTGGGTTAATAGTCGCCATTTTAGAATGACTAAGCATTATTAGTAGTCATTTAAGAACATGCTTTGGTTTTCGTCATGTTTTCTTTTGTAATTTTCTTCTAGAGGTGATGAAGGTTTCGGCAATGTATGGTTTTGCTACCGTCATGTAAACGGTATGTTGCCGTGAGACGCTTGTGTTTTTCACTTTCCATTTGCTGTCGAACACTTTTTCTGAATAACATTTCATCCCCTTTCAGGATCGGTTTCTTCATACTTTCTTTTTTAGTATGTTTTAATTTGGGAGACGGCGGTTATTGTTTTGCTTTACATGCATTTTCCTCCTTTTTTGCTTTGCGTATTTATAGCGAAGAATTTACTGTTTTTACATGTGCTGGCATTTGTCTTTTTTCTACCAGTTGGTAGGTTAGTATGTGTCTAGGCTCGTAGCCTGGGCGTCTGCTCTTTTGCTTGATTTGACATGATATTCCTTGAGAAGGAGCGTGTATCTGTACTTGCGGATTTTCTCTCCTTTTTGTTATCTGGATAAGGTTTATCCTTTTACTTCCGCCCTTGCCTGTTTGTTGTCGAGTATTTCCCTTCCCATGGGTGTATCTTTTATGTTGTGTCTGCCGCAACTTCTTGCGTGCTTCTTTTGGTGCACTACTTACTCCGAAGCTAATTCTTTATAGGTCACAAGTCTTTGTTCCTTTTTATTTTCTGGGAATCGTTTCCGCATGGTTTTTCCGCATGTATTTGTAGCGTGTTTCAATCTTTATTGTTGCTCCTTTCCGCATGACCTTCCGCGATTCGATTGTTTTGAAGTGGCAGGGCGCTTTTTCAATGTTTATACTTGCTTCCTGAGTATTTTTCTATTGAGGTTTATAAGGTCAGGATCTTCATTTGCTTTGTTAGGGATGTCCTGATGCGTGCTCGTTTTATTGGCGTTCATGCTTTTCTTCTTCTGTTGATGTTATATTTTCATTTTTTCCCTGATGTTTCTGTGGTTCCGTTTATTCTTTTTTTTTCTTTTTTTTTTCAGTTTTTCTCGCTACTCATCAACCTCTATCATCGGCCCTTTCTTCTTTTCTTCCCTTTGCTTTTTCAAATGCAGACACTCTTCTGTGGTGTGTCTTGCTTTTCCGTGAAATTCGCAGAACTTCCTTTCAGTTTCCCTCTCGACTGTCGTGGTTGGGAAAAGGTTTGTGGACCTTGCTTTCCTTTGTGCCGTTATCTCCTCGAAAGATTTTCGTGGGTTGCGGAAACCCTGTTGCTTTTCTCTTATTCTTGGCTTATTCTTAAACCCCTTTTTGAAGCTTTGTCGATGCTTGACTGTTGTTCGTTCCATTGGTCTTTGTACCCACTGCCTTTTTCTTTCACGACTTCCTGCGCCTACTTCGCCTCTCAGGAAGGAGGTAGTTGTATTCATTACTTCGCTCATTGACTTTGGGATTCTGTCGTGCAATCGCTTAATTAGCTCCGGATCAGTGATCGCATGCATGAATCCTGAGACTTTCATAATTTCTGGGGCTCCCTTTATGTCTCTTGTTTCTTCTTTGAACCTCCTTACAAAGTCTTCCGTTAGCTCTCCATGCCTTTGCTTGATATGATGAAGTTCTACAGGATCTTTGATATATTTCTTTTGTTGGAGGAAGTTAGTCAAGAAGGCTTCCTTTAGTTTATCATAGCTGTCAATTGACTCGGGTGGGAGGTCGTCAAACCAGACCCTAGGGGATCCAGTTAGTGTGGAGTTGAACATGTGACACCACGTTGGCATGGCCCATCGCTCCACCTTTGCCGCTGCCTGGAAGATTTTGAGATGATCCTCTGGGTCTCCGCTTCCATCATATGTTTTCACGTTGGTTGGCATTCGCGTTTTCATAGGCATTTCGAAGTAGCGGATAAATGGAGTGAACGGATCAGTCTCCTTGCAGACCTAGGGTCTGGCCAGATCACAGTCTTTGTTGTCATTTGACTTCCACTTTTTGACTTCGGACCCTCGGCATCCACTTCCGTGAGGCCCATCACTTGAACAGCTGTTCGCTTTCCGTAACCGAATTTTTTCGGTTCTGTGCCTTCCCAATCCTGGCCCTACCGGTTGTGATTGGGAGTTTCTGTGGTTGCCCCTCTCCTTTCTTCTGGTAACATGGCAGACTTGCTGCCTGTGGTCTTTAGATTATACAAAAGTATTTTCCTCCTTGTCTCCGAGCCGGTGGAACACACTTTTGCGCAACCTTTTGAACACTGTTTCCCTTCCGTCTTCTTTCCCTTTGGGTGACCTAGATCGGGTGCGTCTTCGGCCGCCACCACTTTGCGTGTTCCGCCACTTTGCTGCCTCGAGCTGTTTCCGTAAATCTCCACTTGGTATTTCCGCTCTATGGTGATGTTGGGCTTCACGGTAATCCTTCCGGATTTTTTCCGCTTTGGCTCTTTATTCTCGTTTCTGAACTTTCTCCGTCACAATAGGCAAGATCTTGTCGAAATACTTATCACAATACTTCCGGAGGGCTGCGTCGGACGCGGGTCCCTCAAGGTCCGTCGAGACCGTGTGGTTTTCTCTTTTTACCGTACTCCGCAACGTGGACATGAAGGCGGGAGTTGGTCCAAATCGAGTGCTTATGGTGAGTATTTTCTGGAACACAGTTGTGTACTGGGTCCCACGGATGGCGCCAACTTGTTAGTACAATTTCTGTGACGGGCCGTAATGGGTATGAATACAACTTGCAGGACTGGGCCAACAGGCTCCTAATGGGCTAATCTTGTGCTAATCCAAGTAGTTTGAATGATATCCCTGCGCAAGAAAGGTAAATCGTTAGTCTTATCGTGGGGATGGACCCCACGAATAGACTCCGGCGTGAGAGTAAGTATGCATTTCTTGAGAGGGAAATACGAGTATGTGTGTGTAATTATGAGAGTGAAAGTTCTACCTTGTATGGGGATTAGAGCCCCTTTTATAGGCGAGGTTTACCGCTAGGGCTTCCTGGATTCTCGCGTGTAGTGGTTGGTCGCCGGAGCCAGACCCTTGGTGGACAGGGTTCCGTATCAATCGCGGATGCGGACGTAAGATGTTCGATGGCTGGAGGCTTAGTCCACTGTGTATCTTACGTGCGTCTTGAGGTCTAGACCACAACCAATTTCGTCATTGGTCTTACTGTAGGTCCAGGGTTTATAGTTATTGGGCCTGAGCCTAGTATGTGTATAGTATATCTTGGGCCTAGCAGGCCCGTTATACATACTATACGTCATCAATACACATATCTCTAAAACTAAGAAAATGATACTAACATGTATTAAAGTAAATTTCCTAACAATTATAAGTTGTGCCTAAGACTAGAAGAAACACAAATTGTGCTTGCATTCCTGTGTTTAGGGACGATTAGATTTGTTGACTTCATCAAAACGTTCGAGAAGGTGATAGAACATGAAACGTAATTCATCACGTACTTCATCTACTAACCCTTGGAAATGTTGACAATGAAAGCAATCATTGTCATGGCTAGGGAATGGTGGTGGTAAGAATGGAGCAGTTTGAGGTGGAAAGTTTGATGAGGAAGGTGGAGGTTCCACAAAGGATGGAGGGATTTGTGGAGGTAAGTTTGATGAAGTCGGAGGTTGTTCAACTAAGGGTGACGGTGGTGATATATGTGTCGGTGGTGGAGGTAAGGAAGTATCTACTTCCATATGGTCCGGTTGTTGAGTTTGGTGATTCCTCATAATCCAAAATGGACCATTTTAGGGTGAATGAGAATAGGATATGGTTTCTAGTGTAGTTTCAACACCAAAGTTTTGGTTAGAGGGTTCTTGTGGCACCATTTTCCTAATTGATGGGAATGTGGGCAATGGTTTTGGATGAGAAGGCCTAGGTGGTGATTCTTCTAAGGAGTAAAGGTTTGGGAATGAAAGAGGTGTGGTGAAAGAGATAGCTCAAGGTACTAGAGGTGATAATTTGGTTGCTTTAGTGGAGGTAGGAGTGATTGGTTTAGGAGGGATGGTAGTGTTTGGCAAATGTTGTCTTGTGGGAACAAGCCTTTTAGGAGTTCGTTTGATTGGTAGAGTTGGTTGAGAGGGAGTTATAGTGTTTGAGGCTTTGATGGGTGATGACTCAGTTGAGGAGATTTCATGAACAACACGAGCAATTTTCTTGGGAGGTCCTTTGGTTGATGAGTTTGCACTAGGTGCTTTTCTCATGGTAAACTGGTAGAAGTGAAAGATGTAAAAGGAAGTTTTAGCTACTGTGAATGAGTGTTTGAATGGTGATTTGGAAGTACAAACACAAGTGGTTTATAAAGGAAGAAATTAGGCAAGTGAATTAAAGCCTAAACCACTAAACTTCTTCAAATTACAATGATTTGCATGCACAAGAGTCAACTACAGTGTTGTTCTGATCTAGGGAGTCATTTAAGACAATGTGGAGTGTTTAGACTAACAAAGAGGGTTTGAAATGATTATATCAAGTGAGATTAGGTAGTCTATGCAGCCGGTTCTCACGGATCCCTCACTTGAGGGATTCAGCTAGCCTAAAGCCAGGGATCTAGCTTTCAGAAGCCAAGAAAAAAGAGTGATGAGGTTCTAGTAAGGTCTAGTACCAACATATCTTGAGTGATTTAGTCTCCTCAGGTGTCTTAAATGGTATGAGACTTAAATGATCAAACATAATGAGTGAGGATAGCTAATGATGACTTTTATGGAAAGAAATGGAGTTTTCATGAGTACCAATAAGTGATCAAGGATGACACTAAGAGATTTGAGAGTGGTAAATGATCATAGAGACCAGATGGGGATCAAAGGAAAATTTAGAAAATTCCTTAAAAATCACAAGAAATGAAAAACTAGTTTTTAGACATTTTAAGGTAAAGATGACTAAAATCAATTTGCTAAAATTGAGGAAAATATCAAAATAGGTGTTTTGATATGAGAGGAACAATGTGTAAACATTGGAGCGGAAAGATGGTGAGTTTTGAAGTAATGATAAATCAAAAGCACCTTGAATATGATCATAAGTCATCCATGAGTGAAGGTGAGATCAACTGAGCCTAAGGAAAGTTTAAGTGATCCTAATGAAGCATGTTTAACTAGTCTAATAAGGTCTGGAAGGTTGGATTGATGTAATAAAGCTAAGAAGTAACTTCTGTCTACCCGGATCCCACAGATCCTTCACTTGAGGGATCCAACTAGTTTTATCCCAGGGATCCGGCATTTGAGACAGATTCCTTAACAGTAAGTTAGCAATTTTTTTTCCAAGTGTCGAATTGTGAAACTAATGATCTCTATAGTAAGCATACATGTATACAAATAAAACATAGTAAGTATAGCATAAAAAAACTACATATGGGTAAGCAAACAAGATAATGACCATATATTAAAATGAGAACAACTAAGTATATCTTGCATAAAGTAGATAAAGTCATGATCATACATTGTTTTGTCAATCATAAAACATCCAAAATGATCATATAAAAGACATAGGGTACAAACTTTCTTTTGTCAATCTCTTCACTTTTTCTTCTTTCCTGGGTTGATGAGGAAATGAGTTAGACACTTGAACATTCCTTTTGTTTGCTTGAATTCCTCGGTTTCCTTTGGAAGAGTGGGAATTTTTTCAAAGTAAGTCATGGGGTCGAGTTGATAATTGGAAACGGGGTCGACTTCAACATCATCATCTTCATCCGAAGAGTCCGAGAGAGGACGTGGCCTTTTCCCATTGATCATAAATCGTTTGGTGGGTTGTTTGGTGAGAGGTACCATAACATGATTTGCGAGAAAGTGGTCATCGGTAATAGGAGTGGGTTGCACTGCACTAACATACTCAAGGAGACATGTTAGGAGCATACCATAAGGAAGAGCCATTTTGTCAGTTTTGAAAACACCTACCATTCTTTTGGCAATGTAATAGGCGAGGTTGAAAGGCTTTTGGTGGATGAGACAATAGATCATTTGGACAAGACAAGCATTGGGATGGTATTTGTTTCCAACCAAACAAATGACATTCTCTCTAAGAATTTCTTCCCAATTTTTGTAAATGGGAATCATTTCAAAGATTACATTTGAAAGGGATCACGAGGAATGAGTTCTTTGTTGCGGTTATAACGAGATTGGTCGACTCTCTTTGTGAAGATGGTATCTTGAACAACAATGGGGTTATCAAGTGGAGTGTGATAGATATGTTTAGAGTCTAATGCGAAGGATTGACAAGCAATTGACCAATATTTGGAATACATACAAATTTCTTCACATGGTACGTAAAGGATTTGCGCGAATGTGGTAAGAGGTAAGGTGATGCTTTGGTTGTTTATGACGAAAGCGATTGAAATACTTTCATCATTGTTTCGGATAATCCTAACGCTCTTGTAGAATTCATAGATGAAGACCGGACAAATTTGTTCATAAATTTTGAGGAGGCAATCAAAGTTGATTGCGGAAAAGACTTGAGAAATATCGGTATTTTCAAGGAAACATTCCTCAATTACACGCCTTCATGGATGAGTCGTTTTTGAATCATTTTGAAGGTTTTGCGATCACTATTTGATAACCCTTCTTTGCGACAATATCTAGGGATGTAGTGGACGGTGTCATGATGGTCTTGTTGGGTGGATTTAGGCATGTTTGATCCTAGAAGAAAAATAATATTCCAATTAGGTAAAATTTGTCAAGATGGGTTTATGAATTTATTTTGTATCAACAATGCCGTTTTGAAAACCTTAATTATGTAGAACTTTTTGTATGGAAAACAATTTTGCAATAAACAATTTGCCAATTGATGATAAAAAAAATTGAAATTAATTGAAAAGTTTATAACCATAAACCCTATGAAAGTGATGATGAGAAATAGGAAATATGAGTGTAATTTCTTACAATCATATTTAGGATTGAGATGCTTGAGAGTATGAAGCCCTAGGATGATGGGAAATGAGATTTGGTCGTTCTAGGTTAAGGAAGAGGGAAAATGGAGTGGTTTGGGTTTTAAAAAAACGAGTCTCCTGTTTGTCTGTTTGCACGGTTCCGCCGGTTCCCTTGTTTAAGGGATCCGGCTAGTACAACTAGAGGGATCCGAGGCTGCAGACAAGTTTGGAGTGATTTGGAGTATTCTTTTACTTCTAATAAGTTATAAAATAACTTATTTTTGAAAAAAAAAACTTGTGTAATAAAATTTTGGTTATAGTTTTATTTAGGTAGACTTTTAAAGAAGGCGTAAAAAGTGTTTAAACGAAAGTAGAACGAATGATAATGGATTAAATCTTTTAGTCATCAATATTTGAGATGAACCCGTAGATTGACAAACTTACAAAGTTTTTAGGAGAGTCAAGGAGGAATACTATTCCTGATGATGTGTTAAGATCGAAAGTAGTGAAGAGAGACTTTCTAGAAATTGTGACTCAATGACACATACATAATCAACGTATATATATACACATAGCATTTCATATACACATAGTATTTATGAAGATGCTTATCATAAGAGAGAAGCATATACAATCATTTTCTCCACAAGTAATTAGCATGTTTTAGACAAACTAATTTATAGCTAGGAGAGCATACCTTTGCTATATTCCTTCTTTCTGGTTTTTAGAAACCATAGACGCGAAATACTTCATGAGCTTTTAAAATACTTATCGTATTTTGGAAAAGCAAGCTGTGGTCACTTTGGATTCTTCTTTGTGTGTTGACTTCATTTTTCTTCAGATAGAAAGAAGTCATATAAATAATCCTGGCATGAAGATTTCTCAAAAGAAAAGTGTTAGAATTATTTATCAATATCCAACATTTGTTAAAATACAAAAATTTATAAAACATGAATTTTTGTTTTAAAAAATTTCCTTCTTTGTAGTTTTCAAACATACACGAATTGTATCAAGTTTTTAAAGTACAATATACTCTAAGAAACTTGGCAATGAAGCTGTGATACCAATTGTGGAAAACTAGAAGGGGGGGGGGGGTTGAATAGTTTTGCCAATTAAAACTTCGTGTTAAAGTATTTAGATCGACTTATGTCAATATATTTAGACTGTGTGTTGGATATTGATAGGCACAAGGACACCTTCCTTGCCCTACTCTACTCCCCGAGTACCACACTCGAGAGTTTCTAAGCACTACACAACACAAACTTCTTAATGTAGCGGAGAAGCCTTTACAAGGTCGCCTACTTTTTATCCGGTACAAGGCTAGACACCGAGTTCTTCCACGAGGTAGAACAAAACCTATCACAACGTCACCTACACTTTATCTGGTACAAGGCTAGATACCGAGTTCCATTTCAAAGGAGGAACTAATACCCAACACTACTACCTTACACAACTACCCAAATGAGACACGCTCCTTTTCACAACACTAGAAAGGATATCAACATCCTTTAACCCAAACTACACAACTTGTACATCGACGCACCATATCGAATGTACACCTTCAACACCATTCACTAATGCCTTCAACACGACACTCTATGGAGGGAGGAAAGAACTATCAACAAGATGCACTTTAGTGGTCTTGATGATGACGAAGCTTAGCAACTCATGACCTTGAGCTTGCACGTCTTCAAGAGGTGGTGATCTCGCCTTTAAGAGGAACCTAGAGAATCACACAAAGATAAAACTACATAGAATGATCCTTTGGATCTGTGGTTAGAGAGGTTAGAATATAGAGAGAAAGTATATCTAAAAGTGGTAGTGAGCAAGAGAGAAATGGCTCACTATTTATAGGAAAAATATGCCTACTGTCCCACGGTTCCAGCGGATTCCTTACCCAAGGGATCCGGACAGTGCAATTCCTGGGATCCGGCTACTGGGTCAGTTTTAGTCCGGATTTTGGGTTGCAAACTGGGTTATGGGTTATGGGTTATGGACCATGGGTCATGGACTTTGGATCATAGATACCCAACAAGATGCAATGTACCTTGTCAATTGGTTATGGATTTCGGGTCATGGGTCAAGGATTATGGATAATATCCAACATGACTTCATGCATGATGTCATGCAATGGGTTATGGGTTATGGATCATGCTCCATGGGTATGGGTTATGGACTTTGGTTCTTACCCAACAAGATTCATTGTACCTAGTCAATGAATCATAGGTCTTGGGTCATGGGTTATGGACTTTGGTTTTTACCCATTACTTACCCATTGCAACATATACAAAGTACATATACATTTTTATAAGATGTAAGTAAACAATATTACTTGTAAGTGTTTTATAAAAATGTCTTTGGTTTTATATAACTTATTTACTAAACATGTTTTGATGGTTTTGATATGTTTAGTAAAAGTTTGTTAGTAAACTATTGGCTCTAAGCTTTTACGTATTTTATTTATTTTGTGAAAATGATTTTACGTTTGTTATCGACAAAAAATTTGAAGATCGTAAAATATAAATAAACGTTTTTATGGTTTATTTGTATTAACAAGTTGTTCTCCTTTAGGATAGGTGAAACTATGGTGTTTGTTTTTTTGTCTGTTTGACTGTTCCTGGTACCTCTAAGGTGCTAGTTACTGGTGTACGTACTCAGTTTCGCGTACTACCAGTATCTTGTGAACAATCTTTCATTACATAGTTACTTGCTAGGTTAACTAATTATGAGGATTCGAGAGTCAGGATGCGTTTGTCCTATTAATCGTCGACGAACGTAATATGTTTCAAACACATTAGTTATGAATTAGTAAGTAAAATTTTCATTAATGTTTTTTGTAAGACTTACATATTTTCCTCAGTATAATCACTTTTAGAGAAAAATAGAGAAATTTGAAAATGATAAGATGGTAAAAAAACAGCTGTCTAAAGAGATGCTCCTCAGGCTGAGTTTTGTCCAGGGGAATAGTCGACCCTGTTTGTGTTTAATAGTTGTCTAAGGAGAATTTCTTCAGGCTAAATATTTCCGAGGGGAGTAGTCGACCATGTTTGTTTGATTTCCCAGGCATTGAACTCCAGTCTTTTCCTGATCCATATGTTTAAATACTGTAATGAATCTTTCTTTGTAGCATTGGACGATTTCCTTGATAGCTTGCTTTAAAAGGTTTGATGCCATGGGCGATCGATCCTTGTTCTAACCATTTGCTTGTCTGGTGATGTGTCACACACCCAAAATATCGTAGCTGAAAGGTAACCGGAGTATGACTTTATAGCACAAGGAACATAATATATAAAGAACGACCTCTACATGAGTCATTTAAAATACACCTTTTGATTCATTTAAGCAAATAAAGTTTTCCAACAAGGTAATTCCCAATGTTTCGTACCAAAATGATATTTAAGTTTTGTTACAATCAAACGACAAAAGTTAATGCAGTAAATCTTCTATGAAATGCAACTGCCAACGGATGACTCTATGATGAACTTCATGATACTATCCAAGCAATGCAAGTTACGAACCTGAGAAATACATGCTAACAATTATAACATAAAGTTTGTGGGTTCATAGGTTTAAGTAAGTATAAATGTGGACCACAAGATTTCTGGTGTGACTATTATAATAAATACAATATCACAAAAAAGGTATTACTATTGCACTAAGCTCATGACAATGAAGCATTAATGTTTGAGTGACCAGTACATTTGGTCATGTATGAATAACTGCCCCTAACAGGTGCCTTGCCAAACACCTCACTACCTTAAATGAAATGCATCCGTTTGACTAGTACATTCGGTCAAGTGAGAGCTACCAACACCCGGATGGGGGGTTCAACCCAATAGATCTATTCACAAAATTCGCGCTTACTACGTAACTAATGGTTCATGATTGTGGGGACTTTAACGGAAATAGTGGTAACTTAGGCAATACGTAAAATTTTATGTACTTGTTTCCGTAAGTAAAACAAGCAATGTATTCTCACCAGGGGCGGATCTACAACTTAAGTATGGTGTGCACGTGCATACCCTATAATTCTTCTTTGCAGTGTAATTTTGTTTTGGTTTGAAGCTATAGTCATTCAATGTATATAGGGTGCATACCCAGAAAAGATGACAAAAAAATGGAGTGCACACCCAATTTTAGTCGACAATTTTCTAGTTTTGCAAATGGAGAAATGTGATAGAAAAATGGAATGGAGTGAAAAAGGAGTGAGTGTTTTCTATCTTGAAGATGAAGAAGAAGGTGACGGAGTGATATTATCTCTCATCTTTATTGGTAATAGGGCCAAAAGTTTATAATTTAAAACAAACGAAAGTTTTATGCTTTGCGGTGTTATTATGATTTATGTATATATTTTGATTATTGGTTTACTTGATGGGTCTTGATGTTATCTAATAATTTATAGAGTGACGTGTATATGATAGGAGAGTATTTTTTTATCGGGTATTAGATTGTAAACTGAATTTATGTACGGTATTTATAGTAAAGTGTTTAATAATGGTACCACTAAAGAGTTATTTTTTTTCTTATCCAAGTTTTTTAAATTTATGTGTATGAAAAAAGTCATCAATGTTTTTTAAAAAGTATACTATTGCATAAAAATAAAAGTATGCTATCATTATTGAACATTTTAATTGTATTTAGTTAAGTTGGTGTTGATCCTTTCGGTAGCAACAACTAGTGTGGAAAGAACATTTTCAGCAATGGCATATGTGAAGAAACCGACCTGAAAGCATACTCAAAACCACCGACCTGAAAACTGCTGCACTTTTTTTTTTCTTTTTTTGAGATATTTTCTTTGTAGTAAGTCGAGTGCACACCCTATGTTGAAATCATAGATCCGCCACTGATTCTCACCCCAAATAATTTCAAAACGAGTATTAAACAAGTAAAAGTGGGGTTATGAAACTCACCTTAACTTAGTATACAATCAAGAAAAATAAACAAGTTCAATGAGCAACTGTGACCTAAATAATTAAGGTACATTAGGAATGATACGACATGTATTATATGCATATGAGTTTTATAAAGTTTTATCACCCATATAAACTTCTATGAAGTTTGTTAATACAAATATGGTCTAAAAATGTTATTTATATTTTACGATCTTTGCTATCTTTTGTTAATGACAGTAATGAACTTTATTTTAGCAAAGTATAAATTTTTTCAAGTCTTTTATATATAGCTACAAAGTTTTTCTTTAAAATAGACTTTAAATATATGTTACTTCTTAATTAACATCACTTAGCTAGCTACTATTTATATTTCACAAGATCCTAAACGAATTCTAAAACCTCAAAAACCATATTTTAGGTCCGAATAAGTGTCATTCCAGCATTTTGCCTTCAAGATACCTAAAAAGTGAAAAGGAATGATATTAAGTAATAACGGATACAAAAGTGATCAAATAAGGGCTTAAACGACCCCTCAAAAAGGTACATTTTAAAACCTTATCAAAAACCTTTATTGTTTGAATTGCAAATTCAAACTTATCATCATTATAAAACATGCTTGATTTATGCAAGCTATTTGGGATTATGGGTAAACACTGAAACTTATCAACTAACTTACTTTCTTGGCATAGTTATGTGTCGTTACTTCCTCGACTTATTTCTTGTCGCTGTCTACTCGAGTCGAGTCTTGGTCAATACTTCTTGACTATTCATCATAATATATTGGGATATATATTATGCTTTGGTGTGAGTTACGTTTGGTGTGAGTTACATTTTGATGCATAATATACTTTTGGCATGATTTGCATGTTGAGTCTATGTTTATCTTACCACCACACGAAACGTTAAAACTAAACTTTTTGAGATATTGATAACGGACTTTTAAAATTAACAATACGAGTATTACACGAAAACAAAGACACGTTGTCTTTCGGAAATTCATTTGCTTTGCTAGACGTATTATGAGATAGCAAATTCCATTAGGTTGTGCCAATTCCGTTGATGCAGGTTTTACTGACCAGGTTTTAATATTTATAAGTTTCTCGTTATACCTATGGTCTACCCTAATGCACTAACGAGCAGTGTACCCGATCGTGTGTAGTGTAGTATTCGGTAAAACCGAGGTCGTCCCAAGAGCTATGTGAGCGGATTCTAATTAAGTCTACGTGTCACATATTTTAATGTTGAAATGATTAATTAATAACTAAAGACAAGAAATGCAAGAAAGCAAATAAAAGCGAGGGTTGTGATCAATAGAGGAGAAGTGTGCTAACCTAGTTACTCATCCTATCAGGTTAAGTTCACGTTTAATTACTTCCAATTGCTTCAAGTGGGGGTTTAAGTCGCTAGGACAACATTTGGTCAGTTCGTCCTAACCTATCAGCAAAGGTTTCCACCAAAGATCAAGGTACTACCCTTGAAAGTCCAGTTGTTTTTAGTCCCCTAAGCCAAGTCATTAAGTTCCGCTACATGCAAGATTCATAACAATGAGTGCCCGGGCGCTAGCATCTTAAACACTCATCCCTAACTTCTTAAGTTCGTCCAAATGCTAGGTGATCAGTTGGTCAATCGCACAACAGAAGAGTCGTCAGTTGGTCAATTCTTACCCTTCCCACTCAGTCTACCTACTTAGGGTCAGTTGGTCATATCTCCTAAGCAACTAGACACTACCGCCATTCAAAACTACCGAAACAAGGGTAGCTACCAACAAACTATGCATGCATACACTAGAAACAATTATACAGAAGCAATGTAAACATAAACAAAACAATTAAGGAATCATAACTAGGCTAGCACCAGAGGTGCTTAGCCGCTCATATTAACGGAAATAATCGATTCAATGTTTAACATAATGAAATACATGAATTGAAAGTAAAAGAAATGATAAATTGCTAATGCTTATCGTTAGGGAGTGATTTCTCCCTTGAAGATGGCTCCGTATGCTCCTCGAGATCTGACTTCAGCCTCCTACCCACGTTCTATGCCTTTGTGTGTGGAGTGAATGATGAGAAATGCAGAATTTTGGGCGGTATTTAATGGCTAGATCTGGTTACGGCGTAACTTAAGTTGAGAGTTACGCCGTAACATCCATTTCTTTGTATTTTGCTCTGGAAAAGCTGGTTACAACGTAACATCTGGATTGAGTTACGCCGTATCTTCAATAAATCATGGTTATGATGTATTTGTGGAAAGAGTTATGGCGTAGCTTGCAACAGCGTGGAACATCATTTGACCTAATTAGTTACAGTGTAATCCTAAGATGGAGTTACGCTGTAATCTTTAGTTTAGTTGGTATTTTGAGCTACGCATTTGTTACGGCGTAATGTGAGAGAGGAGTTACGCCCTAATTACTTCAAAATGGACATACTGTCATATATCTTCAATAAACTATCCAAATCCGCGTCTCATTAGCTCCAATGCTCGTAATTTACCTGAAAGTGAAATATAGAGGAAAACAAGCGTAAATCCATATAAATGATATAAAATACGAGCATTATCGGGGAAAATTGACACTTAATATTCAAGACTATTTGATGTTATTAGCCGTACCGTTGTGCTTATACATTTTGGATATCATTGTGCTTTTCTTGTGAGACTATTGTGCTTTGCTCACTGATGCCAGTTGTGATTCTTGCGTTGCTTCCTTTGTGGTGAGTTCATAGCCCCTACTTTTACTTGCTTTTAAACTGTTACTTGGTTTGATGAAATACGTGATTTGGTTAGAATATTTTTTTATGTGGACACAAGTGCTTGAAAACTATTTTGATTGGGCCTAGAAATGTTTTTGTGAGCTATTACGCGCTAGGTTAAGGTTAGAAACCCAAGCGTTGTTATGAATTGTTACATCCTGGCTCAGGATGGTGCGAGTGTTATGAATATAGCTATTGGGAACGGCCACCCCGCCTGAGTAGCATGGCTCATGTGGGGGACGTATACCATGTCAATTGTTTGTGTGTTTAAAGATAGTCACGGCCCGTGCTATCTAGCGTTTTTTCATGACTTAGCATGCGTAATAGTTAAGCTTGCGTGACACTATATTCGTTGTAGTGTTTGCATTTTTGATATGGTCCAAGTTGTTGTTTATGAGCTATTTTGCGAATAAATGTTTTGATACTGTGAGTTAGGTAGGGTATGCCTTGGTTAAATTTGACTTGTTTGTGAGAAATATTTTGCGCTTGAAACCTTGTGGTCCATATTACAAATTTTGCTTAAAGGTAAACTTTATTTTCGCGACATTGTGGGCGTCACAATGATCAAAAGGCTCTTTTGAACTCGCTATACTTTTATGCAAACCTATGAACTCACTAACCTCGAGTTGACACTTTTAGCATGTATTTTCAGGTATTGAGGCGATAATATACTTTTGGAGGCGCTTGGGCAATGGCATGACATGGTCATAGAAGACTCTGATATTTGCATTTGGGGACCGCTTATTGTTATGGGCCTGTATTTCCGCATTAAAATTTATTGTAAACTTTGATTTATATTGAATAAATGAATTTTCTTAAGAAAAACCGTTATTCTATACTTGTATTGTGATACCATTTTGTAGCACCCATGACTAGTATACTTTCGCTAAACCCGATTTTTGGGGGTGTTACAGTAGCTCTGATACCGATGTGGAAAACTAGAAGTGGTGGGGGGGGGTTGAATAGTTTTACCGTTTTTTATGTCTTTATGTTTATGTGAAATTAACCAAAGTAGCAATAAGTATAATGCAAGAAAGGATAGAAACGATCAAACCACAACGCGAGAGTTTATAGTGGTTCGGTCTACAAGGACTCTTTTTCCTTGCCCTACTCCACTCTCCGAGTCTCCAACTCAAGAGTATTCTTCACTAATCAACAAGCTCCTTTATCCGGCGGAGAAAGCCTTTACACGTCACTTACATAATATTTCTGACACAAATCTAGATGTGGAGTTCTTTTACAAGGGTACAACCACTCCCGCCACACTACGTATTTTGAGGACTAAAATACTAACTGATCACTATGTAAATTTTATGATGGTTTGGTACAAACAATGATGTATGAACAATTATAATACACACTTGTGATGAACAAACAAGACTTGCAAATTCTTTGTTGAAGCCTATAAGTCTTGAATGATGCTTTGATCTTCTTGTTAATTAAGAAGCTCACAAAGATAAATATGAATGAGTTAGATACATAGACTAATGAGTAAGAGAGAATATACAATGTTTATGTATGTGAGTGTGTGAAAAAACAACTAAATTTCGCTTGCTATTTATAGGCAAAAATCCAAAGCAGGCCACAGATCTGACAAAACCAAAAACTTGGTTCCGCCCGTGTACCTTTTTGGTTCCGTCAGTCCCTGACAAAGGATCTTCCGAAATCTTGCAAATATAGTTCATATATTTTTAAAATATTCTCTATGATCCTAATAGATTTGATATCTCAGATAATCTTAAAGTAGGATGATCCATGTAATGATGTAAAAATGCATTTACATTTTGATTAAAAGATTTAGCAAAGTAAACTAGAGGCCAATCTTATAAACAATAGTTCCAAAATATTTTGACCGTTTTTCTAATCGAAGGATTTCATCGATTTGGTCTGTAACATATTGGATTTCACAAACACATCAAACCATGATCACAAGAGGCGTACACAATGATGTTTTAGAGAGAGAAATAGTTAGAGGTTTGGGAACTTAGTGAGAGAAAGTGAAAATCTTATTATGAGCTCCAACTCTCTACCTTGGGAGGAAGAGAGTATTTATAGTCTTACAAAAATCGCCACCTACGGGCTGTAGATCAGGCATACAGTGGGTAAAGACCCGTCCGTCCTCCACGGTGTTTCATAACTAAATACTACTTAACATAAAATAACTACGACTACGAGCTTTCTAACGAATACATATACTTGAGGTGACCGACACTTTAATAACTGGATTTACTAAATCCTAACAATCTCCCCCTAAGGGAGGTCACCTCAAATTACAATGAACACAAACAAATATTACATTAGATTGTTCTTGGATTCTTGATTAAGTTCATTGCTCAGTAGCTCGTAGTCTTTGATTCTTCATGTTCCGCATGTTTGGATAATTCTAGTGGAGGTCTTTAACTGATCCACGTGATAATGAGTTTTGAGCCAGCCTTTGAGATCATCGCCTACCATAAATTTCACTCATCCTTTGTGGTGTTGGTATTATGTGATGTTGTGACTTTTTGGACCGACATGCTCACATTCTTGATCATGATTTCTTCTCATCAGAGTAGCGGAAGCTTTAGTTGATTCATGATATTGGCGCAGCGATAGCGAAGCATGGAATGAGAATATCAGAGTCATTGATGCACTTATCATGATTTCTTTAGAAATGAATGGGATGTGTGAGCATGCGGCTATGGATTGACCGCTTCATTACGATCAATGCGCAACGTCGGGCGTATTGCATACAACAAGTTAGCAATAAAGAGCACGAAAGTTTCTTTGATCACTTTGCTTGAATAGAGGTACACGCCCACGGTTCCCCTGTTAATCAAGATAAGTATCGCCTCGATCGTATAATTCGAAGAATTTCCTGATGTGGTTTCGCCTAGCTGTTCTCAAACCGAAACGTCTCAAAGAAGACAACACGGAGTGAGTGAACCAGCGAATATGAGATTCACTGATTGATGAAAAGAGATTTGATAAAAAATCATGTACCGCTCTATAGAAATTGTTTTTGCAATACAGCGAAGGTTTTAATGAAAATCAATTATCAATCATAAACACCTTTTATTTTGAAATATGAGTACACAATCGATGTGCTAAAGAAAAGAGTTTTTAAGCACAACGACCGGTTTTTCAAAGGTATCCGTCAATCCATAACCCTGAACCGGATTGATTCATAATTATGACTCTCGCCCCATTGTTTCTGTTCAGTTGTCACATGGTTGATCTATTGGATAGATCTCACATGCCACCCACCTGGAGCTTGTTTGATGTTGGCTCCAGAAGGCTTTCCATCTTCATTGTGAATAAGATTGCATATCACTCGATGTTCTCAGCAATACCACAAGGATAATGCTTAGGACTCATAAGATATAATCTCTCTTTCCACATTGTGTGAAACAGAGAGTCTTCATTGATAGTGTCCTAAAGAGATTTATATGATGATCTCGTGGCTCTAGACCCAATAGTGCACATTTTGTTTCCTATATCGGAGACTAGGGAGAGGGTCTCCTTCTTCAATATCAACAGTCTCTAAGAGAAAGTCGATTGATTATGTCGGTTCCCCGTGAGAATAAAACAAGCCTTTTAAGAGGAACTTGAGTAGCTTGGAAAGTTTAGTGTAGTGCGTCATTGGGTCCATGACGTCTTGTCTTCAATACCAGTGTTACCTTAGTAACCACCAGTAGCATACGTATTGAACCCGGTTTCTGCCCTAAGGTTGAATAAATTGAGGGCTATTTGTTTTCACCCTTTTCTCATTCAATTCTTTTTCATCTTCAACCCCTTCAGTGCTTACCGAGACTTCATAACTAGAACCTTGTTGGGTTTATTCTAGTACTAGCTCTGTCTCAGTCCGCACTCTTCCCATATCTCACTTTTCTCCTTTTTTCATCATACCTAAGGACTCTACACTATCTAGTGGATTGTCCCTGGGTAGATCCCTCCGGCTCTGGCGGATCATGGGAACAAATACCTAACCTTATCACCCTTATATCACCATGCATAAAGTAAATTTGGTCGGTCTATTTGGTATTGTTCATCTGCCATTGGAACCAATTGAAAACCATTTGAAAATCAATTCAGATACTTGTGATATATTATCAAAGCATTTTGTACCTGAATTGTTTTTGATATGTTTAAAAACAGAGCTCCCCCTCAACATGTGCATCATGTTGGCACATGAAGGCAAGAAGAAGAATTAACTTCTTTGATTACCATTTTCTAAAAGATATCAACATCACTTCCCTGATCAAATCAAGTAGATAAAGCATATTGAGGAAGGATGAGGTTTTTATAAATTTGCTCCCCCTCAATATGTGCCTCGAGGTTTGAAAGAGTTTTGAACATATTAGAAGGAACCTGCACTTAGATACAAATCAATCACGTTTCAATTCTTTGTGGTTTAAAAGGATGCTCCCCTCAACATGTGCATGGAAAATTTGAAATCGTTTGGCACATGTGGGGAGGATAGCTTGCAAAGCACTTATGAAGACCATTAATCGAATTATTACTTTAAATCCAATTTAAATCACAAATTCTCCCCCGATCACAATTTTCAAATCATTTGAGATTTGTGATCTCTGTAGATTAAATTGATTTTGAAAGCTTTTGAGGGGAGATGTGACTTGATTATAAGAAACATTTAACCGATAAGGATCAAGTTTGAGACTTTAGACTCCAAAGATTAAACATGCTTGAGTATCTTTTGAAAACATAATAATAACAAAGGTATTGTACCAATTGTATACAATATTGTAAAACATTGTTCCTTTTGATTATTCAAGAGTAGACCTTTCTCGATTACGTGCTAATTGTTTGAAAAAATACTCTTTTTGATTTGAAATCATTCTCCCCCTTAATCAATGACATATGTTGTTGATTGAAGGATAGAGATTTTGACACATGAAAGGCCCGGATGATTTTCAAAAATAGAGTTCAAAGTATTTTCAAAGCAATTTTGTTTTCATTTGATGACAAATATATTTCAGAAGAATCAATTGAAGGAAAAATATTTGAAAGGAAACATTTGTCCTTTTGACGACAAACATTTGTTTTTAGAATCAGAGCATGAGGTTTGAAGATTTAAGAGAAAGCATGGCTCTGTTGTCTTTTGAAAACGGGTTACTCTTGCCGAATGACAATAAACCATTGTTTCACTTTTCTCCCAAACATATTTTTTTGATTTTTTTGATTTTTTTTTAGAACATTCGAACAATATCTAAAGACCCGTGTCATTCTTTAAATGACAGAACAAAGACCGTAGATATTATCGAATCGAGAAAAATATGACAAAAAGACAATATTTTTTGAAATTTTCAAGATTTTCATGTTTTTATGGATTTTTGAAAGTTTTATATTTTTCTATTTTCTTTTTGTAGGTTTTGTAATTTTGTATTTTGCTTTTCGAATAAATATTTACAAGAGATAGATGAAGAAAGACCTTTACTCATCGTCTTCCTCTTGAAGACGTTTGAGTGTTTCCGGTTGTAAACTTTTTAGACCAAGTCGTGGAAGGATAAACTCAAAACGTTCTCTAGGAAGAGCTTTGGTGAAGATGTCTGCTAATTGATATTCTGTCCTAAAAAAATAGAGTTCCACCACATCACTTCTACTTGCTCACGATGAAATGATGTCAATTTCGATGTGCTTTGCTCTTGAATGTTGAACGTTGTTGCATGAGAGAGCAATAACACTTTTATTATCACAGTACAGAGAGACTTTGTAGCCATAGTCAAATAATTGGGATCTCATCCATAGGATTTGAGCACAACAAGATGACATGGATATGTATTCAACCTCTCAGAGGAAATAGAAGTACTCATTTGTTTCTTTGAAGACCACTCACAAGCTTTAGATATTACCCAAAAAATCGAAAGCACCTCCTGCATGCATTTCGACGTGTATCTTGACATCCTAGCCCAGCATGATCGCATCGCATAGGCGTTAGTGACATACCGGTGTCTTCGTACCAAAGTCCCATATTGATGGTTCCTTGAAGATACCGAAAGACCCGTTTAACCGCTTCAAGGTGCTTTTGGTAGGCTTAGCCTGATATCTAGCACACATGCAAACAACAAACAAATGTCCGGGTCTCCGTGAGGTACATCAGGGATCCAATCATACTATGATATTTTGTTTGGTCTACCATGATCCTTGAGTGGTCCTCATCCAGTTTGGTACGCTCTATCATGGGAGTGTCAACAGGGTCAAGAATCAAATCCAAATTTCTTTAAAATCTCATTTGCATATTTAGATTGATTTATAAAAATGCCTCAGGGACTTTGTGAAATTTGTAATCCCAAGAAAAATGACATTTGTCCCATCATTGACATTTGAAATTTGGAACCCATTTCATTTGAAAAGCGGTCACATTCATTGGGATGAGTCGAGGCAAAGATAATATCATCAACATAGATTTGAACGGAATTAAATGTTTGCTCGACTTTCGGTGAACAATGTCGGATCAACTGCTCCTTTGGTGAATCCAGTAGATAGAAGAAACTTTGATAGCGTATCATACCATGCCCTTGGAGCTTGCTGCAAACCGTAAAGAGCCTCTTCAAATGAGATAGACGTGAGTAGGATGCTCTGGATTCACAAAGCCTTCAGGTGCGGATACGACTTCTTTAAGGTCACCATTAAGAAAGGCGTTTTACATCCATCCGATAGACTACCATGTTCTTACTTCAGCATTAGCCAAGAAGATTCGATTGCCCGATATCTGAGCAACTGGAGCAAATGATTCTTCAAAGTCAATACCCTCCTCTTCACGGTATCCTTTTGCAACCAATCGAGCCTTGTTCTTTAATACATCGCCATGCTCATCAAGTTTTACTTTGAAGATCCACTTTAGATCAATGATCATAGCACGGTCGAGCGGTACTAGTTCCCATACATCTAGTCGATCAAACTCATGAATTTCTTCTTGCATGGCATTGAACCAATTGTCTTCATTCATAGCAGTTTTAACGTCTTTTGGTTCGATCTTTGAGAGTACTGAGTTGAAGAAGCACCATAAGGCATCGGTTGCAAGTTGTCGATGAGTGGATCTTGAGCGAGAAGGGTTTCCAATGATGTTGTCCAATGGGTGATCATGTGTCCATTTCTAAGGTGTTCATGTGGTTGTTGTTGAGGAAAGAAAGAGAGTCGATTTCTCTGATGAAGATGGTTGATGATGATTCGAGGAGCAAATATGTTTTCAAATGGGGCATCTTCGGGAGTAGCAAAGGGATTATCTCCATCATTGGTACCAGAAACAATTCCATGATGTACATTCGATGATTGATGATTTGTTGATGAGGCAGTGATCAGGCCGGAGTGCTTCTTGACTTAATGACATTGGCTGAAGGGTTAACTTCATTGACACGGATAGGAGAGCGACCTCTGTTGATGAGAATTGACAGATCATTAGCACTTGGCTCATAGTGTTCATCAAACATTGGATCAAATAATTTCTTCAAATCATCTTCTGAAGGAGGTACATAAGGAGTTGTTGGTGAGGGATTAGAAACAAGAGTAGAACCGATAGGACTACATGATAAAGGTTGAAATGCGGGTCAGGCTGGATTGTCCAGGCCATTTGACGGTTAGCTCATCAGCGTAGCGTGAATTGTTTCCATGATATTTTGGGTTCTTTTGTTGTAGATTCGGTAACCCTTCTTGTTTGATGCATAACCTACAAACTCAATGCCTTAGCTCTTAATTTACCTAAATCTTGACCGTCATTTGTTGGATAGCACAATGCACCAAACACACGAAGGTAGGAAGATCAGGTTTTCGTTTATGGACAAGTTCATATGGAGTTTTCCATGAGATGTGTGTATAACAGTGAACGATTTTGGGTGTAGCAAGCGGTGGCAATGACTTCTTCCCAGAAACATTGGAACCTTTGAATAAAATAGCATTGTTCTTGTGGCTTCCACAAGAGTTCGATTTCGTCTTTCAACTACACCATTCTATTGAGGAGTTAGGTGGAACACTTCTTTGATGACTGATTCCAACACTTTCATAAAACTGAATTAAGTCTTTGTTAACAAACTCTATGCCATTGTCATTCGAACAATTCTAACAATATTTTAGTCGAACTGAAGTTGTTTGATAAGTTTGATGATGACATCTGGAGTTTCATCCTTTGTCCTCAAAAACTTTACCCAAGTAAATCGAGAGTAGTCATCAACAACGACTAGAATGTATTTCTTCCCATTTATCTTTTGCACTCATTCATGGTCCGCACAAATCCATATGAAGGGTATGAAGAACTTCCATTACTGAGTTTGTGGGTTTTGGTTTGTGGGCATATTTCGTGTTTTTTCCCAGTTGGCAAGTTGAACAAAGATGATCTTTTTCATACTTTAATCGGGTAATCCTCACAAGATATTTTTCCGGAAAGGTTATTAATGGTGCGAAGTTCAAGTGATTGAGACGACGATGCCATAACCATGACTTTGTTTTTCGAAGCCTTTGACACAAGCGGTTGGCGAGACTTCATCATGTCTTCGATAGAGATGGTGTATAGATTTGAACCACGAGTTCCTCTTAACAATTCCACACCATCAAGTTCTCTAACGAAACAAGTATGTTTTCTAAAAGCACTTCTAGATGGAATCAAGAATTGACCAACGAGAGAAACAAGTTATGACCAAGACCTTCAACATAATATACCCTGGAGATTACACTTTTACCAACAACATAATCTCCATAACCCATAATTGCACTGAAATTATCATTCCCGAATCTAACGGTCCGATGAATTTACTCACGAAGTTCATGAGCGCGACCCAGGTCTCGGTCATATGCTTGGAACAACTGAGTCCAGTACCGACGATTTGAACGATCTGCAGTTGAACATAGACAAGAATGGATAGCTGGATAATTGGGATCCCCATGCAAGAATGGGTTCCATTTGGTTAGTAACATTGATTGGAACACCCACATCAAAAGTAGAAACAATGGACTCATCATAGATGCGGTGCTAGTGTCGTATTTGACCTATTCAAAGTATGTTCACTTCTTAAGGGAATAGTTCTACCAGTAGGCATCCATTTTCTAGTGGGCATTGACTTAGCAATTTTAGGGCACAACTCATTAATCTTCTGACGTAGGTATCCATTGATAACCTATATTACTAAATTTCCTTCTGTGGGTTTCCCTTTGTTTTCTAACTTTCTTTCGCCTTTGCCTTTTAGCCTTCATAGCTTGATTTTTAACATTAACAGTTTTAATTGGGCATTTAACAACATTAATCAAATCATTCACACCACATTCAAGATTAGTAACAGAAACCACGCAATCATCATTACATGTTTTGCCAAACGTAGTTGAATTCGCATTAATTACAGTATGCTTAGAGCTAACACTAGAATCAACACGATTCGTTTTATTCAAATTCTCCCTAAGGTGATCTTCTACTATCTTCCACTGAACATTCCTAGCACGCAAGGTCCTATCATTCTTTGTGTTGCCTTGAGGCTTTGACCTGCTTGCCTTGGTGTCACTTCTTACTCTGTAGAGGAATTGGAACATTAGTTGGTTTTGCTACTTTTGCATTCTGAACTAGAAGTGCGAGGGATCGAACTACTTGAAGACACATTGAAATTCCCTTTCTTAATGTTGGGCATCAAATGGTTTGTATACTTAGCACTAGGCATGGAACAAGGCATCACATCTTTATCTTTCGCACCTAAGGATTTAGGACATGTTGCTATTAAACATTCTAACAACTTTTGAGATCGTTTGGCTGAATGCAACAAACCTAATTTCACTATCAAGTGGCTTATTTATGAAGTCCTCTTCTACAATCTCACGAAGACATTTAAGACTATCCTTAAGACGAGCAAGATAATTATGAAATGCAAGTTCGTTATTCCTAAGATGAGGAGGAATATATTTAACAGTTATAGTATATTTCACTTGAGATGACTTTGATGCAACATTCTCATTAAAGACAAGTGGCATTTTCTCTTTCTGACTCTTGATTCTCAATTTCCTTTTGTAAAGACGTTATTTTTTCGTTGTTCTTGTCACAAGTGACTTTCATTGAATCATATAACTCTTTAAAGTGTAGTTTAACTTTTCCATTTTCTTCTAGAAAACTCTCATTTTCCTTTTGTAAAACATTAACCAAGTTTTGAAGATGAAAAGTCTTAGAACTCTGAGAATCTAAAGGAGGAGGCAATTGGGAGCCTGTCACATTGTTCTTTTCACCCTTTAATTTTGAAATTTGGGTTCTCAATTTTCTGATCGTGTTACAATGAGTTGAATCTGTTCATCCGTTTGCTAATTTCAAAAGCTGCATCAAATTCGGGAGCATCAAGGATGTCTTGATATTTGAGGTTTTAACATTTTCTTTTAGATGTTGATATTTTAATTGCAAAGCAAGATGCTCAGCTTCCAATTTAGAAAACTGTTTCACCAGGTTATCTTGATCATCCTGTTCAACCTTATCATGCAGTTTAGAGTTAGTTTTTTGATAATGATACATGCGTCGTTCGGGGTCAAAGGAACTTCCTTTTCTTCGAGCAAGTTTTATAACACCCTAGGCAGTGAATCTAATCGTTGTAGTGTAGTATTAGGGTAAGCCACGGGTATTGATATCGTTCTCTAGGGGAATAGGAATGCTAGTAAGAAGTTACTACGCTAAGGTTGGGGTTGAGGAAGATTATTTTTTATCTTTTTATGTTTTTTAGAAAATGGAAAGGTCTGAATCTAGGGGTTTTGGATTTGGGGGTTGGTATTTCTACCGATTACTCTACTTGTCTAATTATCTAATCTAAGGTGTATGTAGTCTATGTATCTAATTATTGTGTGCTTTCATTATGATAGTTTAAAGATGTGTTCACTTAGGTTTTATTACTCCTTAATTATCTCCTATTGATGGTTGAATGGTCACGTCCTTATTCTTAATCGCTTTGTGTGTCTAAGGTAGGGTATCGTTTGTCCCTAACTCTTTGAAACTACCAAAAGGGTCTCGTCTACAATATCTCTAGAAATTATAAACTCTAACTCTAAGGTACTCTTTGGATGGTTTAGCCTCTAAACTACTCTAGTTGTTATAGTCTAAGGTTCACAAAGATTAATCAAGCATTAACTACACAACGGTGACCTATGTCGCATTACTAGATCATTAACAATTAAGATAAGAGACAACCAATCAATATTCAATAATTAAGTTTCATATTCCCTAAGCAAACACACAAATAAATTAGCGGGACATGGAGAACATGCAAGCATACACACAAATAATTGAAGACATAATTGAATTAATGAAGTAAAACACTTATCTTGTGGTAAGATAGGGTTTGGAACCCTAAAATACTATACAAAGACGGCCTTGGTTGGGTTTAGGTTTTACTCCAAAAAGACTACACTCTAAAAGCAGAAAAATTCGGATTATATATATAAGATTACAATGGCTATTGCGTCACCTTATGATTTGTGCCGTCCGGGTCGAAGCGTCATTAGGGTTTCGTCTTGGCCACGTTAGTCTTGCAAGGCGTCACCTTATGCTTGTTACCTGTAGTCCCCTTGAGTCTCTCGGCGCCCGTGCGGATCAAATCTAGGTCGTCGAGTTGTGGCGGCCTACTCTTTAAAGCGACACGCGTTAAGCGAAAATAAGCAATTTGGCTCTTGGCCGCCTGAAGTGCTCCGGCGTCATGTAGCGATGACGTAGTCCCTTTGTATTTCAGCGGCTTGAGTGTCACCGATTCTTGACTTTGGCCATTTTCTTCGTATATCCAGCGCCTTTCGTCCAAATAAGTGCCATTCCAAACAATTTGCCTTGAGACCTAAAAGTGAAAAGGAACGATATTAAGCAATAACGGATACAAAAGTGACAAATAAGGGCTTAAAGCGACCCTCAAAAGGTACATTTTAAAACCTTATCATTTTTTCAAGCTCAATGACACGATCATGGGAGACTTTCAGAGCAACAGATAATTCATGAAATTGAGAAGCATTAATGGAACAATTCGTAGCAAGCTAAAACACATCTTGAGTAATACATTCAGAAATAAGATTCTCATTCAAGGTATGCAAGTTCTTCCTCTCAATCTCATTATATTTTAATTCTCGCTCATTGTCACTAACCTCAACTATCATTGCATCAAATTCCTTTTCCATTTCTTTAATATCTGAATCCATCCCCATTTTAAGACTCTCAAATTGACTTTTTAATTGTTTAAAGAAAGGCATGACCTCAGTTAAATATCATTCTTTAGTTTGCTCAAAACCCCTTTCCCCTTCAGTTATCCCAGTGGGTGTGATTATTTTCTTACAAGTTTTCTCAAAATCAACAAATAATTGAAAAATTACATATTGAGTGATTAAGGTCTTGCTTTTAGTGGGAATAGATCTAGGAACTAAATGCATTGGGGTATTGAGGGATAAACGATTGGTGAGGAAGCATTCTCCTACATGGGGATTCTTTTCAACAAACTCATCAGCTTTTTTCATGTCCATATCCTTTTTCCAAAACACTTGTTAGAATTGGGTCACTATATTTGAGGTCTAAACTTGTTAAAGGCAATCCAGTTATCCTTAGCATAGTTGGGTGTTTTATAGCGGATTTTCTTTTCAATGCATAAAGGGCTCTTAAGCTTTTTCATCAATTTCTTTCTAGTTACTTCTTCTAACTGTTTATCTTCCTCGGTATTCTATTTAACTAGGTTTTACTCTAGGCTTAAGGATTTCATTGCCATCATAGATTACCTTACATTAGCTTCTCTAGCTTTTCAAAGCCGGTGCACGCCTTAGGGTTTGGTTCATCAACTACGCATAACACTATGTTTGTCACTTAGAACTCTATGCTTAGTGATTATGTGAGCAGTCTGAATGGTGTTTCCTTGTGCGTACAATTTGTTTTCAAGTTTGGTTTTCAAAGTTTTTAGGTTGGAAAATTCATTTAAGAGTTTTGATTCCTTAGCATTAAATTTCTGTTTAAGCACTTTCACATTTTCTTGAAGTTCTTGTTTTTGCTTAGCCGTTTTGTTAAGCTTTTCTTTTAAGGAATCTAACTCTTGTTTAAGCATTTCTTCCCTAAAATTACTTTTTCTAATAATTAATACGCATTTGGTCATCCATCTCACGCTGGTAGTTAACTCAAACTTAGCACGTTGTTCATAAATGGCAACTCGTTCTTTATAGGCATTAAGTTGAGAGATATGAGAATCATTAGGAACACTAGCGATTAGTAATCATCAAAATATAGTCATCATTATTTGCATTAGATACATCACTTGGTTCAATCCCATTCTCACATTGGATCACATATTGATCATATGGGACAATATTATCATTGCCCATATTAGCAATATCAGAGTCACGGTTTCTGCGATTGAACTTTATCATGTATCTTTTGCCGATCAACATTATCATATAGTTTTAATACCTCTGAGATGATTGATTCTTTGGATGGACCGACTTGCGTGGTGAGGACCTTTGGAACACCATTGGAGAAATGCTAGCCATGAAAATTGTTTGTGCGAGGTTCATCATCAACATCGAGTCGTAAGCATCACGATCGGCGACTTGAAAGGCATTCGATGATTATGACCTATCTCTGAATTGGTACGCTCATCCACATCGCATCATATGTCTTGGCATTGCCCTCGACAAGAAACAACGACTCCTCTTCATCCAACACAACTCCATTGTCCTGAGCTTGCACAAGTAACATCTTGTCTCACGAAGTACTCTGCATTTTGTGGGCGTTTTGGAGATGTGCGGTTTCTAGCTATATGTCCATCACCACCACAGTTGTAGCACTTGATCCGCTTTGCTTGTCCTTGATTTCCATTCCTTCCCCTATTCTGATTTGCCACATATCCTCTATCAACTCTACCTCTTCCCCTGTTCATCTGCCTTTCTTGAACGGTTGCACCATAACCTTCCCATCTCGGCGGTTGCTTGATTGTGTGGATTGGATCTTTGTTACGAGGTTATTGTTGGTGTGTGGGAGAGAGTTCATGTTTTGACTAACCATGAGAGACAGTTGATTGATGAAGGTTTCCATGAGTGTGTTGAGTCGGAGGCTTATATCTTTGGATCAGGGATGAGTTTGTAATTACCATTACCCATGGGTATGACTTGAGAAGCTTTGGTGGTAATTCCAACATTTGTGTAAAAAGTTGTTGAGTCATATGAGGAACTTGTTTCTCCCTGGTTGGTTTTGAACTGTTCAAGAATCCTTTTTTCAAACATAGCATGTCTCACATTCTGAAGAAGGAAGGCATATAGTTGCTCATAGTTTGTGTTCTTTAATCCTTTGGTTAGCTTCACAGAGGTGACAAACTTGTGCCATTCGGGATTCATGATGTTCACAAACTTTGAGTTAAGCTGAATGTTTGGCATAGTCATTTTGATATTCCTCATATCATTCACAAGCTTGTGAAATCTCATGTAATATTCATAGATACTCTCTTCTGGTTTCATCTTGAAGTGCTCAAATTCATCATACAGCTGTGATTCTCTGTCTTCCTTGGTTAATTCAGAACCTGAGAGAAGCATCTTGACATTATCCCAAATAGCCTTGGCCGGTGTTGTGATTGATAAGCTTGTAGATGTCTTTTGGAAGACCACGAAGTATAATGTTTGAAGCCCGATATCGACATCGAATCTCTTTTTCTCCTTATCATCGAGCTCATCATACATCTTTGGTACTCCATTCCAAAGATCATTGTTCCATCTGCCGGTATCAATTATGTCTCTTGTAGTCTCAATCGATACGGTCCTTCATCAATGGATTTGAGAATGTTGACCCCATTTTCCTTTCCAAGGACGGTACAATCGATTCGTTGAGCCCAAGAGTCGTAGTCGATTACGTCAAGCATGGGTAGACGAGTATCTGAACCAACTTGAACTTCCTCACTTCTGATGAGATGAGATGATTGTAGGCGTTGGTAGACATGTTTACAGATTTCCGCGGATTTTATAACTCTATGATTAAACAGAAATAGATTCTTTTTACGGGATTTTACTAAATCAAGAGAAAACCGTATTAGAAACAAAAATCAACCAAGTCGCTATAATCCTTGAACCAAGTCGCTAAGCACCAAGTCGCTAAGTAGCAACTCGCTAAACCTCAAGTTGCTATCAATCAAGTCGCTAATCCCAAGTTGCTAAGACCCAAGTCGTTGGACACAAATCGCTAAAGCACCAAATCGCTAAGCAGTCAAGTCGCTAAAGAGCAACTCGCTAAACCTCAAGTTGCTATGAATCAAGTCGCTAATCCCAAGTTGCTAAGACCCAAGTCGCTGGACACAAATCGCTAAAGCACCAAATCGCTAAGCATTCAAGTAAGCTAAAGAGCAACTCGCTAAGTATCCAAATCGCTAATGTCAAGTCACTGAGAACAACAAGTACAAGTCGCTAGAAATAATGAAAGCAAGTCGCTAACCCCACCATGATAAGTCGCTAGCGAGTGGAGAATCCACTAACTTGTACTTGTTTGTAAACTTGTCTCAATAGACAAGTCCTTTCGACTAACACTACAACTTCGCTAGAAATTACTGAAGCAAGTCGCTACGAAGAAATTCACAACGAGACTCAAGTCGCTACCTTGAAATAGTTCAAAAACACACTTTTCAATCCAAAACAAGGCCAACCACAGTGATTCAAGCTTTCCAAATCAAAATCCAAGCACATACAATGATTCTAAACACTAAAGTACACTCAAAATTCAAACTTTAACACAAGAAATGATCCAAATGATGCAAAAACCACTAAACTTTTTCAAACTCAAAAACCATCTAAAACCACTAGAAATCCAAGAATATGTAAGAGAGACGATCAAACCATGGCTCTTGATACCATTTGTAACATATTGGATTTCACAAACACATCAAACCATGATCACAAGAGGCGTACATAATGATGTTTTAGAGAGAGAAATAGTTAGAGATTTGGGAACTTAGTGAGAGAAAGTGAAAATCTTATTATGAGCTCCAACTTTCTACCTTGGGAGGAAGACAATATTTATAGTCTTACACAAATCTCCACCTACGGGCTGTGGATCAGGCATACAGTGGGTAAAGACCCGTCCGTCCTCCACGATGTTTCATAACTAAATACTACTTAACATAAAATAACTACGACTACGAGCTTTCTAACGAATACATATACTTGAGGTGACCGACACTTTAATAACTGGATTTACTAAATCCTAACATGGTCATCAATGCGTTTCTTAGATTTATTTTTGAATAATTTGACCGATTCTTTAAAAACTCTTGTTTAGTGTTTGAAAGTTCAGTTTGAAGATTTTCAATGTGTTTTTGAAGTTCAGAATTTTCTTGTTCAATTTTTAAAATATTTTCGTTATTCGAAACAACAAGTTCGTGCATTTGATGTTGGATGTTTTGTTCGTCAACATAAGATTTTTGAAAGGCCACCTCAAAACTTTCTTCAGTTTTGGTTTTTGTTTCAAAATCATTTATCCATTTTCGACAACTCTCAAGTTCAGCAGTTAATGAGGTGATCTCTGCTCTAAGGTTTTTGTTTATCTCGTTACATTTTGCAGTTTGGGCTTGCATGGGCTGAAGTAATGAATTAAGATATTTCGAATCTGGATCATGCAAAACTTCACTCTGTTCAATATTTTCATTATTTTCATCCTCACTTTTTTTCATCAAATGTAACCACAGGGGTGAGTTTTCTATTTACTAGAATATCTTTCCTGCGAAGGAAGCTTCTTTTTAGAATTTCTTGCTACCTTTCTTTAAGATTTCAAGAGCATATTTGGACTTATTTAAAAAGATGCCACGGGGTGATTGATGAACTTGGAGTCCTAAGAAGAACTTTAGTTCACCCATCATGGACATTTCAAAATTTTGTTTAATAAGTCTTGCGAAAGAGTTTGAGTACTTTTTATGTGTTGAATAAAAAATGATGTCATCAACATAAATTTGAACAATTAAGATGTCTTCCCTATGACGTTGAATGAAAAATGTTGGATCCACTGTTCCTTTTGTAAATTGATTTGAAAGTAAGAAGGCTGACAGTTTGTCGTATCTGGCCCTCGGGGCTTGTTTAAGGCCATAAAGAGCTTTATTGAGCTTTTATACCTTATTAAGATGTTATGGGTCAAAAAATCCTTCTGGTTGACTGACATAAACTTCTTCACGTAGATGACCATCCAGAAATGCCGTTTTCACATCCATTTTATAAACCGTGATATTCTTGTGGGCAACATACGCTAGAAATATCCGTGCAACTTCAAGTCGAGCTGGTGGTTCAAACGATTCTTCATAGTCAATTCCTTCTTTTTGAGAATACACTTTTGCCACAAGATGAGATTTTTTCGAATCGTAGTACCTTCAGTATCCAGTTTGTTTTTCCAGATCCATTTGAGTCCAATGACATAGATCCTATCTGGTCTTGGAACTAATTCCCAGAATTCGAGATGTTTGAACTAATTCGGCTCTTATTGTATTGATTCTATCCAGTTGTCATATGACATGGCTTCTTTAATGTTCTTTGGTTTGTCTTGACAAACGGTGAGTGCATAGAAATAAGTTTCATCGTTTATATGAAGTCGTTGTCTTGTCATGACAGGGTAAGAGGGATTGCCAATCACATTTACTAAGGGGTGATCTCTTGTCCATTTATGTGTGAAAGGGTGGTGATTGAAAGTTGTATGCATATTTAATGGATCCAAGTTGCATGAAGACGACTCTCCAATATCTGGAACAGATGGAGCTGGTGCAAATGGATTGAAGAAAGCATTTCCTTCATAATCTGCAGGTGAGGGTACTTCATGAATTTGTTGATCATCAGTTGTGTCATTGTTGGAGGCTGTTTGTTCTTCGGTTGTTTGAGAATCAATCAGAGATGCATCTGCTGCAACGGTTGTTGTTATAGGTTTAGGTGTATCTTGTATAGATTATTATCAGCTTGTGCTGCGGAAACATTTAATACATCTGGAGCACAACTTTCAGGAATCTCAGCAAACAGAGGAGCAAATAAAGTTTCCAATTGATGACGGTTGAGTTCAATGGGTGGAACAGCTGATGAATCAGGAAAATGTAGACGGTTGGATGCGGGTCCTGATAGCAGGTTCGGGGTCGAAAGACTTCCTTTTCTACGAGCAAGCTTTACAACCCTCTAGACAGTGTACCTAATCATTGCAGTGTAGTATGGGTAATCCTAGGGGGTTGATCGTTCTCTAGGGGAATAGAGATGCTAGAAAGAGATGTATGACGAGAAGGTAAGGTTGAGGGAGATTCTTTTTAGTCTTTTATGTTTTTTAGAAAGTAAGGTAAATATCACGGGGTATAGGAGTGAGGGGTGCAACTTCTACCAATTTTAACTACTAATTAATTAAATTACTAACTAATTAAACAAATGAAAAAGAAAGATAGGCTATGTTATTGTAGTTGTGCTCTTATGATGATTAAAAGTGTGTTTACTTAGATGTTCTTACTCCCCATTTAACTCTTATTGGTCGGTTGAATTGTCACGTCCTCATCTTAATTTGTGCGTTGTATTCCGTTTGGTCATACGGGGTGCCTAATTCCCTAGTTGTATGAATTGTAACTCTCCTCTAGACTATCCGGGATCGCCAAGTACCGTAGTATCTCCCTCGAATACTCTATTATCCTAAAGCTACAACTCACGCAATAAACACAATGATGGCTCAAGTGCACTCTCAAGCTTTTTGCTCTTTAGGACGTTCAAGCTCGCAACAATTAAAGAAGAAGCCAATTTTCCTTACTATAGCATCTACCAATCAGGACGAGAGACAACTTAACAATAATTAACAACTAGGTTTCATAGATCTAAGCAAACACAATGATAATTTAGCTACTCATGATAAATAAGCAAGCATACACACAAACAATTAAACATATGGTAGACATAATGATATGATGGATTAACAAACTTATGTTCTGATGTAAAGAAGGGTTTGGAACCCTAAAATACTGTCCAAGTCAGACTACACACGAGTTAGGGTTTGGTCTCCAAAATTCTACTTATCTAAATGGAGAAAAATCGAATTCTATATATAGATTTACAAGTGCGACGGCGTCGCCTTTTGCTGGTGACGTTGTCAGGTCACCGTAATTAGGGTTTCATTTGGGCCAAGTCATCGTTGGGACGGCGTCAGTTGATGAGTTTGACGTCGTCTGTCTTCATGAAGGACGTCGTCTTGAGATGGTTCTTAGGCGTTTGGTGTAGAAAACAAGGGAGATGTTAGGAATTGGAAATTCTATTGTGAAGCATCAGTCACCCTATGTATAATCTAGATTAAGTTAGCTCTTAGACATATCATTTATTATGTTGTTGTTAGTCAGTTATTAGCATAGTTTAGTCTAGTGCAACACCGTGGAGGAAGGAAGGGTCTTTACCCATTGTATGCCTGATCCACAGCCCGTCGGATGGCGTAGTAGTTTTGTATAAATAGCCCTCTCCCCACAAGGGAGAGGTTTGGATGTTCATTTGGAATCTAACCTTCCATGAGTTTCTCTTCTAGAATATCCCACACTCTCTCTCTAAAACCATCTTTATACGCCTATCTTGGTTATGATTTAGTGTGTTTGTGAAATCCAACATGCAACAATTGGTATCAAGAGCCATGGTTTGATCATCTCTCTTACATATCCTTGGATTTCTAGTGGTTTTAGATGGTTTTTGAGTTTGAAAAAGTTTAGAGGTTTTTGCATCATTTGAATCATTTCTAGTGTTAAAGTTTGAATTTTTGGTGTACTTTTGTGTTAAGAATCATTGTAAGTGCTTGGGTTTTGATTTGGAAAGCTTGAATCACTGTGGTTGAGCTTGTTTTGGATTGAAAAGTGTGTTTTGAAGTTTTTCTTGCTAGCGACTTGGCTCTCGTAGTGTTTTTCATCGTAGCGACTTGCTTCAGTAAAAGTTAGCAAGTTACAGTGTTAGTTGTTAGCGACTTGAGCCTAGCGACTTGTCTATTGAGACAAGCCGACAAATAGTACAAGTTAGTGGATTCTCCACTACGGCTAGTGACTTGGTGAGGTTAGCGACTTGCTTCAGGAATTGTTAGCGAGTTGTAGTGCAAATTGTTAGCGACTTGATACTAGCGACTTGGATCTTAGCGAGTTGTTCTTTAGCAACTTAACTGTGTCTAGCGACTTGGTGCTTAGCGACTTGTTGTCATAATTCTTAGCGACTTGGTGCTTAGCGACTTGGTATCATAATTCTTAGCGACTTGGTGCTTAAAGACTTGTCTTCTAATTCGTAGCGACTTGGTGTTATGGTTCTTGGCGAGTTGTCTTGTTAGCGACTTGTCTATATAGCAATTTGGTAAATTGATGCAAGTTACTCATATCAAATATCCATCAACACAATGTCTTACATCACTGACCCTTTAATCTCCAAAGTGCTTGAAGTTTATGATACCTCACGGAAACAATGAAAGCGGTTGCTATTCGAATGTTCTACCTTGATTGATTCAACAATTTATGATCAACACACTTCACAATCCGAGTCGAAATCTAATGAGTCACACTTGGTATTGACAAATGATGCAAGGAAAATGGAATGCAACATTGAGTCCTTTCAACTACTTCACCAGCACCTCACACATCTGTTATCCACAACTAGGCATTGTACATGCAGTCCTCTCTTTCGTCAGGACTTATCCACATTGACAAGAACGTGTTCTTTGAACTTAGAACAAATGAAGCTTCAAATTACCAAAAAGAAGGTATTAATGGAAGACTCGAATGCTGCACTTCAAGTAATCTACAACCAATTTCAGCCATTTATCAATGGGAATATTCCGCAGACTTTGATCAACATGTGACTGGAATTTCATTCAAAACATCTGGAATGGAAATTCATGAGTACATCAACACATTTATTCAACTTATGGATAATGTGGAAATGTACATTAGGGAAGTTGCTCAAGAGAATGTTCAGTTGAATGTGTTGAATGGGTGTCAGATAAAATCAAATGAAAGTTGTGCTAAATTGGGTAATGGACGGTTGAAAGAATGGATGATCTGAATCACGTTATATCAGATACAACAAAGGATAATGAAAACCGATCTTTCTGGATACAAAGGCTCAAGTCGAGTCGAGAAAAGCTTAAATCAGATTGCATTTCAGTACCTCCTGTTATGCATGAGGAGGATACAAATGCCATTCCAGCAAATGATCCGGAGATATGTGATGAGGTACCCTTAACTGATCAACATAATTCATCCACTAATGTGCCTGATAATTTTTATCCTAATTCTGATCACGATATTGTTAAATGTTTCTTGGTTAAGCCTGAATCTAAAATCCTCAAAACAAATGACATGGTTGAAAAAGGGGTTTATGATGAACTTTCAAACAAATACTCAATTCTTGAAAAACATTGCATTTCCTTGGAAATTGCAATACAACAAAGAGAAGAAAGTTTTTTTTACTACAAACACCAGCATAAATCCGGAATTCCCAGAATTTTGAGATTTTTTTGAAATCAACCACTTAAAAACCCAGATTCAGGACAAAGATTCAATAATATGCAATCTGAAATTAGAACTCTCAGATCTGCATAAGAAATGTAATATTGGGATGAACAATCCTAACCATGAAGTGAGTGATACACTTAAATCTAGGAATGATGAATTGGCTCAATGTGTGTCCAACCTATTGAGGGAAAATGAGTCCTTAAGAAAGAACTTATTAGAGAATAATTCTAAGTTGATAGATCAAACTAATTCCTTTTTGGCTGAATTGATGCCCTCAAAGCCCAAATTCAGGATAAGAGCTTCACTATTGTTGCCTTAAAAAATGAGCTTAGGAAATCTATTGGAAATAGGGGGAACACTAAGTTTGCAAAACCATCAACCTTGGGAAAGCCAACTGTTCAGAACAACTCAAAACATACTATCGTTAGGCAGCCCAATGCTTTTAGAACTGAAAGATTTAAACCATCGAAATCTAGGCTTGCCTCCCAAGTTGATGCGAATACTGTTTTGACAAAACCAGTCACTTCACTACTTCATTCCGATATGATGAATAACAAACCCCACGTTAATGTTCAAAGTTCTAAGATCAGAAATACTAGGAGTTCATCTAGTTCTCATAAGAATCATCAAATGGTGATCAATCCCTAAGAAACCAACTAATTACAAAAGGACCAATATTCAAAAGAGGGAAGTGCCTACATCCAAATCTACTAGCAGCTGTTTCAAATGGATTCCCACTGGCAGATTATTTATGTTTACAGGATCCAAACGGACTTACATACTTAGATCTTGCCTTAAGTGGATGCCCACAGGAAAACTCTTCAAGAATATTGAACCTAAAGGGATCTCTATTAATGACACGCCTAGATCAAACTGTGCAACATCCAATAGTGAGATTACTCATGTCACTAACTCATCTATTTGCAATACTACATGTGCTTCTAGTGCAATGTGTCCTCAGTCTTTTTCAGGTACAGTGCTCAATTCAATCAGGAACATCATGACGTGGTTTCCATCAGAAATGAATATTGCTCACTCAGGAATTGTAGCTTGCCAGAATTGATGTACCTCGTACTTTGACTCCTATTCGTCTTGAATCAGGACTCGATCTTTTAAATCTGTGTACAAATCAGTTTAAAAAAAAAGAAAAAAAATCATTTTTAATCATTTTTTTGAAATCATTTTTTATTTAAATCATTTTTTAAAAATAATTTTTTTAATTCATAATTTTAATCGTTTCCCTCAATCTAATAAAAGATATATCTCTTGTTATCGATAACATCTACGGTCCTAGAAATGTCATTCAATAATGACACGTGATCATAGATGAAGTTCGAACAAATGATATACTCTTGTTTTATAACGGTTGAGTCCCATTCAATCAATGTTCATTGGTGACATTGATTGAGGGAGAGAATTTTACAAGTTATCTCGTTTTTCTCTGCATCATTGTTGGATATGTATTGTGCTCAGATGCATGTCTTTGTCTTGTCATATTTCATGGTGTCCTCTGTGTTAGTTTGCTTATCTTATTATGTTATCTTATATGTTATCGGTAATAGGTTTGCAATCTGATAAGTTCATGGACTGAAAGTGTCTATAATACATAATATGATAGATATCAACTTACCTTTAACAGAGTTAGCGACTTGGCAAGTAAAGTATTAGCGACTTGTTAATTTACTTTGCTAGCGAGTTGCTAGACGTTCTCACAAGTACAAGGACTAAAAGTGGCAACTTGGTATTCTTGTTAAAACCTGTTTCTATACCCTAGCGACTTACCATTTATTTTTCATTATTTCAAAAAATTCAAAAGTGTCCCTTGTGTTTTCTCTCGTTTCATATTTCTGCTAGCGATTTGTGTGTGGTAAGGTCATGTTAATCATTTTCTTGTCTCTAAATATAAGGATTATATGCATCCCCTAACTCATTTTCCTTAACAGATTCCACTGATCTTGATCCTCGTCACTTGCTTTCCTCGCTTAGGTTTGTTGAATGAAACACTTTATATATATGGGTTAATGGGTTAAGGGTTGTTTGGATTCACTAGGGTAGATGTAATTTTCCATATTAATATGTATTAAGAATTTGTGAGCGACTTGTTGTAATATTTGTAGGAGGTTCGTGTTGGGTTGTGTTTCTGGAATTGTTAGTGTTTATGGATTAATTGTACTTGTTCTTCGTAGCGGTTTAATTGTGTGTTTAGATTGATTACATATGATGAATGGATTGAGGTGATATGCGTATGATATACTTGTGTTCTTGATAGCGACTTACCTGTTATGATAGTGTTCTTGGTAGCGAGTTGGTGCATAGTTTCATCATGGCGAGTTGCTATTTCTGATTACATTCTTGTTAGCGATTTAGTGAGTTGATGTGTAGCGACTTGGCTTTGTTACTGTTGATAGCGACTTGTCTTTACAAGTTAGCAACTTAGTTACTTTGAATGTAGCGACTTGGCCTTGTTATTTTTTATAGCGACTTGTCTTTACAAGTTAGCAACTTAGTAACTTTAAATGTAGCGACTTGGCCTTGTTATTTTTGATAGCGACTTGTCTGTACAAGTTAGCGACTTGTTGGTTCAATTTTAAAGTGGCGACTTGTTTTATTAAATTATTTAAGGCGACTTGCTATAATAATCTCATGCTAGCGACTTGGTTCAGGATTTTCTGTAGCGATTTGTATTGACAAATTGCTCTTTGCGACTTGCTATAACATTGTTGGTCTAAGCAATTTGTATCTGGTTTCTCTTGTAGCAACTTGATATGAAAACTTGTGTTAGCAACCTGGTATAACAGTTCAATAATAGCACCTTGTCTCATGAAACTATTTCATAGCAACTTTGTTCTTATCTAATTTAATTCAAAAACAACTTGTCTCTCGAAAACTGTCTCAAAAAGAGTTGTTACCTTGAAATCTTACTAATGCTACTTGATCTACTTTCTAAACATTTCAATCTGTTTATGGGAACTCTATCAAATTTGCTACGTGTTGTGTCTTTGTCATGAGATTGCATTCTATAGTGCTTAACTAACCACATATTAACTAACATGCTCTCAATCATTGCTGTTATATGTTTGTATCTTTAGATATTCAATGGCAAACACAGCCTCATCTGAGAACCTTACTACCTCTGCTCCACCCAAAGTTCTTACAGACAACGAAATGTTTCCTGAAGATAAATGGTTAGAGATAGGAAAAAGTAACTGTTATGTTGATATGGAAAAGTTGCAACAAAATCCAATACTTAAAGTGTCAATTGATATCCTCAAAAACACAAATTTCTTCAATGCCCTAACCAAGCAATGCACAATTCCCACCATTTACCTACAACAATTTTGGAACACCATTGAATGGGACAAAATCATGGCTCAATATTCCTGCAAGCTGGATGATAAGGAATTTGTGATCAATTCTGACATTCTCAGCAAGGCCCTAGGAATCACACCCTTTAACCCCACCATACGATCTGAACCTCCACCTAGTGCGGAAGAGCTTATAGTCTTCGATTGGTTTGGGCTATCAAGTTGGCATATCAAGGGCTTCGACATCATCACGGACACATGTATCAACCACGGAGAGCAATGACAACAGTTCTCAACTTATGCTTATCGGGAAAAACATGGGGTTCGATAAAGTGAGGATTCCCATCTTGCAAATCCTATGGGGTCTCGTCAATGGGGTGAATGTTAATGTCTCGGAACGTATTTGGGAGGAATTCTCGCTGTCAATGAACACATTCATTACCGATAGAACAAATTTGCATAAACATGCTCAGGGTCAAAAGAAAGTAAACAAGCTTGTGATTCCTAGCATCAGATTTTCGAAGCTTGTTATCCAGTACTTGCAACAGTCTCATAACTTCAACCCTATGAGTGAATCAGCCCTACATAATGCTAAGGATGAATTTGTTCTCGGCAACCTCAAATATATTGCTAGAGGTGTCAATAAAGAGATCTTTGGACTGCCAATTCCTGACATTCTTCTCACTGATGATATTAAGAAGACGGATCACTTCAAACTGTACAAGAAAAGGGCTTCCAGATCCAATGTTGATGTCTCTCCCACTCCACCACAACCCAAAGCTGCTAAGTCTGGCTCAAAGACTTCATATCTGCCCTTCCAAAAAAGAGCGTGAAAGATCACAATCTGACACCACAACCACGAAGCGAGAAACGAAAAGAAGAAGGAGGTAGAAAAGGAAAATGTTGAAGGCACTGAGACACAAAAGGGTGACGATAAATTGGTTGACGAAGATGAGGCTAATTTGCAGCAAGGAATTCAACAAAGCACTGAAAGCTGAACATGAGACCACCAATTGGAGGTGTCGTGTTAAGAGAACTGAACGAGCCACGCCATACAACTCCAATCACACAAGACAAAGGGAAAGGGATTGTTGGTGTTGATGTCGAACAAGCTGCTCACATGCTTCTGACATTCTCCTCTTCACCATCAAGAACTACCACTCAATTTGAACTGAAGAAAAGAAGTGTTGAATCATCTTCAGCTCAAGGACAATCTGGATTGGAAAAGGAGGTATCGAAGCACAAGAAGAAACTCCTCGCATCAAGTGGTACCCATCGATCAAAATGTTGATGAGGAGATGCAGAAAGACTCACAGGAGAACCTTGAATCAAGATCTGATGAGACCAGGCATTTGGAAGCACCGAATCTGTCTATTGATTCTCTATCCTCACTGAAGAATCTAGATACAGACTTATCTTTCGGTGATCAGTTTTTAAATGACAAACCCTTAGATAACGAGCCGTTTAAGAAAAATGATGAGAAAGAGGAAGCTGAGTCCATGTACAATGTTGATATTCAGCAAGACACATCAACCACTCCTCCAATGTCAGCACCTATTCAAGCAACCGCACTTCCACCACCCAAACCCAATATTGATCCAGTACAAGTTGTCACTGTCAGTGATACCATCACTCCTCCTGCCTCGCCACCTCACTGCTTCACCTCCTCGGTAAAACTACAGAGCAAGTGCTTGAAGAGGCTATGACACGTATTGCAACTATTGAGAAGCATTTTCCTATCGCCGTCAATAATCTTGATAGTCGTGTCAAAAAGCTGGAGAATCTTAACCTCGATGAGATTGTTACTAAGGCAATAGAAGCAGATATTAAAGATGCAGTTGAATGGGCAATGAAGGCTCCACTACTTCAGCGATTCAAAGATTTGCTAATCTCTGACATGAGATCGCTCTCGAGAAAGAATGTATGAAGCAGGAGAGCATCTAGAAAATACGCATAAGAAATTATACGAAGCACTCGAGAAATCGATGAGACTTGATAATTATCAGCAGTTTGTAGAGGATGTACGAGAAAGAGAAGATAAGAAGAAAAGAAAGACTGCTCCGATAAAATCAACTGATAAGTCTGGAGGTCCCAAGCCACCACCACCTCCTTCACATCCAACTGGAGGAGCTGGAGGATCTTCTAATACAACCACTACACCTCCACCACAACCACCTTCATCACCACCAAAACCTTCAAATCAACCCGGTTCGTCCAGTGATCAAGGAACTCATAAGAAATCTTCAGCTTGGACCACCTTTGGTTCAAGATTCACACCAACATCTTCTTCTATCCCAGAAACTCAAGTACTTCATGAAGAATCGTATGTCTTGGCAGAGTCTGAATCCGATGACGATGATGCATCCACTAAGCATATCCCCAAGCCATCGGAAGATGATTGGTTTGATGCATACGTGTCAGGTGAAGGCTCTAACCCATCTAGAGTTGCACCTTCAAAAGACACAATTCAAAGTTGGCTCACCGAAGAGAGACCTCATACTCTAGAACCTTCATGGTCCATCCCAGAGACTAACACGATGATCCCTGACAGCAACTGGGCTTCAACAATTTCTACTAACTATGAAACCGCAGATGAAGACTCTCTCCTTCATGTCACTGGAGATGTGGGCAGCTTCATTAAGTGGTTTTGTGAACAGAAGGGAATCTCGTCCATCACTCCAAAGGATCTTGAAGGACAAGCTTTTGAAATTATCAAGGTTTTTCACTTTCGATGCCAATCAGCTCCAATATCGGATGGAAGAATGCCACAAGATCTGAGTGATCAAGTCGGTGGCGATTAGTCATTTCAATGTGAACAAGCCTCTTCCTCTCGGTGGTGAACTGACAAATGACAATTCATCTGAATTCTTCTTCAACCGTGACTGGACTTTCTATGTGCTCGCTCTCTGAAAGAAGACCAGACTTTATCGATTTCGAAGATGAAAGCTCACGTACGATCAAGGTCTTGAACATATGGTTCTGATCAATTCTGGGCTGACAAAGAACAAAAGTATGACATTGCCGCTTCATATGGTATTTCTCATTGGTGGTACAAAAAGAAGAAATTCTATATTGAGAGACATGGAGTGATAAAAGGCAAGCTGTTAGATCCAAGCTTCGCATTCTAAGTGTCATCAGTATAGAGATCTTCTCAATCTATGGCTATGATTACTTGAAGAAGATTGTCTCTTGAAGCGGACTTGAAAGAGCATGTTATTGAAGAGAACGACTTCAAACATCTGCTGCCAAATGACTTTGAAGATCTCTATCTTTTGAACCTCCAAGGACATCTTAACCATCTACCTGTCCGTGAGAAGAAGGCTCTCTCTGCTGCTGTCAAACTTTGGATCAGGGGCTTAGTCATTCAAAAAAGGGTTGAGGATTTTCAGCTAGGAATGGAAAGCTACCAGACTCGGGTCAACTTTACAAGGCCGCAATGGGATGCCTCAGGACATGAATTTCGTCACGAATATAGAGTTCTTGACACCCCTAGAGCCGTCCTCTTCACCGACAGATACGGGAAACGCATGCTAATGAGGCTGTGTCGAGCTCTACAAATTCAGTGATGGCACTCTCAAGATGGTCGAAGAAGAATTGAACTCTAGAGTGAATGAAATCAAAGTTGATCTAAAGCCGTGGAACAAAACAAAATTCAGTGCGATGAGGATTTGAAGAGGTGTGAAGATTTCATTTCGGCATCGGCGAAGACTTAATACTCGAATGATCTTCCGCGGCCTTGAAATTTTTATTGGTGGCAGACTTCGTGAAGGTCATTACAAACTACTTCAACGAACTGAATGAAGACATCTTCGGAAGTAGTTTTGTTTTGTACTTTTTATGTGTAAAATGTGGTGTATGAACTATGAACAACTATAATGTATGTAATAGTGTTAGGTTATGTAGTGAGGTTTCCCTTTGTGTCTAAAAAGGGAACTTCGGTGTTGTCCACTTCAGATCATATAAAACCGGACACATTTTCTCCAACAAATGTTTTGTTTCATACATATTTAAATCACTTGAGATCCAAAATCTCAAAAGATTTGAAATTTTGATCGGGGAGAAAATGTGATATAAATATGAAAGATGATAAAAGATGACCATTTTGTCTCAAAGTGAATACCGCTCTCTAATATGTGCTAAACTATTTTCGAATCTCGAAGCTTATATTAAGGGGGAGCATTTCAAAACAAATTCAAATCTTCAAGGTACAAATATATCCATGTTTTGACATAAGGTACCTTGATTGTGTATTAAATGATTTCTAAATATTTGGTAATCGTGGTTGTTTTTCAAAAAATCTCTTTCCTCTATGTGTGAAAATAATTTCAAATATCCTATGCGTATTGAGGGGAGAATTTTCAAGAAAATCAAATGGCTTTTTTTATGAAAATTGTGATCAAAGAAAATATTTCAAAGCCCTCTTGCCTCCATGTGCTAAACAATTTCTAAATCATATGCACATGTTGAGGGGGAGGTTTTTCTAAATGATCAAAACTATTTTTTTTGGGTAAAAGGGTTAATTCACCCAGGTAAAATATATTACACCAAAAACATTGAAGTACAAAGGATGAGGGTGACTTCCCTCATCTCTTCCCTAGGACACTACAGACTCTCATATAAGAATGACACGCCATTCTTATAACTTACATAATAAACTTACCACCTACAATGACTATACAAGTGAATAAAAATAGGAATTAAAACATGATTCACTAAATTAGCACCAAGAACATAATCATCGTAGAACTTCCATCAATCTTCCATGTGAACACATCCACATAGAGCTTGAACTTGCATAACCAACCAAAGAAATCTTTGAGCCATTCTCCAACATAATCCGAGAGAAAATCATGGAGCTAATCAAGACTCAAAGTTTCACGAACCAGCAACCTTCATGCCATGATCCCCTTCCAAACAGCCAATAACGTCTATATCCCATGAATAGGGACACCACTATAATCAAATACAGCAAGAACAAGGGCACCATGCAACAATCCAAGGGTAAATAAACCCAAACAAGCACTACAACTCGATCCAATATCACATCTACTACAAGTTTCAATGTGGTGAAACTCAAGCAAGAATGAAACCCAATGTAACATGATCAGTCATAGACAAAAATAGGGTTGTCAAACCCTAACTCACAACAATGATCACAAACGTTTTTGAATAATAAGCGAGTAAAACTTAACTTCCATTAGCGAACAGACCAACACTTCCATCTCTCTCAAAAACCCACTTGAACCACGAAGGACTTACAGCACCAATAAAGATGCACCTAAAACCACGATAGACTTGTAGCACCAAATAGGCGATGCACACGTATAATCCAAAACCCTAGGACGGGTTACTTGCAACCATAAAAATCACCACACCCTGAACGAGTATAGTGTATGAGTTAAGGACCAGCAGACCAATGCACATAGAATGAAACAAAACCCTAATACAGGGAATCGAACGGAATGAAACCAAAGTGCAGCATCATAACGGAATCGACCTTATATAGGTAAAGTCGATTAAAAAAACTGACTGAAGATGTTAAGGGATAATAAGGTTCGATTAAACCACAACCGACTTTAGATAGGAAGTTTTAAAGTCGATACAATGAATCAGATCCAAACAATGAAAATCGAAACCCTAAAAAAAATATAAAACCGATTAGAAACCTAAGTCGGTTTAACAAGATGAAACCCTAACCAATTTAAAAAATAACAACCTACAAACAACGATTTAGAGGAGTTAATTATGAAAATCGAATTAGGGATTTAGGGTTTCGGAAAAACGATAATAAAACCCTAATAAAAAACGATTCAAAAGAACCAGATATAGGATCGATTAGGGTTTAAAAGTAGGCAGCGATTTTCAATATATGTGTGAAAAATAAGCGTGACACACCCCTCCCCAGAAAATAGCATCAATCAAACACCGATTGCATATTACATGAATAATAGAGAGACGGTTTTGATGATGGTTTAATCAGATCGGAGGAGGAGGAGGGTGGCGAAAATCGCCCCTAGGGGAGAGAGAATGTCTTTGTATAAAATGCTATGAACTCGTATCACAAGTACCTTGATTGTTTTCCCAAATGATTTTTCAATTGGTTTTGAGAAGGAATGAACTGTACCAAAAGACCGACCATTTTACTTTATGCATGGTGTTATAAGGATGGTTAGGTTAGGTATTCGTTCCCACGATCCCGCCAGAGCGGAGGGATCTACCCAGGGACAATCCACTAGATAGTGTAGAAGTCCTTAGGTTTGATAAAAAAGGAGAAAAGTGAGATATGGGAAGAGTCGGATTGAGTCGAGCTAGTATCTGGAATAAACCCAACAAGGTTCTAGTTATGAAGTCTCGGTAAGCATTGAAGGGGTTGAGGAATGAAAAAGAAATGAAATGAGAAAAGGGTGAAAAGAAATAGCCCTACATTAATTCAACCTTAGAGGCGGAAAGGGTTCAATTCATATGCTACTGGTGGTTACCAAGGTAACACTGGTATTGAAGACAAGACGTCATGGACCCAGTGACGCACTGCACTACAACTTCCCAAGCCACTCAATTTCCTCTTAAAAGGACTTGTTTCATTCTCATGGGGAACCGACATTATCTATCGACTTTCTCTTATAGATTGTTGATATTGAAGAAGGAGAACCTCTCCCTAGTCTCCGGCATAGGAACCAAAATATGCACAATTGAGTCTAAAGCCACGAGATCATCATATAAATCTCATTAGGACATTGTCTATGAAGACTCTCTGTTTCACACAATGTGGAAAGAGATATTATGTCTTATGAGTCCTACGCATTATCCTTGTGGTATTGCCAGAACATCTGAGTGATATGCAAACATATTCACAATGAAGATGGAAAGCCTTCTAGAGCCAACATCAAACAAGCTCCCGGTGGGTAGCATGTGAGATCTATCCAATAGATCAACCATGTGACAAATGAACAGAAACAATGGGGCGATTCACTCTTTTGAATCAATCACGGTTCAGTTATGGATTGACGGATACCTGTGAAAAACCGGTCGTTGTGCTTAAAAACTCTTTTCTTTAGCACATCGACCGTGTACTAATATTTCAAAATAAAAGGTGTTTATGATTGATAATTGATTTTCATTAAAACCTTAGTTGTATTGCAAAAAATTTCTAAATGTGCGGTACACGATTGTTTTTCAAATATCTTTTCATCAATCGTGAATCTCAATTTGGTTCACTCACTCCGTGTTGTCTTTTTTGAGACGTTCTGGTTTGAGAACAGCTAGAGCAGCTGTGAAACCCTGTCAAGAAATTCTTGAATTATACCGATCACAGAGCAGGTACTTGTGATCAAGGCAAGTGGGGTGTACCTCAATTCAACGAAAGTGATCAAACACTTTCGTGCACTTTATTGCTAAGCTGTTGTATGCGAGAATGATACGACCGGCGTTTGTAGTGTCGAGAATGAAGAGGTCAATCCATAGCCGCATGCTCACACAACACATTAATTTCTAAAGAAATCATGATTAGTGCATCAATGACTCTGATATTTTCACTCCATGCTTTTGCTACACTGCTGCCAATATCATGAATCAACGAAAGCTTCCGCTACTCTGATAAGAAGAAATCATGATCCGAATGTGAGCATGTCGGTCCAAATGTCACATCATCATATCGCAACGTAACAAGGGGTGATGCTGAGATTAACTGTGGCTAATGATCTCTAGTAAGGCTCAAAGGTCATCAATGTGGATCAACTCTATAACCTCCACGAAATATACATTGAAGTTGGACAATGATGATATCACCACGGAAGTACAATTTTTGAATATCTTGATGATTTGATGTCTACGAGCTCAAGATTAAAGATCAAATAGAATGCTAGGATTCATAATGTAAATCATTGGGTGACCTCCCTTGGGGAGATTGTTAGGAATTGGAAATTCTATTGTGAAGCATCGGTCACCCTATGTATAATCTAGCTTAAGTTAGCTCGTAGACATATCGTTTATTATGTTGTTGTTAGTCGGTTATTAGCATAGTTTAGTCTAGTGCAACACCGTGGAGGAAGGAATGGTCTTTACCCATTGTATGCCGATCCACGGCCCGTCGGGCGTAGTAGTTTTGTATTAATAGCCCTCCCCACAAGGAGAGGGGTTGGATGTTCATTTGGAATCTAACCTTCCATGAGTTTCTCTTTCTAGAATATCCCACTCTCTCTCTCTAAAACCATCTTTATACGCCTATCTTGGTTTTGATTAATGTGTTTGTGAAATCCAATATGCAACAGGAGACGCTTTCTAGAGTTTAGGTGTGCGCGTCATGCTTTAGAACCTCTTTTCACCATGGCCGTCGCTTGCATTCTAATTCGATTTCTTCCTTAGGGACGGCGTCGCCTTTGGTTGGGACGTCGGGGCTGAAAAACTGCCTTAGATCTTGACTTTGCCTTTTTCTTCATGTTTTCGCTCCTTTTCATCCAAATATGCTTGATTCCGACATTTTGCTTCCAAAAGACCTAAAATGTGAAAAGAAATGATTTTAAGTAGTAAAGCATATAAAATGTGTCAATTTAGAGCTTAAATGACCCCCTAAAATCATATGTTTTAAATCCTTATAAAATATCCCTACACTTGAAATTTGCTTGTCCTTAAGCAAATGTGCTTTTGGTCAATCAATTTATAAGTTAGGGGGCATGTAGCATTGGTTTAAAATAGTTTACAACAAATACAAGTGCCACAATAGTCATAACAAGCAAGAAAATTATACACTATCACCTCAAAATTAGTGTTTGGATTCTCTTATCTCTCGGGTTTATATGAAATATAATATGTAAAAAAATGTAAGATAAACACTCATTACCTGGCAAGGATTTAGAATAGATCAAACATCCACCGTTTTGGCGTAAACACCTAGGAATAAATATCTACGAGGTCTTTACAAAGGATTGTAATGTTAGGCTTAGGTTAGGGAAGTAAAGGGTGTGGAAAACTAGAAGGGGGGGTTGAATAGATTCGATAATATGTGAGATCGTATGGATGTTGAGAAAGTATAGATCTAATGATAAAGCAAGTAAATAAAGTAAAGCAAAGGGATAGAAATGACAAAACCAATTTATAGTGGTTCGGCTACAAGGACACCTTCCTTGCCCTACTCCACTCCCAGAGTCACCTACTCGAGAGTTCAAGCACTATGTCAACAAACTCCTTCAACTTGGCGAGAAGCCTTCACAACATTGCTTACACCTTTTTCGGTACAAAGCTAAATACCGACCGTAACACGGTGGACCAAACCAACATGACTATTACACAACAAATATGTGAAATATCAAATACAAGATCTTCGCTACAGAAATCTTGTGGAGGAAAAAATCAATCAAGGACCCCTTGCTTGGATGACTTGTAGAAGGCTCGTGATCTCTCCTTAGAGAAGGACCTATATGAGAATCACAAAAGAAAGAAAGAAGGAAGTACTCTCTAGATCAAGTGATCTTTTGTTAGAAGAGAATGAGAGTATATGAGAGAATTAGTAAGAAGAGGGTGAGTTAGAATGAAGAAATGACTCTCTATTTATAGGCAAATGCGCTGTTCCCGGATCCCTCCCACAAGGGATCCGTCTAGTGTAAACCTAGGGATCCGTGGGACGCTCCTCTTTGCCCATGGGTTTTTTGGTTATAGGTCATGGGTGGGGGTTGGTCCATGGGTATTCCTTTAGATTCAATGTATCTAATGAATACATTGTATCTAGTCAAATGGGTATGGGTCAATGGGTTACGGATATGATCCATGGGTTGTGGGTTTTACCCATCCTAATAAACTATTACAACAAATGATTAATTACAAAATTTTTGTATTTAAATGGCTATATGTAAATGCTTTACAAAATAACATGTAACCTTATAATTGTACTTAAGATAACATTATATTTGTTATCAACAAAACACAAAGAGATCGCAAAAATATTAATAAACGTTTTTACGGTTTATTTGTATTAACAATCTCCCCTTTTTGTTGATGACAAAACATAATGTTATGATGAGTAAAACCTAAGAATAGATGTATGTTTTGAAAACCCCTAAGTTTTACTTCTTCTCCTTTTTGTGAAACAAAAGTTAACCCACCGAAGAAATAAAATGTGGAAAAATTAGTCCACGTATCGCTTACTCCCCCTTGACGGTAGCTCCCCCTAGTTTGGGGTGTCAAGTGAAGAAAAATAAAAAATCCTACAAAGAGAAAGGTTAGTAACATGCTTAAATAATCTTGTGATTGACGTGAATCAAGATTGTGAGCCAAGGTATGTAAACAAGGCCTTGTAAAACAACAAAGTGTAGTGGTATTTATGCCACCTACAAGCATGTAAAAATAAGAACAAGACTTGTTCTTGAAAATGACTCAAAACAAAAAGTACTAAAAATAGAAACTAGTAATAATGATTCCTTCCACGCTTGCATAAGGTTATGGATGGAGGTTTGAATGAGTAATGGTATTGATGCGATCAAGGATGAGGTTGAGTATGAATCGCATTTCTTCCCTAACTTCTATTGCAATTTCCCTAGTGGATTGGCAATGTTCACAATGTAAGTGATGTGGGTAATGATGTTAGGATTTAGTAAATCCAGGTATTAAAGTGTCGGTCACCTCAAGTATATGTATTAGTTAGAAGCTCGTAGTCGTAGTTATTTAATGTTAAGTAGTATTTAGTTAAGTAACACCGTGGAGTACGGATGGGTCTTTACCCATTGTATGCGATCCACGACCCGTCAGGTGGCGTTTTATTGTAAGACTAAATACTCTCTACCTCCCAAGGTAGAGAGTTGGAGCTCATAATAAGATTTCTCTTTCTCTCACTAAAGTTCCCAAACCTCTAACTTTCTCTTGCTAAAACTCATCTTATACGCCTACTTGTGTTTGTGTTTTGATGTGTATGTGAAATCCAATATGTTACAAATGGTATCAAGAGCCATGGTTAGATCATCTCTTACATATCCTTGGATTTCTAGTGGTTTTAGATGGTTTTAGAGTTTGAAAAAGTTTAGTGGTTTTTGCATCATTTTGTTCATTTCTTGTGTTAAAGTTTGAATTTTGGGTGTACTTTTGTGTTTAGAATCATTGTATGCGCTTGGGTTTTGATTTGGTAGGCTTGAATCCTTTGTGGTTGAGCTTGCTTTGGATTGAAAAGTGTGTTTTTAAAGTTTTTCTTGGTAGCGACTTGGCTCTCGGAGTGAATTTCTTCCTAGCGACTTGCTTGATTAAAGGTAGCGAGTTGTAGTGATTTTTGGTAGCGACTTGGTCCTAGCGACTTGTCTATTGAGACAAGCCGGCAAAAAGTACACTTAGTGGATTCTCCACTACGGGTAGCGACTTGGTAAGGTAGCGACTTGCTTTCAATTTTGATAGCGACTTGTTCTTAAGTTTCTTAGCGACTTGGTGTTAGCGATTTGGACCTTAGCGAGTTACTATTTAGCGACTTGGCGTCTTAGCGATTTGGTGCATAGCGACTTGCTGTCAAAATTCGTAGCGATTTGGAACTTAGCGATTTGTCATCTAATTACTTAGCAACTTGGTGCTTAGCGACTTGGTTGACTTTTGTTTGTAATACGGTTTTCTCTTGATTTAGTAAAATCCCGTGAAAGAATCTATTTCCTGGTTTAATCATTGAGTTATAAAATCCAGTGTAATCATTAAACATGTCTACCAATGTACCTACAATTATCTCCACAGTTGCCGAGGATGTTCAAGCAGCTGGTTCAGATACTCGACCACCCATGCTTGATGAAGACTACGACTCTTGGGCTCAAAGAATCGATTGTATCTTGTCTTGGAAAGGAAAATGGGGTCAACATTCTCAAATCAATTGATGAAGGACCTTATCAGATTGAGACTACAAGAGACTTAATTGATACAGATGCAGATGGAACAATGATCTATGGAATAGATAGACCAAAGACATATGATGAGCTCAATGATAAGGAGAAAAAGAGATTTGATGCTGATATCAGGGCTTCTAACATCATACTTCAAGGTCTTCCAAAAGATATCTACAAGCTTATCAATCACAACACCGAAGCCAAGGCAGTGTGGGATAATGTCAAGATGCTTCTTTCTGGTTCTGAATTAACTATGGAAGACAGAGAATCACAACTCTATAATGAATTTGAGCACTTCAAGATGAAACCAGATGAGAGTGTCTATGAGTATTACGTGAGATTCTACAAGCTTGTTAATGATATGAGGAATATCAAAATGACCATGCCAAACATTCAGTTGAACTCAAAGTTTGTGAACAACATGAATCCCGAATGGCACAAGTTTGTCACCTCTGTGAAGCTAACCAAAGGATTGAAGAACACCAACTATGAGCAACTGTATGCATTCCTTCTCCAGAATGAGAGATATGCTATGATTGAGAAAAGGATTCTAGACGAGTTCAAAACAAATCTAGTGGAAACAAGTTCATCAAATGACTCCACTGCCTTTTACACCAATGTTGGGATTACCACTAAAGCTTCACAAGTTATACCCATGGGCTATGGCAATCACAAACTCATTCCCGATCCAAGGTTCAAACAAGCGATGCTGTCTCGCCATGGGACACTTCATTAATCAAATGGCCCTTATGGTTAAACAAAACTTGACTCTCAGTCCACATACCAACAGTATTCATACTAACAATGAGATCGAAGCTGCATCCAATCTTCACAATCATGCTCTAGTCAGAGATGGGAAGGTTATGGTGAAACCAGTTCAAGAAAGGCAGTATGAACAGGGAAGAGGTAGAGTTGGTAGAGGATATGTGGAAATCGAGAATCGGGAAGGATTGGAAATCAAGGACAAGCAAAGCCAATCAAATGCTACAAGCGTGGTGGTGAGGGACACATTGCTAGGAACTGCACATCTCTCAAAGCGTCCACGAATGCAAAATACTTGAGACAAGATGTCGCGTGCAAGCTCGTGGATAATGGTGCGGCTTTGGATGAAGAGGAGCGTTGTTTCTTCGAGGGCAATGCCAAGACGTATGATGCAGATGTGGATGAGCAGCCAATTCAGGAGATAGGTCACAATCATCCGAATGCCTTTCAAGTCGCTGATTGTGATGCATACGACTCTGACGTTGATGATGAACCTATTGCACAAACAATTTTCATGGCTAGCATTTCTCCAATGGTCCCTCCTAAAGTCTCTTCATCACAACAAGCTTGGTCCATCCAAAGACAAAATCATTTTAGAGGTATTAAAACTATATGATGATGTTGATGAGTGAAAGATGCATAATGAAGTACAATCTCTTGAGATGTATGAATCAGATATTGATGATGTGGATAATAGCAATATTGTCCAATATGATCAATATGTGAAGCAATGTGAAAGTGAGGGTGTACCAAGTAATGCATCTTCCGCAGTCAATGATGACTTTGTTTTTGATGAATACACTGCATGTGCTCCTAATGATTCTGTTATCTGAACTTAATGCCTATAAAGAACGAGTTGCTATTTATGAACAACGTGCTAAATTTGAGTTGACCACCCGTGAGCAGGATATGGATGACCAAATGTGTACAATTATCAGAAAAGGTAATTTTAAAGAGAAGTATTAAAACAAGAGTTAAACTCCTTACAAGAAAAGCTTTCTAAAACTGCTAAGCAAAAACAAGAACTTCAAGAAAATGTGAAAATGCTTAAGCAAGAATTCAATGCTAAGGAATCAAAACTTTTGATTGATTTCTCCAATCTAAAAACTTTGAAAAACAAGCTTGAAAATAAGTTGTATGCGTACAGGAACACCATTCAGACTGCTCACTTGATCACTAAGCATAGAGTCTTAAGTGATAAGCATAGCATTCCCCTTGTTGTGGAACCTAATCTGAGGTTGTTAAAAAGGCTAGAGCTGCCCATAATGTAATCTATGATGGTAATGAGATTCTTAAACCTAGACAGAAACCTAGTTGCGTTGAGTGCATTGAGGAAGATAGAACATTAGATGATGCATCTAGGGAGAAAATGAATAAGAAGCTAGATGATCATGAATGTAAAAAGAATAACATAACGATCAAACCCCATGATTACAAAAAGGAAAATTGGATTTTCTTAAACAAATTTAAGCCTCAAACTTTGTTAACACTGAACAAGTTTTGGGAAAAAGGACCTAGATAAGCAAAAAGCTGAAAATCTTGTTGTAACAAACCCTCCCCTTAGGAAAATGCGCGCAACAAGCGTGTATCCTCCAAATACACCAATGCATTTAGTTCCTAGAACTATTGCAACTAAGATCAAGACCTTAATCAATCGATATGGTATTTTTCAACTATTTGTCGATTTTGAGAAAACTTGGAAGAAAAGGATCACACCCACTGGGATAACTGAAGGGAAAGGGGTTTTGAGCAAACAAAAGAATGCAATTTACGAGGTCATGCCTTTCTTTAAACAACTAAAAGATCAATTTGAGAGTCTTAAAAAGGGGATGGATTCAAATATTAAAGGAATGGAAAAGGAATTTGATGCAATGATAGTTGAGGTTATTGACTATGAGCGAGCATTAAAATATAATGAGATTGAGAGGAAGAACTTGCATACATTGAATGAGACTCTTATTTCTGAATGTATTACTCAAGATGTGTTTTACACTTCTATGAATTGTTCCATTAATGCTTCTCTATTTCATGAATTATCATTGCTCTCGAAAGTCTCCCATGATCGTATCATTGAGCTTGAAATAACTAACTCTAAACTGCATGATAAAGTTGAACGGATGATCATGATAACCTGGTAAAACAGTTTTCTAAATTGGAAGTTGAGCATCTTGCAATTAAAATATCAACATCCGAAAGAAAATGTTAAAACCTCAAATATCAAGACATCATTGGATGTTCCTGAATTTGATGCAATTTTTGAAATTAGCAAGCGTGATGAACGATTGAGCTCATTGTAACACGATCATAAAGTTGAAAGCCCAAATCTCTCAATTAAAAGGTGAAAAGAACAATGTGACTGGATCCCAAATGCCTCCTCCTTTAGATTCTCAGTATTCTCAAACTTTTCATCTTCAAAACTTAGTTAATGCCTTACACAAGGAAAACGAGATTTTCTAGAAAATGAAAAAGTTAAACGACACATTAAAGAGTTATATGATTCAATGAAAGTCACTCGTGACCAAAACAATGAAAAATAACGTCTTTACAAAAGGAAATTGAGAATCTGAGGAGTGGAAAATAGGAAACGCCACTTATTTTTAATGAGAATGTTGCATCAAAGTCATCTGCTACTGAAAATATCTTTGTGACCGTTAAATACATTCCTCTCCTCTTAGGAATAATGAACCTGTTTTCATATTGTGCTCACCTTAAGGATAGCCTAGAATGTCTCCGTGAGATTGTGGAAGAGGATTTCATTAACAAACCGCTTGATAGTGAAATTAGGTTTGCTTGCATTCAAGCCAAACGATCTAAAGAGCTACTAGAATGTTTAATTGCAACATGTCCTAAATCCTTAGGTGGGAAAGGAAAAGCTGTGATGCCTTGTTCTATGCCTAGTGTGCATTCAAAATCATTCTATGCCCGTTTAAGAAAGTGAACACTAATGTGCCTTCAAGTAGCTCAGATCCGCATCTAGTTCAGAATGCAAAAGTAGATCAACCAACTAATGTTCCCATAATTCCTCTACGAGGGTAATCGGTGACATTAAAGCGGCGAGGTCAAAGTCTCAAGGCAATACAAGGAATGATAGGACCTCGCAAGCTAAGAATGTGCATTGGAAGAGAGTAGAAGACCAACCTAGGAACTTTAAGTTTGAGTTGAATAAAACGAATCGTGTTAATTCTAGTATTAGCCATAGGTCTTGTAATTAATTCGAATTCGATACTATCTGCCAAACCATGTAATGATATGCCTTGAATTACATTGCTAATCATGAATGTGATGTGAATGTTTTGTCTAATCTTTGTCAAATGCCGGTTAAAATTGTTAATGCTAAAAATCATGCTAAGAAGGCTAGAAGGCAAAAACGAAAGAAAGTTAGAAAATAGTGGAAACCCACTGGAAGAACATTTAGTAAGATAGGTTATCAATGGATACCTTTTGGCATAAGGTTAATCGGTTATGCCCTCAATCGATAAGACAATGCCCTCTAGAAAATGGATGCCTCTTGGTAGAACAATTCCTTAAGAAGTGATACTTTGAATTGGTCAAATATGGACACTAGCACTGCATCTATATCTAACGATTCCATTGTTTCTACTTCGATGTGGTGTTCCAATCTGTCACTAACCAAGTGAAACCCATTCTTGCATGGGGATCCCAATTATCCAGTTATCCATTCTTGTCGTTGTTCATTGCAGATCATTCAAATCGTTCTGGTACTGGACTGGTGTTCCAAGCATATACTGGAGACGGTCGGCTCATGAACTTCGTGAGTAAATTCATCGGGCTGTTAGATTCGGAATGATCATTTTGGTGCTATTATGGGTTATGGTGATTATGTAGTTGGCAAAGTGTAATCAGGGTATATTATGTGGAAGGTCTTGGTCATAATTTGTTCTCTGTTGGTCAATTCTGTGATTCCGATCTAGAATGGCATTTAGAAAACATACTTGCTTCGTTAGAGAACTTGATGGTGTAGATATATTAAGAGGTACCGTGGTTCTAACCTATACACCATCTCTATCGAAGACATGATGAAGTCTTCTCCAATCGCTTGCGTCAAAGGCTTCAAAAACAAAGTCATGGTTATGGCATCGTCGTCTTAATCATTTGAACTTCGGCACCATTAATAACCTTTCGAAAGGATCTTGTCGAGGCTTACCCATATTGAAATATGAAAAAGATCATCTTTGTTCAGCTTGCCAATTGGGTAAAAGCACAAAATATGCCCACAAACCAAAACCCACAAACTCTGTAATGGAAGTTCTTCATATGGATCTGTGCGGACCAATGAGAGTGCAAAACATAAATGGGAAGAAATACATTCTTGTAGTTGTTGATGACTACTCTCGATTTACTTGGTAAAGTTTTTGAGGACAAAGGATGAAACTCCAGATGTCATCATCAAACTAATCAAACGGCTTCAGGTTCGACTCAACAATACAGTCGGAATTGTTCGAACAGACAATGGCACAGAGTTTGTTAACAAAGACTTAATTCAGTTTTATGAAAGTGTTGGAATCAGTCATCAAAGAAGTGTTCCACGAACTCCTCAACAGAACGGTGTAGTTGAAAGAGCCAAATCGAACTGTAGGTCACTAAGTTTACAACACAAGCATCAATATAAAGAGTAGAGAGGAAGATCGGTTGAACAAAACACAAACCAAACACTATGCGTATGATAATAATGAAAGGTTATGCGTGGCTATAGTGAAAGCTTGAAATGAATTGAATTGAACCCTCAAGTGAGGGTTATTACAAGGTTTTATAGGAAGGGGAGCTAGGGCAACACTCTACTCCCATCCTTTCCTTATTGGACTAGGCCTAGGCTTATGGGCCTTCTACATAAGCCTAAGGCTAATTACTAACATAAAGGCCATATTAAGCTAACTATTACATATGAATCACTAACACTTGATATAGGTTTAGGAGTGATTCCAACAATCTCCCCCTAAGTGTTGGTGATGAATGAATATGAGCGGTTAAGGTCTTTGATGTAGTAGTAGCTTTGACGTCTTCTGACATTCTTCTTTCTTGTGAGAAGAATTGCCTTGATTTGAACAATCTCCCCAGTGTAGAGAAATTGTTTTCTTTAAACAGTTCTGCTTTGACGTCATCTTAATCTTTGTTCTTTGTTCTTTTGTGATGAAAGATATAGTATGTTGTTATTGTGCGCATCAAGTCGCCTCAGTGCTGCTTTGCTCCGGTGTCTCCACGTCATTCTTCAACATGCTCACACGCTATTTGCGTTGGATTTCGATCTGATGAAGTTCTTTAAGTCTTTAAACTTTGTAGATTCTTTGATTTGACGTAGAATCATTCAGACTTTTGTGTTGTTTTATGAGAGAACTTCCATTAGTGATGATGTTGGCATGAGCATGTGAAGAATCACGATCGATCACGCTCCATAGCTTCCATAAGAAGAAAACATAAGAAAGGTTAGTAATAAGTAGATTCCGGCACTTACAAGTTTGAACTTCGAGAGTGTTAATAACATAGTGTGAAAACACAACTCTAATTCTCAAAGGCCGTTTCACGGACGGTCTCACAAGTGAGATAACGATGTACCGAAGTACATCTACGGTTGAGATTGAGGTACACGAAGCATCACCTCACGACTGTAGACCGTTTGAGACCACTAAGCGTAATCCACGAGTAGTTACCGAAGCGACTGCTGTCGGGCTGTTTGATGTTGACCACGGCGAGTTTCCATTCAATCACGAGGATCACAATTGTGAACCTCTCAAAATGTTCTCGACAGTTGCTAAGATCTTGAAGGACTCGATAGCGACCACTGATGTTCTTATTGTTGAGCGACAGAGTGATGAAATGTCAAGTGTACCTAAGAGATCTTTTGTTGAATCTCGTGGCTCTAGACTCAATAGTGCGTTTTGGTTTTTCTGGCGGAGACTAGGAGGGTCTCCTTCAATACCAGCAATCTCTAAGAAAGCCGATAGATTATGTAGGGTTCCTGTGAGAATTAAACAAGCTTACGTTGAGAGAAACTTGGCGGCTAGGAAGGTTTAGTGCATGCGTCACTGGGTCCATGACGACTTTTAATCTTCAATACCGGCATCATCAAGTGACAACCAGTAGCATATGAATTGAACCGGTTTGCGCCTAAGTTGAATAATTTGGAGGGCTATTTCTTTTCACCCTTTTCTTTTTATTTCTTTTTAATTCTTCAACTCCTTAGCATATGATGAGTTCGTACCTCTAATAACCAAGTGACCGTTAGAATTAATTACCCCTCAATATTACCGTTGGAACAGTACTTTAAATAAGACAAACAGTACTTCCACGTTATCACGTACTTTCAAGCAGTACTTTCCAGCGGTACTTTGATGAAAAACGATTACTTTTCCAAATTCTTCGTATAAGCTAAGTAAATATCCTCCCTCAAGCAATGCACAGGACTATACTAATACTAAATAGTCCTCCCCTTAAATGTAGCTTAGTAGTTAATCATGCCAATGCTCACCACCAAGTGAGTGAATCTAGAAACATCAAAACCTTTGGTGAGTAAGTCAACTACATTATCATCTGTGTGAACCTTAACCACATTAATGAGCCTGTGCTCATAGCAATCTCTAATAAAGTGATGCCTAATCTGCATGTGCTTGGTCTTGGAATGATAAACTGGATTCTTCACAATACAAATGGTACTCTCATTATCAATATTGATAGGAGTATTCTTGAAATTGAACCCATAGTCCAAGAGTTGATTCTGCATCCACAAAACTTGTCCACAACAGCTTACAGCAGCTACATATTCAGCTTGATAGAGGATGTTGCAATTGTTTGTTTCTTACATTGCAGAAGACTAATCTTCTTCCAATATTGGCCACACCGTGGTTGATCTTCTATCATAGTTATCACGCATAATCACTATCGAAAAAGCTTCCAAGTGAAAAGGTGACTATTTTGGATACCACAACCCCAACTTAGGTTGTTGTTTCAAATAACGAGAAAATGCGCTTCCTTTGCATTCATGTGAGATTTTTGGTGAGACTTGATATCTTGCACATAAACACACAAGCAACATGATATCGGGCCTTGATGCGGTGAGATACATAAGAGAGCCAATCATGGATCTGTATAACTTGACTTCAACAGATTGTCCATCTTCATCTTTGCCCAATGAATTGATAGATTTAATAGGTGTAGTAACAATCTTCATATCATCAAAATTGAACTTCTTAAGTATGTCCGTAACATACTTGTCTTGACTTATGAAAATTCCTTCCTTTGACTGTTTAACTTGAAGTCCCAAAAGAATGTTAACTCTCCCATTGAACTCATTTGAAATTCCTTGCATCGTTGCTCAAACTCCTTAACCATGGACTGTTTGGTAGCCCCAAAGATGATATCATCAACATATACTTGTACTAACATGATATCCTTCTTGTCTCTCTTGATAAACAAAGTCTTGTCAATAGCTCTCCTTCTATATCCATGTTGCAATAAGAATGTGGAGAGTCTCTCATACCAAGCTCTAGGTGCCCGATGAAGGCCATAAAGAGCCTTAACCACCTTGTAGACTTTGTTTGGGTGTTTAGGATCTTCAAAACCCGGAGGTTGTTTGACATAAACTTCCTCTGTAATCTTGCCATATAAAAAGGCACTCTTGACATCCATCTGGTACACTTGAAATCCCATATAAGAAGCAAAAGCAAGAAATATTCTAATAGCTTCAATCCTTGCTACAGGAGCAAATACTTCATCATATTCTACTCCTTCTTCTTGCACGTATCCTTGTGCTACTAACCTTGCCTTATTTTTGATAACATTACCTCTTTCATCTCTTTTGACTCTGAAAACCCATCTGGTTCCAATAACTCTCTTTCCATCTAGAAGATCACATAAAACCCAAACTTCTTGAAGTTTAAATTGAAAAAGTTCTTCCTGCATAGCTTCAACCCAGCTTTCTTTAGTTAAAGCCTGAGCAATATTCTTGGGTTCCTCTTGATAGATAAAACAAGTAAATAGGCAGGTTTGATGGTCCTTATGATTCAGCCTGTTTTATTTATACACAAAGCTAAGTAAAGCATTGTGAGGTGTTGAAAAAGTCTTAGCTCTGTGTGTCAGTCATCACTCGAGTAGAAGGACCAATGATTTGATCGGAAGGATGATTCTTATGAATTCTTAAGCTTGGAGACTGTGGAACTCCATAAGTATCCTCCAAATTAGTGACATCAACATCTTCATTGGAATCTGAGAAATTACCTTCATCTTCAAGTTCATCATCGGTATCTTCTAATCCAGGCATGGTAGGATCATCCAAATCATCTAAAGTATTGTCAACCAGTGCAGATACTTTGTTCGAAAATCTTGTCCAAAGTATCTTGTGAGAGTACTCTGCAGTTTTGTTCTTCTTCTTTGCCTCTTCATACGCTCTTCTTTTTTCATCAGTGTAAGAATGTGCTAAAACATCTTGAAGAAGCATTTGATTAAGTTCCTCTTGAATAGATTGATCCTCAGCAGACAATGAGGATTGTGGTGCAATAGTACTTTGCTTAGGAGCATCAGTACTTTGCTTTGGAACATCAATACTTTGCTTTGGACTAACAGGATCTTCACGAATCAGCATCATGTCTAAGATGAACTCCATGAACAACATATTGTAAGTCTTCTCCATCATGCACTGGTTGATTTTCTTCTCTAACAGGTACATAGTTCATGGAAGGAGTTAAAACTTCAAGATCAAACGTCCAATTAGGACCTTTACCTTTTTCATTGTCTTGATCTTCTAAAAACTCAACATGAAGACAATCTTGAACCTTCTTAGTGACTCTGTTTTACACTCTAAATCCCTCTTGTTGGTACAATAACCCAATAAATATCCTTCTTCGACTTGCCACTTTCCTTTATCCATTGTATGAAAAAGTGCATCCAAAAGGCTTCATAAAATGAATGTTGGGTTTGTTACCCATCAGCAACTCATAAGGTGTCTTCATCTGTGGTTTGGTGAATGAGACTCTGTTAAGTACATAGCAAGCGTACTTACAGACTTTTGCCCAGAATTGAATAGGTAGTTGGGAATGCGCTAGCATTGTTCTTGCTTCAATCAAAGTCCTATTCTTCCTCTCTGCAACACCATTCTGTTGTGGTGTTCTTGCAATACTAAACTCCCTCTTGATGCCTTTGTTTGCATAAAATTCATCCATAAGCTTGTTCTTGAATTGAGTCCCATTATCACATCTAATACCTCTAACCTTGAGTCTCAATTGGTTTTCAAGTGCTATAATGAGAGTCTGAATAGCATCAAAAGTATCATCTTTAAATCCTAAAAAGAATACCCAAGCGAATCGCAATCATCTGTAACAACCAAGCACTTTTTCTTGTTTAAACTTGCCACGAGACAGGTCCAAACAAATCCATATATGTAGCTCAATGGTTCTCTAATAGTCCTCTCTTCAAGATTCTTGCAGAAGCTTTGTGTTGTTTACCCTTCTTGCATGCCAAGCATGATTGATCATTCTTGTAAGTCTTTGAAGGAAAACCTCTAACTAAATTGCCTTTGACCAGTTTGTTGATGTTCTTGAAATTAACATGGCCCAATCTTCTATGCCATTGATGTGCCTCCTTAGATGTTGCTTTAGCCACCAAACATGTGGCTCTTCCATAAGAATGTAGACTCTTCATGTCTAAACTATACACATCATTTGTCCTTGGTACTCTAAGAACTACCAAGTTAACATCAACGAGCTTAAAAGAGGGGAAAGGATGAGACATTCGTGTTAGTGAATAACACAGGGATGCTTTTATCATAGATTTGAGAACTGACAATAAGTTGAACTTAAGCTCCTTCACATATCTAACATTCTCAAAATCAATACATACTGCTTTGATAGTTCCTTTTCCTGTAATCCTTCCTCCATTGGGATCATTCCCAAATGCAACTCTTCCTCCACTAATATTTCTAAAATCTGACAGGATCTCTTTGTCTCCTGTCATACTTCGAGAGCAACCACTATCTACAATCGAGATGATCTGTAAGCTCCTCTTACGGGTTGCCTGCACATAAAGAAAGAGTTAGTGATTTTTAGGAACCCAAGCCATTACTGACTTGTGTTCCCCTTGTGGAGTTACATACTTAAATTCTTCATGTATGTAATTTCCACTATCTTTCAAAACATGATCGAGATTATCTTTTGAGTTTTTAGCATGTGGATTTTCAAAACTTTTTGGTTTTTCAACACAACTCTCTTTTACAAGATCATTACTTTTTCTTGTATCACAAAACATCGATTCACTTTTTGTTGAAATCTTTGTTTGTCCTCAGTGGTACTTTCCTCTTAACTCATTTTGGTTTAACACGGGTTCTGTTATCTAGATCCCTATGTGAATTATAATACCTTCTAGGTTGATAGTGATGAGATCTCCTATGGTTCCTATTCCAAAGTGTGATCGGTACCTTGTTTTGTGGCAGATACTTTGAGAAAGTACTAGTCGAGAATTAACAGTACTTTGGAAAGTCTTGTGAGATCTGAAGGTTTTGAAAAGGTCTTCTCTCACGGTGTGGGTATCTATGATTTGGTGAGTGATTTCGTGATTGACCCTATTTGAATTATTCCGAGGCTGGTTTGTGCTCTCTAGGTTTCGGTTGGCGACTGTTCTTTGGAAATTTGCTAAGGTATTTTGAGTGATGTTCACAATCCTTGATTAAATGAGTAGGACTAAAACACACAAAATACAGTTTTTGACTCATACTTCCAAAGTGATTTCTTCTATGTCTATGACCAAAACTATTGTGCCTTCTAGGTGAATGATTAAACTTGTTTTGACCAAAGTTATCCCAAAAGGTTTAGCGATCTATTTTTTGAAAAGGTTTTCTGAAGGTGCTTGCTTGTGGAGATGTACTTTGAGTTGAAGGTCTTCTTGACTTTGAACATTGTTTTCAGTAGCTTTTTCCTAAACTCTAACATCTACTCCAAAATGAGAAACATCAGGCCTAGGGGTTGATGACTTCAGTGGGATGTGAACGCATGATAACCATTATCTTTCTTATACTTAGGAGGTGGTTCACTAATTGAATCCTCATTACTAGATGTGTCTACATAATTAATGAGTTCATCATCACTAGTGGTTATATCCTCAAGGTCATCATCAACTTGATTCTCTTCTATGTTATCAAAGTCCATTCCAAAACCTAAACCAGTTTTAATATAAGCTCTTCTCTGTTTTTGAACATAAGTAACATGTGACAGACCGGACTACCCCAGCAGCAAACTTAGCTAACAAATCATCTCTTTCCTTAGTAATTTCTCTATTTCAGAATTTTGAGTTTAATTTCCATTCACTTAGTTTTAAGCGATAATCCGTTGTGCATATTTTTCAGCCCAAGTTACTTCATTATTTTCATGTGTTAAGATTTTAGCTTCCATAGATTCTAAGGTAATTTGGTAATAGGATCATCTTCACTTTCCAAGCTCCAATCAAATTCTCCTAAACAATCTCTGGATTCCAAATCGCATGTTGGTTCCTCGTCAAAAGCGGTGCTCGGTCCAATTCTTCTTGACTCTTCATCTTCCCCTTTGCTACCATCTGATAAGTCTTGGTTCATCATCAAACTCTTCACTCGATCAACTTTGATAACATCTCTTGAGCAACCAAAGCCTTTGTTTGGTAATTGGAATTTCTTTGAGCTCTAACTTTGGTTTCTCGGATGTCTGTTTGCTTGATACTTAGCAAACACACTCCCCTTACAAGCTGTCCAGTCTTTTGACAATTGAAGCATTCAATTTTGGATTTGTCAAAAGTTATTCCTTGTTTTGGCTTGAAATCAATGCTTTTCTCTGTCTTCTTCATATACTTCTTAATCCTAGCAGTGATCATAGCAACTTGCCACCTGATATCAATTTCCTCAAGTGCATCTTCTTCAATTTGTGCTAGATCTTCTTCATAAGTGACAGGTAAACAAGCTTGTTGTGCAAAAGAAGAACACAACTTCATCGAGTGCAAATTAGTTGTTGGTGGGGCTTGCTCAGGCATAGATGTGGGGGGTATAACAGCGGTACTTTGAAAGCAGATACTTTGAGGAGAAAGTACTTTTGGTTCTTGCCCTTCTTTTCAAATGACAGAAAAGCAAGCAATGTGTGATTTAGAACTGGTTTGACCATTCATCTCATGCTCATACACCTTCAGTTGATGGTAGAGATCATCAAAGTCCATGACATCCAAGCCTTGTTGTCCTCTGATCATTGTAGCAATCACATGCCATGTAGATGGCAAACTCCTTAGAAACTTCAAATTAGCATCCTCAACTGATACTTCGCCTTGTATAACTCCAACATGTTGAGGAGATTTTGAAACCTATCATATGCAGTATCAAGACTCTCTCTTCACCAAGCTGTAAAGTTTCAAATTGTTGCTTGAATTTGTGCATCTTCTTAGAAGCTTCATTCCTCCAATCTGGTCTTAAGAGCAGCCCAGAGCTCTTAGCATCTTCATCATGAAATTTGAGAAGATGACCATCTGGAATGGCAGACAAGAGAATGTTGAGTGCCTTTTTTTGATTCCTTAATGTAGTTCTGGTAAGGCTGGCTTAGGTGCTTTGGGTTGTCAAGGAACATCAATAGGTTCTGGAACTTCTTCATTACCATTAACAATTACATTCCATAGATCTTGAGTGCGTAATGTATGCCTCATCTTAGTACACCATAGATCATATTCGCCTTTCTTGATGACTGGAATCCTCATTGAGGTAATGGAAGGTGGTGAAAGCAGAATCGGTCGACATCTTTATATTTTGTTTTGTAGTAGGGTTTCTTCCTAGTCGAGTTTCCACAGACTCGATACCACTTGTTGGATCTATGTACTTTAATCAAACTAACTTTAAATAGCTTGTTAAGGTTTAATAACCTCGGATAAATCCTAAGTTATTAACAAAGAAACACTGAGCAATCTTTATCAAGTACGCAAAATTTACTTAACAAAGCTAAGAAGAATAACCTTTATTATAAACTCTAAATCTGCTTATTATCAGGATACTCTAAACAATTCTAAGAATATCAAACTTCTCTAAAAACACTAAATAACTTGTGAATTAGTAACTCTAAGACTCATAAACTTCATACCTCTAATGCCAATCTAGAGTCCTTTTATAGGCTCAAGGATATCCTAGTCGGTTTACAAATTGTATCCTTATACGACAAGTAATCTAATCTGAACATTCTAGAGTTACAATACTTTCTATAAAGCGAATATAACAGTTCTTTGTTCTTGCATACTTTGACTTCTTTGTCGGTACTTTGACTTTATCTTTAGCGTACTTTGATTATTTGACTCTTTCCGTACTTTGCAACTACAGTACTTTTATCAATCTTCGTACTTTCATATCTTGACACTTTCATATCGACATCCTTCTTTCTCAGATTCTCATTTTCTTCTTTTTACAATCATACCTAAGGACTTCTAATTGTAACTATTGGTAGTGTCCTTGGGTAGATCCCTCCGGCTGGCGGATCATGGAACGATCATTCCTAACCTTAATCACCTGATAACTCCGTTGCCATAAAACCATTTTCATGAAAATCTCTCGAAGATAGACAATCCCAGCGAGACCGCGGTTCGTTGAATAGTTAAAGAGTTACATTGTCAGCTTTTAGGTGACAACTAGCTCTATTAGCTATCTTGAAGGTGTGGACAAACCTCGAAAGGTTGTCAAACCCGTCAAAGTTCATGTCTATCGAGGAGTTTCGAAAGGTACGATCTACTCGGACAAGTCCTTTGCGAGACACGTTTACATCACTAGCAAACTAGTTTGAAATTATTACCCGTCCCGGACAAGTCTTTTCGAGTTACTAACAATTAAGCTCTCGTCAATTCGTTGGTTAAGTCTGCAGCACAAAGATTCATTTGCAGTTACACAACATATTTCTTATCACATAAATTTTCTCCCCCTAAAAAATGGCATATAAATGTTATTTTTGAAGAAATGTTGAGAGTAAATATGTCCATTTTGAGTTTTATGGGAAGATGACCACTTGTAAACAATTTGTGAAAAAGTTTTTAGTCAAATACCCCCTCAAATAGTGATATAAGCGGTTGAGGTTTTGAAAATCATAAGGGGAAGTACTTGTTCTTTTGAGCAAAACCTTGAAAAGTGAAAGGTTTGATAGGTTTTACTCAAAAGTAAGAAGCTTTCGCTCCTTTTATAAGGATTGTTGAACTGAAGCGTACCACGGGTCCTTTCTTGACAAGCGGGTTGTACACTGTTTGTGTGCACAAGCCATTGACATATATAATCACACATCAAAATATTATGAAATGGAAGGTTCAGGGTACCAGGAAGTCCATCAATGTTTCGAGAATCTGGCGGAAGCGTTGATAGCCGTGAGAGCAATCTGGGAGACGACCCTACAAAGCTCTCAGGTGTTACGAGCTGATCCCCGATACAACCTTTCATAAATCATGGTGATGATTCTCTTCACATCCCGTCTTTCCTTAGAATTCCATGCTTTTTAGACCCAATTCCTTCATGAATATCCTTCAACCTATAATCTAATCTGTCCCTAACCTTCTTCAATGTGTGATCCCCAAACTTGTGAAGGTCTCTACACGCTCATCAAGCAGTTCGTAGTGTTTCACTAAGGTAAACCACTCCGAATGGTTGGATGATGAGTATATTGTAAAATTTGGTTGATGTCGGGAAGATCTAGGTGGAGTGAAGTTGACCGCAGTGCGATATGATTCAACGCAAGTGAAGATCTTCTACACGTTCTTTGATAACTATCGCGTCGATGAAGATAAGCAGGACTTGATAATTCCGTTGTACCGGTTGAAAATTGTCTCATCGACCACGTACTTTGGCAAGGTACATGTCTTCCATATCGTTGAGAGACAAATTCTCAAAGTCGCTTCAAGAATGCATAATCTCTTTCGTCTTGCCTTTTGACCACAATATTCTTGAGAAAAGTTTAGTCCCATTTGGACGAAAGGTCAACATGTTTGATGGCAACAATATTCTTAGTCGAACACTTCATGTTGAGACTTACGAACCTAGCGGCCACATGTAGTAGATTAGGTAGTTACGGCTAGTGGTGAATCCCATACATTGCATCACGGTCATACTCTTCCACTTTGTTGGAGAACATATGGTTAGCTCTTTCCTCAATGGCTATGCAGTTAGAGTATATGGCTGCCGGGAATGGAAGTGTCAGAGATGTAGCGTATTTCCTTGAACCATCGCTACCATGTAGAAGGAATTCCAAATCTTTGTTGAAGAAATATCGGAATGGAATCCTAGGTCGATCTAGTTGGCCAATTGTTGGTAGAGGTTTAGACCACTTTCGGTGTAATATGGAGGATTGTCCGTTGAGTGAAGTCGATGTTTGCTTACAGGTTGAGCCAATCCATATTGGGTATGGCTCGTGCTATATTATCAAGGTGATACTGACTTCATAGCACTTTCAGTACGTCTTTTAGCGGTTGAAATGCTTCATTCTTGATTAGCTTCAACTTCGGATTTCGTCATCTTTTCACCGAATTTTTCTTGCAAGAACTTAGCGTGCTCCAATGTACGACCTTCTACGCATCTTGACCTTGGTGGGTAGGGTGTGGAATCAACAAGCCGAGAACCGGTCGAATTGATGTTATCCTCGTCCAGCCATGATAAGACGTCAGTCATAGGTGCCTTCTTCTTCTTTTTCTTTGGCATGGAGGAGGATTGGTTTCTTAGTTGTGTCGAGAGATGGGTTGTTGTTGGGGCTCGAGGATTTCCTCATCGTCACCGCGGTATACTCAAAGTGATCACCGATTTTTAGAGTCAGGGTGGTGTCTAAATCCGGAGTTTTTAGGTTGAAGCGAGGAGAGATCGTCTTGGTGGAGAGGGCCGCCGAGGTGGAGGTGGCATGAGGAAGATTCACCGGACTTCTTTGAGCGTTGGGTCTGAGAATCCTTTGTCTTGATCATCGTCATCTCTTGGTCGTTTTGGTTGAATTAACGATTCTTTGCATGAAGACTTGGTTGATAGTCTAAAAGAGTCTCAAAACTTAGCTTCATCGAAGCTGAAGGATTCAGCTCTTTGACATTTGCGTGTTACTAATTTAGCGATTCT
>OU343221.1:104977148-105015271 GCA_910596185.1 Chrysanthemum makinoi | reverse complement strand
CTGGAGAATCTTAACCTCGATGAGATTGTTACTAAGGCAATAGAAGCAGATATTAAAGATGCAGTTGAATGGGCAATGAAGGCTCCACTACTTCAGCGATTCAAAGATTTTCCAATCTCTGACATGAGATCAGCTCTCTCAGAAAGAATGTATGAAGCAGAAGAGCATCTAGAAAATACGCATAAGAAATTATACGAAGCACTCGAGAAATCGATGAGACTTGATAATTATCAGCAGTTTGTAGAGGATGTACGAGAAAGAGAAGATAAGAAGAAAAGAAAGACTGCTCCGATAAAATCAACTGATAAGTCTGGAGGTCCCAAGCCACCACCACCTCCTTCACATCCAACTGGAGGAGCTGGAGGATCTTCTAATACAACCACTACACCTCCACCACAACCACCTTCATCACCACCAAAACCTTCAAATCAACCCGGTTCGTCCAGTGATCAAGGAACTCATAAGAAATCTTCAGCTTGGACCACCTTTGGTTCAAGATTCACACCAACATCTTCTTCTATCCCAAAAACTCAAGTACTTCATGAAGAATCGTATGTCTTGGCAGAGTCTGAATCCGATGACGATGATGCATCCACTAAGCATATCCCTAAGCCATCGGAAGATGATTGGTTTGATGCATACGTGTCAGGTGAAGGCTCTAACCCATCTAGAGTTGCACCTTCAAAAGACACAATTCAAAGTTGGCTCACCGAAGAGAGACCTCATACTCTAGAACCTTCATGGTCCATCCCAGAGACTAACACGATGATCCTTGACAGCAACTGGGCTTCAACAATTTCTACTAACTATGAAACCCCAGATGAAGACTCTCTCCTTCATGTCACTGGAGATGTGGGCAGCTTCATTAAGTGGTTTTGTGAACAGAAGGGAATCTCGTCCATCACTCCAAAGGATCTTGAAGGACAAGCTTTTGAAATTGTCAAGGTTTTTCACTTAGATGCCAATCAGCTCCAATATCAGATGGAAGAATGCCACAAGATGCTGAGTGATCAAGTCAGTGAGCAGATTAGTTGTTTCAATGTGAACAAGCCTCTTCCTCTCGGTGGTGAACCTGGACAAATGACAATTCAGTCTGAATTCTTCTTCAACCGTGACCTGGACTTTCTATGTGCTCGCTCTACTGAAAGAAGACCAGCTTTATCGATTTCGAAGATGAAAGCTGCTACGTACACTGATCAAGGTCTTGAACATATGGTTCCTGATCAATTCTGGGCTGACAAAGAACAAAAGTATGACATTGCCGCTTCATATGGTATTTCTCATTGGTGGTACAAAAAGAAGAAATTCTACATTGAGAGACATGGAGCTGATAAAAGACGCAAAGCTGTTAGATCCAAGCTTCGCATTCTAAGTGTCATCAGTATAGAGATCTTCTCAATCTATGGCTATGATTACTTGAAGAAGATTGTCCTGCGAAGAGCAGACTTGAAAGAGCATGTTATTGAAGAGAACGACTTCAAACATCTGCTGCCAAATGACTTTGAAGATCTCTATCTTTTGAACCTCCAAGGACATCTTAACCATCTACCTGTCCGTGAGAAGAAGGCTCTCTCTGCTGCTGTCAACCTTTGGATCAGGGGCTTAGTCATTCAAAAAAGGGTTGAGGATTTTCAGCTAGGAATGGAAAGCTACCAGACTCGGGTCAACCTTACAAGGCCGCAATGGGATGCCTCAGGACATGAATTTCGTCACGAATATAGAGTTCTTGACACCCCTAGAGCCGTCCTCTTCACCGACAGATACGGGACACGCATGCTAATGAGACTGTGCGAGCTCTACAAATTCAGTGATGGCACTCTCAAGATGGTCGAAGAAGAATTGAACTCTAGAGTGAATGAAATCAAAGTTGATCTGAAGCCGTGGAACAAAACAAAATTCTGGTCTGATGAGGATTTGAAGAGGTGTGAAGATTTCATTTCGGCGATCAGGCGAAGACTTAATACTCGAATGATCTTCCGCGGCCTTGAAATTTTTATTGGTGGCAGACTTCGTGAAGGTCATTACAAACTACTTCAACGAACTGAATGAAGACATCTTCCGGAAGTAGTTTTTGTTTTGTACTTTTTATGTGTAAAATGTGGTGTATGAACTATGAACAACTATAATGTATGTAATAGTGTTAGGTTATGTAGTGAGGTTTCCCTTTGTGTCTAAAAAGGGAACTTCAGTGTTGTCCACTTCAGATCATATAAACCGGACACATTTTTCTCCAACAAATGTTTTGTTTCATACATATTTAAATCACTTGAGATCCAAAATCTCAAAAGATTTGAAATTTTTGATCGGGGGAGAAAATGTGATATAAATATGAAAGATGATAAAAGATGACCATTTTTGTCTCAAAGTGAATACCGCTCTCTAATATGTGCTAAACTATTTTCGAATCTCGAAGCATATATTAAGGGGGAGCATTTCAAAACAAATTCAAATCTTCAAGGTACAAATATATCCATGTTTTGACATAAGGTACCTTGATTGTGTGTTAAATGGTTTCTAAATATTTGGTAATCGTGGTTGTTTTTCAAAAAATCTCTTTCCTCTATGTGTGAAAATAATTTCAAATATCCTATGCACATATTGAGGGGGAGAATTTTCCAAGAAAATCAAATGGTTTTTTTTATGAAAATTGTGATCAAAGAAAATATTTCAAAGCCCTCTTGCCTCCATGTGCTAAACAATTTCTAAATCATATGCACATGTTGAGGGGGAGGTTTTTCTAAATGATCAAAACTATTTTTTTTGGGTAAAAGGGTTAATTCACCCCGGTAAAATATATTACGCCAAAAACATTGAAGTACAAAGGATGAGGGTGACTTCCCTCATCTCAGTCCCTTAGGACACTTACAGACTCTCATATAAGAATGACACGCCATTCTTATAACTTACATAATAAACTTACCACCTACAATGACTATACAAGTGAATAAAAATAGGAATTAAAACATGATTCACTAAATTAGCACCAAGAACATAATCATCGTAGAACTTCCATCAATCTTCCATGTGAACACATCCACATAGAGCTTGAACTTGCATAACCAACCAAAGAAATCTTTGAGCCATTCTCCAACATAATCCGAGAGAAAATCATGGAGCTAATCAAGACTCAAAGTTTCACGAACCAGCAACCTTCATGCCATGATCCCCTTCCAAACAGCCAATAACGTCTATATCCCATGAATAGGGACACCACGATAATCAAATACAGCAAGAACAAGGGCACCATGCAACAATCCAAGGGTAAATAAACCCAAACAAGCACTACAACTCGATCCAATATCACATCTACTACAAGTTTCAATGTGGTGAAACTCAAGCAAGAATGAAACCCAATGTAACATGATCAGTCATAGACAAAAATAGGGTTGTCAAACCCTAACTCACAACAATGATCACAAACGTTTTTTGAATAATAAACGAGTAAAACTTAACTTCCAATTAGCGAACAGCAGCAGCACTTCCATCTCTCTCAAAAACCCACTTGAACCACGAAGGACTTACAGCACCAATAAAGATGCACCTAAAACCACGATAGACTTGTAGCACCAAATAGCTGATGCACACGTATAATCCAAAACCCTAGGACGGGTTACTTGCAACCATAAAAATCACCACACCCTGAACGAGTATAGTGTATGAGTTAAGGACCAGCAGACCAATGCACATAGAATGAAACAAAACCCTAATACAGGGAATCGAACGGAATGAAACCAAAGTGCAGCATCATAACGGAATCGACCTTATATAGGTAAAGTCGATTAAAAAAACTGACTGAAGATGTTAAGGGATAATAAGGTTCGATTAAACCGCAACCGACATTAGATAGGAAGTTTTAAAGTCGATACAATGAATCAGATCCAAACAATGAAAATCGAAACCCTAAAAAAAATATAAAACCGATTAGAAACCTAAGTCGGTTTAACAAGATGAAACCCTAACCAATTTAAAAAATAACAACCTTAAACAACGATTTGGAGGAGTTAATTATGAAAATCGAATTAGGGATTTAGGGTTTCGGAAAAACGATAATAAAACCCTAATAAAAAAACGATTCAAAAGAACCAGATATAGGATCGATTAGGGTTTAAAAGTAGGCAGCGATTTTCAATATATGTGTGAAAAATAAGCGTGACACACCCCTCCCCAGAAAATAGCATCAATCAAACACCGATTGCATATTACATGAATAATAGAGAGACGGTTTTGATGATGGTTTAATCAGATCGGAGGAGGAGGAGGGGTGGCCGAAAATCGCCCCTAGGGGAGAGAGAATGTCTTTGTATAAAATGCTATGAACTCGTATCACAAGTACCTTGATTGTTTTCCCAAATGATTTTTCAATTGGTTTTGAGAAGGAATGAACTGTACCAAAAGACCGACCATTTTACTTTATGCATGGTGTTATAAGGATGGTTAGGTTAGGTATTCGTTCCCTTGATCCCGCCAGAGCCGGAGGGATCTACCCAGGGACAATCCACTAGATAGTGTAGAAGTCCTTAGGTTTGATAAAAAAAAAAATGAGAAAAGTGAGATATGGGAAGAGTGCGGATTGAGTCTGAGCTAGTACTGGAATAAACCCAACAAGGTTCTAGTTATGAAGTCTCGGTAAGCACTGAAGGGGTTGAGGAATGAAAAAGAAATGAAATGAGAAAAGGGTGAAAAGAAATAGCCCTATATTAATTCAACCTTAGGGCAGAAACCGGGTTCAATTCATATGCTACTGGTGGTTACCAAGGTAACATTGGTATTGAAGACAAGACGTCATGGACCCAGTGACGCACTGCACTACAACTTCCCAAGCCACTCAATTTCCTCTTAAAAGGACTTGTTTCATTCTCATGGGGAACCGACATTATCTATCGACTTTCTCTTATAGATTGTTGATATTGAAGAAGGAGACCCTCTCCCTAGTCTCCGGCATAGGAACCAAAATATGCACAATTGAGTCTAAAGCCACGAGATCATCATATAAATCTCATTAGGACATTGTCTATGAAGACTCTCTGTTTCACACTATGTGGAAAGAGAGATTATGTCTTATGAGTCCTACGCATTATCCTTGTGGTATTGCCAGAACATCTGAGTGATATGCTAACATATTCACAATGAAGATGGAAAGCCTTCTGGAGCCAACATCAAACAAGCTCCCGGTGGGTGGCATGTGAGATCTATCCAATAGATCAACCATGTGACAAATGAACAGAAACAATGGGGCGATTCAATCTTTTGAATCAATCCTGGTTCAGGTTATGGATTGACGGATACCTGTGAAAAACCGGTCGTTGTGCTTAAAAAACTCTTTTCTTTAGCACATCGACTGTGTACTAATATTTCAAAATAAAAGGTGTTTGTGATTGATAATTGATTTTCATTAAAACCTTCGTTGTATTGCAAAAAAAATTTCTATTGTGCGGTACACGATTGTTTTTCAAATATCTTTTCATCAATCAGTGAATCTCAATTCGCTGGTTCACTCACTCCGTGTTGTCTTTTTTGAGACGTTCCAGTTTGAGAACAGCTAGAGCAGCTGCGAAACCCTGTCAAGGAAATTCTTCGGAATTATACCTGATCACAGGCAGTACTTGTACTGATCAACGGGGAACCGTGGGCCGTGTACCTCAATTCAACGAAAGTGATCAAAACACTTTCGTGCACTTTATTGCTAACTGTTGTATGCAGGTACGACCGACGTTTGTAGCTGATCAGAATGAAGAGGTCAATCCATAGCCGCATGCTCACACAACACATTAATTTCTAAAGAAATCATGATTAGTGCATCAATGACTCTGATATTTTCACTCCATGCTTATGCTACGCTGCTGCCAATATCATGAATCAACGAAAGCTTCCGCTACTCTGATAAGAAGAAATCATGATCCAGAATGTGAGCATGTCGGTCCAAATGTCACATCATCATATGCTGGCAACGTAACAAGGGGTGATGCTGAGATTAACTGTGGCTAATGATCTCTAGTAAGGCTCAAAGGTCATCAATGTGGATCAGCTCTATAACCTCCACGAAATATACATTGAAGTTGGACAATGATGATATCACCACGGAAGTACAATTTTTGAATATCTTGATGATTTGATGTCTACGAGCTCAAGATTAAAAATCAAATAGAATGCTAGGATTCATAATGTAAATCATAGGGTGACCTCCCTTAGGGGGAGATTGTTAGGAATTGGAAATTCTATTGTGAAGCATCGGTCACCCTATGTATAATCTAGCTTAAGTTAGCTCGTAGACATATCGTTTATTATGTTGTTGTTAGTCAGTTATTAGCATAGTTTAGTCTAGTGCAACACCGTTGAGGAAGGAAGGGTCTTTACCCATTGTATGCCTGATCCACAGCCCGTCGGAGGGCGTAGTAGTTTTGTATTAATAGCCCTCCCCCCACAAGGGAGAGGGTTGGATGTTCATTTGGAATCTAACCTTCCATGAGTTTCTCTTTCTAGAATATCCCACTCTCTTTCTCTAAAACCATCTTTATACGCCTATCTTGGTTTTGATTAATGTGTTTGTGAAATCCAATATGCAATAGGAGACGCTTTCTAGAGTTTAGGTGTAACGCCGTCATGCTTTAGAACCTCTTTTTCACCTGAGCCGTCGCTTGCATTCTAATTCGATTTCTTCCTTAGGGACGGCGTCGCCCTTTGGTTGGGACGCCGTCAGGCTTGAAAAACTGCCTTAGATCTTGACTTTGCCTTTTTCTTCATGTTTTCGCTCCTTTTCATCCAAATATGCTTGATTCCAGCATTTTGCTTCCAAAAGACCTAAAATGTGAAAAGAAATGATTTTAAGTAGTAAAGCATATAAAATGTGTCAATTTAGAGCTTAAATGACCCCCTAAAATCATATGTTTTAAATCCTTATAAAATATCCCTACACTTGAAATTTGCTTGTCCTTAAGCAAATGTGCTTTTGGTCAATCAATTTATAAGTTAGGGGGCATGTAGCATTGGTTTAAAATAGTTTACAACAAATACAAGTGCCACAATAGTCATAACAAGCAAGAAAATTATACACTATCACCTCACAATTGGTGTTTGGATTCTCTTATCTCTCGGGTTTATATGAAATATAATATGTAAAAAAATGTAAGATAAACACTCATTACCTGGCAAGGATTTAGAATAGATCAAACATCCACCGTTTTGGCGTAAACACCTAGGAATAAATATCTACGAGGTCTTTACAAAGGATTGTAATGTTAGGCTTAGGTTAGGGAAGTAAAGGGTGTGGAAAACTAGAAGGGGGGGTTGAATAGATTCGATAATATGTGAGATCGTATGGATGTTGAGAAAGTATAGATCTAATGATAAAGCAAGTAAATAAAGTAAAGCAAAGGGATAGAAATGACAAAACCAATTTATAGTGGTTCGGCTACAAGGACACCTTCCTTGCCCTACTCCACTCCCCGAGTCACCTACTCGAGAGTTCAAGCACTATGTCAACAAACTCCTTCAACTTGGCAGAGAAGCCTTCACAACGTTGCTTACACCTTTTTCTGGTACAAAGCTAAATACCGAGTCCGTAACACGGTGGACCAAACCAACACGACTATTACACAACAAATATGTGAAATATCAAATACAAGATCTTCGCTACAGAAATCTTGCAGAGGAACAAATCAATCAAGGACCCCTTGCTTGGATGACTTGTAGAAGGCTCGTGATCTCTCCTTAGAGAAGGACCTATATGAGAATCACTAAAGAAAGAAAGAAGGAAGTACTCTCTAGATCAAGTGATCTTTTGTTAGAAGAGAATGAGAGTATATGAGAGAATTAGTAAGAAGAGGGGTAAGTTAGAATGAAGAAATGGCTCTCTATTTATAGGTAAATTCTGCCACTGTTCCCCGGATCCCTCCCACAAGGGATCCGTCTAGTGTAAACCTAGGGATCCGTGGGACGCTCCTCTTTGCCCATGGGTTTTTTGGTTATAGGTCATGGGTGGGGGTTGGTCCATGGGTATTCCTTTAGATTCAATGTATCTAATGAATACATTGTATCTAGTCAAATGGGTATGGGTCAATGGGTTATGGATATGATCCATGGGTTGTGATTTTTACCCATCCTAATAAACTATTACAACAAATGATTAATTACAAAATTTTTGTATTTAAATGGCTATATGTAAATGCTTTACAAAATAACATGTAACCTTATAATTGTACTTAAGATAACATTATATTTGTTATCAACAAAACACAAAGAGATCGCAAAAATATTAATAAACGTTTTTACGGTTTATTTGTATTAACAATCTCCCCCTTTTTGTTGATGACAAAACATAATGTTATGATGAGTAAAACCTAAGAATAGATGTATGTTTTGAAAACCCCTAAGTTTTACTTCTTCTCCCCCTTTTTGTCGAAACAAAAAGTTAACCCTTCGAAGAAATAAAAGTGTGGAAAAATTAGTCCACGTATCGCTTACTCCCCCTTGACGGTAGCTCCCCCTAGTTTGGGGTGTCAAGTGAAGAAAAATAAAAAATCCTACAAAGAGAAAGGTTAGTAACATGCTTAAATAATCTTGTGATTGACGTGAATCAAGATTGTGAGCCAAGGTATGTAAACAAGGCCTTGTAAAACAACAAAGTGTAGTGGTATTTATGCCACCTACAAGCATGTAAAAATAAGAACAAGACTTGTTCTTGAAAATGACTCAAAACAAAAAGTACTAAAAATAGAAACTAGTAATAATGATTCCTTCCACGCTTGCATAAGGTTATGGATGGAGGTTTGAATGAGTAATGGTATTGATGCGATCAAGGATGAGGTTGAGTATGAATCGCATTTCTTCCCTAACTTCTATTGCAATTTCCCTAGTGGATTGGCAATGTTCACAATGTAAGTGATGTGGGTAATGATGTTAGGATTTAGTAAATCCAGGTATTAAAGTGTCGGTCACCTCAAGTATATGTATTCGTTAGAAAGCTCGTAGTCGTAGTTATTTAATGTTAAGTAGTATTTAGTTAAGTAACACCGTGGAGTACGGACGGGTCTTTACCCACTGTATGCCTGATCCACAGCCCGTCAGGTGGCATTTTATTGTAAGACTAAATACTCTCTACCTCCCAAGGTAGAGAGTTGGAGCTCATAATAAGATTTCTCTTTCTCTCACTAAAGTTCCCAAACCTCTAACTTTCTCTTGCTAAAACTCATCTTATACGCCTACTTGTGTTTGTGTTTTGATGTGTATGTGAAATCCAATATGTTACAAATGGTATCAAGAGCCATGGTTAGATCATCTCTTACATATCCTTGGATTTCTAGTGGTTTTTAGATGGTTTTTGAGTTTGAAAAAGTTTAGTGGTTTTTGCATCATTTTGTTCATTTCTTGTGTTAAAGTTTGAATTTTGGGTGTACTTTTGTGTTTAGAATCATTGTATGCGCTTGGGTTTTGATTTGGTAGGCTTGAATCACTGTGGTTGAGCTTGCTTTGGATTGAAAAGTGTGTTTTTAAAGTTTTTCTTGGTAGCGACTTGGCTCTCGGAGTGAATTTCATCCTAGCGACTTGCTTCAGTAAAAGGTAGCGAGTTGTAGTGAGTTTTGGTAGCGACTTGGTCCTAGCGACTTGTCTTTTGAGACAAGCCGACAAAAAGTACACTTAGTGGATTCTCCACTACGGGTAGCGACTTGGTAAGGTAGCGACTTGCTTTCAATTTTGATAGCGACTTGTTCTTAAGTTTCTTAGCGACTTGGTGTTAGCGATTTGGACCTTAGCGAGTTGCTATTTAGCGACTTGGCGTCTTAGCGATTTGGTGCATAGCGACTTGCTGTCAAAATTCGTAGCGATTTGGAACTTAGCGACTTGTGATCTAATTACTTAGCAACTTGGTGCTTAGCGACTTGGTTGACTTTTGTTTGTAATACGGTTTTCTCTTGATTTAGTAAAATCCCGTGAAAGAATCTATTTCCTGGTTTAATCATTGAGTTATAAAATCCAGTGTAATCATTAAACATGTCTACCAATGTACCTACAATTATCTCCACAGTTGCCGAGGATGTTCAAGCAGCTGGTTCAGATACTCGTCCACCCATGCTTGACAGAACTGACTACGACTCTTGGGCTCAAAGAATCAGATTGTACTGTCTTGGAAAGGAAAATGGGGTCAACATTCTCAAATCAATTGATGAAGGACCTTATCAGATTGAGACTACAAGAGACTTAATTGATACAGCTGCAGATGGAACAATGATCTATGGAATAGATAGACCAAAGACATATGATGAGCTCAATGATAAGGAGAAAAAGAGATTTGATGCTGATATCAGGGCTTCTAACATCATACTTCAAGGTCTTCCAAAAGATATCTACAAGCTTATCAATCACAACACCGAAGCCAAGGCAGTGTGGGATAATGTCAAGATGCTTCTTTCTGGTTCTGAATTAACTATGGAAGACAGAGAATCACAACTCTATGATGAATTTGAGCACTTCAAGATGAAACCAGATGAGAGTGTCTATGAGTATTACGTGAGATTCCACAAGCTTGTTAATGATATGAGGAATATCAAAATGACCATGCCAAACATTCAGTTGAACTCAAAGTTTGTGAACAACATGAATCCCGAATGGCACAAGTTTGTCACCTCTGTGAAGCTAACCAAAGGATTGAAGAACACCAACTATGAGCAACTGTATGCATTCCTTCTCCAGAATGAGAGATATGCTATGATTGAGAAAAGGATTCTAGACGAGTTCAAAACAAATCTAGTGGAAACAAGTTCATCAAATGACTCCACTGCCTTTTACACCAATGTTGGGATTACCACTAAAGCTTCACAAGTTATACCCATGGGCGATGGCAATCACAAACTCATTCCCGATCCAAGGTTCAAACAAGCTGATGCTGATGCAGCCGTGGGACACTTCATTAATCAACTGGCCCTTATGGTTAAACAAAACTTGACTCTCAGTCCACATACCAACAGTCTTCACACTAACAATGAGATCAGAACTGCATCCAATCTTCACAATCATGCTCTAGTCAAAGATGGGAAGGTTATGGTGCAACCAGTTCAAGAAAGGCAGTATGAACAGGGAAGAGGTGGAGTTGGTAGAGGATATGTGGGAAATCAGAATCGGGGAAAGATTGGAAATCAAGGACAAGCAAAGCCAATCAAATGCTACAACTGTGGTGGTGAGGGACACATTGCTAGGAACTGCACATCTTCGAAACGTCCACAGAATGCAGAATACTTCAGAGACAAGATGCTGCTCGTGCAAGCTCAGGATAATGGTGCAACTTTGGATGAAGAGGAGCTGTTGTTTCTTGCTGAGGGCAATGCCAAGACGTATGATGCAGATGTGGATGAGCAGCCAATTCAGGAGATAGGTCACAATCATCAGAATGCCTTTCAAGTCGCTGATTGTGATGCATACGACTCTGACGTTGATGATGAACCTACTGCACAAACAATTTTCATGGCTAGCATTTCTCCAATGGTCCCTCCTAAAGTCTCTTCATCACAACAAGCTGGTCCATCCAAAGACAAAATCATTTTAGAGGTATTAAAACTATATGATGATGTTGATGAGTGAAAGATGCATAATGAAGTACAATCTCTTGAGATGTATGAATCAGATATTGATGATGTGGATAATAGCAATATTGTCCAATATGATCAATATGTGAAGCAATGTGAAAGTGAGGGTGTACCAAGTAATGCATCTTCCGCAGTCAATGATGACTTTGTTTTTGATGAATACACTGCATGTGCTCCTAATGATTCTGTTATCTCTGAACTTAATGCCTATAAAGAACGAGTTGCTATTTATGAACAACGTGCTAAATTTGAGTTGACCACCCGTGAGCAGGATATGGATGACCAAATGTGTACAATTATCAGAAAAGGTAATTTTAAAGAAGAAGTATTAAAACAAGAGTTAAACTCCTTACAAGAAAAGCTTTCTAAAACTGCTAAGCAAAAACAAGAACTTCAAGAAAATGTGAAAATGCTTAAGCAAGAATTCAATGCTAAGGAATCAAAACTTTTGATTGATTTTTCCAATCTAAAAACTTTGAAAAACAAGCTTGAAAATAAGTTGTACGTACAAGGGAACACCATTCAGACTGCTCACTTGATCACTAAGCATAGAGTCTTAAGCGATAAGCATAGCACTCCCCTTGTTGTGGAACCTAATCCTGAGGTTGTTAAAAAGGCTAGAGCTGCCCATAATGTAATCTATGATGGTAATGAGATTCTTAAACCTAGACAGAAACGTAGTTGCGTTGAGTGCACTGAGGAAGATAGAACATTAGATGATGCATCTAGAGAGAAAATGAATAAGAAGCTAGATGATCATGAATGTAAAAAGAATAACATAACGATCAAACCCCATGATTACAAAAAGGAAAATTGGATTTTCTTAAACAAATTTAAGCCTCAAACTTTGTTAACACCTGAACAAGTTTTCTGGAAAAAGGACCTAGATAAGCAAAAAACTGAAAATCTTGTTGAAACAAACCCTCCCCTTAGGAAAATGCCTGCAACAACTGTGTATCCTCCAAATACACCAATGCATTTAGTTCCTAGAACTATTGCAACTAAGATCAAGACCTTAATCAATCGATATGGTATTTTTCAACTATTTGTCGATTTTGAGAAAACTTGGAAGAAAAGGATCACACCCACTGGGATAACTGAAGGGGAAAGGGGTTTTGAGCAAACAAAAGAATGCAATTTAACTGAGGTCATGCCTTTCTTTAAACAACTAAAAGATCAATTTGAGAGTCTTAAAAAGGGGATGGATTCAAATATTAAAGGAATGGAAAAGGAATTTGATGCAATGATAGTTGAGGTTATTGACTATGAGCGAGCATTAAAATATAATGAGATTGAGAGGAAGAACTTGCTTACATTGAATGAGACTCTTATTTCTGAATGTATTACTCAAGATGTGTTTTACACTGCTACGAATTGTTCCATTAATGCTTCTCAATTTCATGAATTATCTGTTGCTCTGAAAGTCTCCCATGATCGTGTCATTGAGCTTGAAAAAACTAACTCTAAAATGCATGATAAAGTTGAACAGGATGATCATGATAACCTGGTAAAACAGTTTTCTAAATTGGAAGTTGAGCATCTTGCTTTGCAATTAAAATATCAACATCCGAAAGAAAATGTTAAAACCTCAAATATCAAGACATCATTGGATGTTCCTGAATTTGATGTAGTTTTTGAAATTAGCAAACGTGATGAACAGATTCGAGCTCATTGTAACACGATCATAAAGTTGAAAGCCCAAATCTCTCAATTAAAAGGTGAAAAGAACAATGTGACTGGATCCCAAATGCCTCCTCCTTTAGATTCTCAGTATTCTCAAACTTTTCATCTTCAAAACTTAGTTAATGCCTTACAAAAGGAAAACGAGAGTTTTCTAGAAGAAAATGAAAAAGTTAAACGACACATTAAAGAGTTATATGATTCAATGAAAGTCACTCGTGACCAAAACAATGAAAAAATAACGTCTTTACAAAAGGAAATTGAGAATCTGAGGAGTCAGGAAAATAGGAAACTGCCACTTATTTTTAATGAGAATGTTGCATCAAAGTCATCTGCTGACTGCAAATATACTGTGACCGTTAAATACATTCCTCCTCATCTTAGGAATAATGAACCTGTGTTTCATAACTATTGTGCTCACCTTAAGGATAGCCTAGAATGTCTCCGTGAGATTGTGGAAGAGGATTTCATTAACAAACCGCTTGATAGTGAAATTAGGTTTGCTTGCATTCAAGCCAAACGATCTCAAGAGCTGCTAGAATGTGTAATTGCAACATGTCCTAAATCCTTAGGTGGAAAAGGCAAAGCTGTGATGCCTTGTTCCATGCCCAGTGCCAAGCATACAAATCATTCTATGCCCAGCTTTAAGAAAGTGAACACTAATGTGCCTTCAAGTAGCTCAGATCCCTGCACATCTAGTTCAGGAATGCAAAAAGTAGATCAACCAACTAATGTTCCCATAATTCCCTCTACAGGAGTAATCAGTGACATTAAAGCGAGCAGGTCAAAGTCTCAAGGCAATACAAGGAATGATAGGACCTCGCAAGCTAAGAATGTGCATTGGAAGAGAGTAGAAGACCAACCTAGGAACCTTAAGTTTGAGTTGAATAAAACGAATCGTGTTGATTCTAGTATTAGCCATAGGCGTACTGTAATTAATTCGAATTCTGATACTATCTGCAAACCATGTAATGATGTCTGCTTGAATTCTGTTGCTAATCATGAATGTGATGTGAATGTTTTGTCTAATGCTGTCAAATGCCCAGTTAAAATTGTTAATGCTAAAAATCATGCTAAGAAGGCTAGAAGGCAAAAACGAAAGAAAGTTAGAAAACAGTGGAAACCCACAGGAAGAACATTTAGTAAGATAGGTTATCAATGGATACCTTTTGGCCATAAGGTTAATCAGTTCTGCCCTCAATCTGATAAGACAATGCCCTCTAGAAAATGGATGCCTACTGGTAGAACTATTCCCTTAAGAAGTGAACATACTTTGAATTGGTCAAATATGGACACTAGCACTGCATCTATATCTAATGATTCCATTGTTTCTACTTCTGATGTGGGTGTTCCAATCACTGTCACTAACCAAGTGAAACCCATTCTTGCATGGGGATCCCAATTATCCAGTTATCCATTCTTGTCTGTGTTCAACTGCAGATCGTTCAAATCGTTCTATGGTACCTGGACTCAGGCTGTTCCAAGCATATGACTGGAGACCGGTCGCGGCTCATGAACTTCGTGAGTAAATTCATCGGAACTGTTAGATTCGGGAATGATCATTTTGGTGCTATTATGGGTTATGGTGATTATGTAGTTGGCAAAAGTGTAATCTTCAGGGTATATTATGTGGAAGGTCTTGGTCATAATTTGTTCTCTGTTGGTCAATTCTGTGATTCCGATCTAGAATGGCATTTAGAAAACATACTTGCTTCGTTAGAGAACTTGATGGTGTAGATATATTAAGAGGTACTCGTGGTCATAACCTATACACCATCTCTATCGAAGACATGATGAAGTCTTCTCCAATCTGCTTGCTGTCAAAGGCTTCAAAAACAAAGTCATGGTTATGGCATCGTCGTCTCAATCATTTGAACTTCGGCACCATTAATAACCTTTCCAGAAAGGATCTTGTCAGAGGCTTACCCATATTGAAATATGAAAAAGATCATCTTTGTTCAGCTTGCCAATTGGGTAAAAGCACAAAATATGCCCACAAACCAAAACCCACAAACTCAGTAATGGAAGTTCTTCATATGGATCTGTGCGGACCAATGAGAGTGCAAAACATAAATGGGAAGAAATACATTCTTGTAGTTGTTGATGACTACTCTCGATTTACTTGGGTAAAGTTTTTGAGGACAAAGGATGAAAATCCAGATGTCATCATCAAACTAATCAAACAGCTTCAGGTTCGACTCAACAATACAGTCAGAATTGTTCGAACTGACAATGGCACAGAGTTTGTTAACAAAGACTTAATTCAGTTTTATGAAAGTGTTGGAATCAGTCATCAAAGAAGTGTTCCACGAACTCCTCAACAGAACGGTGTAGTTGAAAGACGAAATCGAACTGTTAGGTCACTAAGTTTACAACACAAGCATCAATATAAAGAGTAGAGAGGAAGATCGGTTGAACAAAACACAAACCAAACACTATGCGTATGATAATAATGAAAGGTTATGCGTATGATAATAATGAAAGGTTATGCGTGGCTATAGTGAAACAGAAATGAATTGAACAACCAACCCTCAAGTGAGGGTTATTACAAGGTATTTATAGGAAGGGGAGCTAGGGCAACACTCCTACTCCCATCCTTTTCCTTATTGGACTAGGCCTAGGCTTATGGGCCTTCTACATAAGCCTAAGGCTAATTACTAACATAAAGGCCATATTAAGCTAACTATTACATATGAATCACTAACACTTGATATAGGTTTAGGAGTGATTCCAACAATCTCCCCCTAAGTGTTGGTGATGAATGAATATGAACGGTTAAGGTGCTGATGTAGTAGTAGCTTTGACGTCTTCTGACATTCTTCTTTCTTGTGAGAAGAATTGCCTTGATTTGAACAATCTCCCCAGTGTAGAGAAATTGTTTTCTTTAAACAGTTCTGCTTTGACGTCATCTTAATCTTTGTTCTTTGTTCTTTTGTGATGAAAGTGATAGTATGTTGTTGTTGTCTGCATCAAGTCTGCCTCAGGTCTGCTTCGCTGCTCCAGTGTCTCCACGTCATTCTTCAACATGCTCACACGCTATTTGACGTTGGATTTCAGTACTGATGAAGTTCTTTAAGTCTTTAAACTTTGTAGATTCTTTGATTTGACGTAGAATCATTCAGACTTTTGTGTTGTTTTATGAGAGAACTTCCATTAGTGATGATGTTGGCATGAGCATGTGAAGAATCTGCACAATCAGTCTGCTCCATAGCTTCCATAAGAAGAAAACATAAGAAAGGTTAGTAATAAGTAGATTCTGGCACTTACAAGTTTGAACTTCGAGAGTGTTAACAGCATAGTGTGAAAACACAACTCTAATTCTCACAAAGGCCGTTTCTGAACCGGAGTCTCACAAGTGAGATAACGATATGTACCGAAGTACATCTACGGTTCAGATGAGTCGCTGAGGTACACCGAAGCATCACCTCACGACTGTAGACCGTTTGAGACTACTAAGCGTAATCCATGGGGAGTTACCGAAGCGACCTGCTGTCAGGGCTGTTTGATGTTGACCCTGGCAGGAGTTTCCATTCAATCACTGAGGATCACAATTGTGAACCTCTCATAAATGTTCTCGACAGATTGCTAAGATCTGTGAAGGACTCGATAACGTACCACTGATGTTCTTATTGTTGAACAGTAAGTGATGAAATGTCAAGTGTACCTAAGAGATCTTTTGTTGAATCTCGTGGCTCTAGACTCAATAGTGCGTTTTGGTTTTTCCTGAGCGGAGACTAGGGAGAGGGTCTCCTTCTTCAATACCAGCAATCTCTAAGAGAAAGCCGATAGATTATGTAGGGTTCCCTGTGAGAATTAAACAAGCTTCTGTTGAGAGAAACTTGAGCGGCTAGGAAGGTTTAGTGCATGCGTCACTGGGTCCATGACGACTTTTAATATTCAATACCGGCATCATCAAGTGACAACCAGTAGCATATGAATTGAACCGGGTGTCTGCCCTAAGTTGAATAATTTGGAGGGCTATTTCTTTTCACCCTTTTCTTTTTATTTCTTTTTAATTCTTCAACTCCTTAGCATATGATGAGTTCGTACCTCTAATAACCAAGTGACCGTTAGAATTAATTACCCCTCAATATTACCGTTGGAACAGTACTTTAAATAAGACAAACAGTACTTCCACGTATGCAGTACTTTCCCAAGCAGTACTTTCCAAGCAGTACTTTGATGAAAAACACAGTACTTTTCCAAATTCTTCTGTATAAGCTAAGTAAATATCCTCCCCTCAAGCAATGCACAGGACTATACTAATACTAAATAGTCCTCCCCTTAAATGTAGCTTAGTAGTTAATCATGCCAATGCTCACCACCAAGTGAGTGAATCTTGAAACATCAAAACCTTTGGTGAGTAAGTCAGCTACATTATCATCTGTGTGAACCTTAACCACATTAATGAGCCTGTGCTCATAGCAATCTCGAATAAAGTGATGCCTAATCTGTATGTGCTTGGTCTTGGAATGATAAACTGGATTCTTCACAATACAAATGGTACTCTCATTATCAATATTGATAGGAGTATTCTTGAAATTGAACCCATAGTCCAAGAGTTGATTCTGCATCCACAAAACTTGTCCACAACAGCTTGCAGCAGCTACATATTCAGCTTCAGTAGAGGATGTTGCTGCAATTGTTTGTTTCTTACATTGCCAGAAGACTAATCTTCTTCCAAGATATTGGCATCCACCTGTGGTTGATCTTCTATCATAGTTATCACCTGCATAATCACTATCTGAAAAAGCTTCCAAGTGAAAAGGTGACTATTTTGGATACCACAACCCCAACTTAGGTTGTTGTTTCAAATAACAGAAAATGCGCTTCACTGCATTCATGTGAGAGATTTTTGGTGAGACTTGATATCTTGCACATAAACACACAGCAAACATGATATCAGGCCTTGATGCAGTGAGATACATAAGAGAGCCAATCATGGATCTGTATAACTTGACTTCAACAGATTGTCCATCTTCATCTTTGCCCAATGAATTGATAGATTTAATAGGTGTAGTAACAGTCTTCATATCATCAAAATTGAACTTCTTAAGTATGTCTGTAACATACTTGTCTTGACTTATGAAAATTCCTTCCTTTGACTGTTTAACTTGAAGTCCCAAAAAGAATGTTAACTCTCCCATTGAACTCATTTGAAATTCCTTCTGCATCAGCTGCTCAAACTCCTTAACCATGGACTGTTTGGTAGCCCCAAAGATGATATCATCAACATATACTTGTACTAACATGATATCCTTCTTGTCTCTCTTGATAAACAAAGTCTTGTCAATAGCTCCACTTCTATATCCATGTTGCAATAAGAATGTAGAGAGTCTCTCATACCAAGCTCTAGGTGCCTGATGAAGGCCATAAAGAGCCTTAACCACCTTGTAGACTTTGTTTGGGTGTTTAGGATCTTCAAAACCAGGAGGTTGTTTGACATAAACTTCCTCTGTAATCTTGCCATATAAAAAGGCACTCTTGACATCCATCTGGTACACTTGAAATCCCATATAAGAAGCAAAAGCAAGAAATATTCTAATAGCTTCAATCCTTGCTACAGGAGCAAATACTTCATCATAATCTACTCCTTCTTCTTGCCTGTATCCTTGTGCTACTAACCTTGCCTTATTTTTGATAACATTACCTCTTTCATCTCTTTTGACTCTGAAAACCCATCTGGTTCCAATAACTCTCTTTCCATCTAGAAGATCACATAAAACCCAAACTTCTTGAAGTTTAAATTGAAAAAGTTCTTCCTGCATAGCTTCAACCCAGCTTTCTTTAGTTAAAGCCTGAGCAATATTCTTGGGTTCCTCTTGATAGATAAAACAAGTAAATAGGCAGGTTTGATGGTCCTTATGATTCAGCCTGTTTTATTTATACACAAAGCTAAGTAAAGCATTGTGAGGTGTAGAAAAAGTCTTAGCTCTGTGTCTAGTCATCACTCCAGAAGTAGAAGGACCAATGATTTGATCAGAAGGATGATTCTTATGAAGTCTTAAGCTTGGAGACTGTGGAACTCCATAAGTATCCTCCAAATTAGTAACATCAACATCTTCATTGGAATCTGAGAAAATACCTTCATCTTCAAATTCATCATCAGTATCTTCTAATCCAGGAATGGTAGGATCATCCAAATCATCTAAAGTATTGTCAACTGGTGCAGCAGTACTTTGTTCGAAAGTACTGTCCAAAGTACTGTGAGAGTACTCTGCAGTTTTGTTCTTCTTCTTTGCCTCTTCATACGCTCTTCTTTGTTCATCAGTGTAAGAATGTGCTAAAACATCTTGAAGAAGCATTTGATTAAGTTCCTCTTGAATAGATTGATCCTCAGCAGACAATGAGGATTGTGGTGCAACAGTACTTTGCTTAGGAGCATCAGTACTTTGCTTTGGAACATCAGTACTTTGCTTTGGACTAACAGGATCTTCACCAGATACAGCATCATGTCTAAGATGAACTCCATGAACAACATATTGTAAGTCTTCTCCATCATGCACAGGTTGATTTTCTTCTCTAACAGGTACATAGTTCATGGAAGGAGTTAAAACTTCAAGATCAAACATCCAATCAGGACCTTTACCTTTTTCATTGTCTTGATCTTCTAAAAACTCAACATGAAGACAATCTTGAACCTTCTTAGTGACTCTATTGTACACTCTAAATCCCTTACTGTTGGTACAATAACCCAATAAATATCCTTCTTCTGACTTGCCATCAAACTTTCCCAGATTATCAATTGTATTTAAAATAGTAAGAGGGCATCCAAAAGGCTTCATAAAATGAATGTTGGGTTTGTTGCCCATCAGCAACTCATAAGGTGTCTTCATCTGTGGTTTGGTGACAGAGACTCTGTTAAGTACATAGCAAGCAGTACTTACAGCTTCTGCCCAGAATTGAATAGGTAGTTGGGAATCTGCTAGCATTGTTCTTGCTGCTTCAATCAAAGTCCTATTCTTCCTCTCTGCAACACCATTCTGCTGTGGTGTTCTTGCAATACTAAACTCCCTCTTGATGCCTTTGTTTGCATAAAATTCATCCATAAGCTTGTTCTTGAATTCAGTCCCATTATCACATCTAATACCTCTAACCTTGAGTCTCAATTGGTTTTCAAGTGCTATAATGAGAGTCTGAATAGCATCGAAAGTATCGTCTTTAAATCCTAAAAAGAATACCCAACTGAATCTACTGCAATCATCTGTAACAACCAAGCAGTACTTTTTCTTGTTTAAACTTGTCACAGAGACAGGTCCAAACAAATCCATATGTAACAGCTCCAATGGTTCTCTAATAGTCCTCTCTTCAAGATTCTTGCAGGAAGCTTTGTGTTGTTTACCCTTCTTGCATGCCAAGCATGATTGATCATTCTTGTAAGTCTTTGAAGGAAAACCTCTAACTAAATTGCCTTTGACCAGTTTGTTGATGTTCTTGAAATTAACATGGCCCAATCTTCTATGCCATTGATGTGCCTCTTCAGATGTTGCTTTAGCCACCAAACATGTGGCTCTTCCATAAGAATGTAGACTCTTCATGTCTAAACTATACACATCATTTGTCCTTGGTACTCTAAGAACTACCAAGTTAACATCAACAGGCTTAAAATCAGGGGAAAGGATGAGACATTCTGTGTTAGTGAATAACACAGGATGCTTTTTATCATAGATTTGAGAGACTGACAATAAGTTGAACTTAAGCTCCTTCACATATCTAACATTCTCAAAATCAATACGCCCTGCTTTGATAGTTCCTTTTCCTGTAATCCTTCCTCCATTGGGATCATTCCCAAATGCAACTCTTCCTCCACTAATATTTCTAAAATCAGACAGGATCTCTTTATCTCCTGTCATACTTCCAGAGCAACCACTATCTACAATCAGATGATCTGTAAGCTCCTCTTCTGGGTTGCCCTGCACACAAAGAAAAGAGTTAGTAATTTTTAGGAACCCAAGCCATTACTGACTTGTGTTCCCCTTGTGGAGTTACATACTTAAATTCTTCAAGTATGTAATTTCCACTATCTTTCAAAACATGATCCAGAATTATCTTTTGAGTTTTAGCATGTGGATTTTCAAAACTTTCTGGTTTTTCAACACAACTCTCTTTTACAAGATCATTCTGTTTTTCTTGTATCACAAAAATATCTGATTCACTTTTTGTTGAAAGTACTGTTTGTCCCTCAGCAGTACTTTCCCTCTTAACTCATTTTGGTTTAACACGTGGTTCCTGTTATCTAGATCCCCTATGTGAATTATAATACCTTCTAGGTTGATAGTGATGAGATCTTCTAGGGTTCCTATTCCAAAGAGTGTGATCAGTACCTTGTTTTGACTGAGCAGTACTTTGAGAAAGTACTAGTCCAGAATTAACAGTACTTTGGAAAGCAATGTGAGATACTGAAGGTTTTGAAAAAGGTCTTCTCTGGTGTGGGTATCTATGATTTGGTGAGTGATTTCTGTGATTGACCCTATTTGAATTATTCCAGACTGGTTTGTGCTCTCTAGGTTTCTGGTTGGCAGACCTGTTCTTTGGAAATTTGCTAAGGTATTTTGAGTGATGTTCACAATCCTTGATTAAATGAGTAGGACTAAAACACACAAAATACAGTTTTTGACCCATACTTCCAAAGTGATTTCTTCTATGTCTATGACCAAAACTATTGTGCCTTCTAGGTGAATGATTAAACTTGTTTTGACCAAAGTTATCCCAAAAAGGTTTAGCAGTACTGTTTTGAAAAGGTTTTCCTGAAGGTACTGCTTGTGGAGCAGTACTTTGAGTTGAAGGTACTGCTTGACTTTGAACATTGTTTTCAGTAGCTTTTTCCTAAACTCTAGACTGTCTACTCCAAAATGAGAAACATCAGGCCTAAGGGGTTGATGACTTCCAGTGGGATGTGGAACTGCATGATAACCATTATCTTTCTTATACTCAGGAGGTGGTTCACTAATTGAATCCTCATTACTAGATGTGTCTACATAATTAATGAGTTCATCATCACTAGTGGTTATATCCTCAAGGTCATCATCAGCTTGATTCTCTTCTATGTTATCAAAGTCCATTCCAAAACCTAATCCTGTTTTAATATAAGCTCTTCTCTGTTTTTGAACATAAGTAACATGTGACAGACCAGACTCACCCCAAGCAGCAAACTTAGCTAACAAATCATCTCTTTCCTTAGTCAATTTCTCTATTTCAGAAATTTTACAGTTTAATTTCCATTCACTTAGTTTTAACTGATAATCCTGTTGTGCATATTTTTCAGCCCAAGTTACTTCATTATTTTCATGTGTTAAGATTTTAGCTTCCATAGATTCTAAGGTAATTTGGTAATAGGATCATCTTCACTTTCCAAGCTCCAATCAAATTCTCCTAAACAATCTCTGGATTCCAAATCAGCATGTTCAGGTTCCTCGTCAAAAGCAGTGCTCCAGTCCAATTCTTCCACTGACTCTTCATCTACTTCTTCCACTGCTACCATACAGTAAGTCACTGGTTCATCATCAAACTCTTCACTCCAGTCAACTTCTGATAACTTCTCTTGAGCAACCAAAGCCTTTGTTTCAGTAATTGGAATTTCTTTGAGCTCTAACTTTGGTTTCTCAGATGTCCTGTTTGCTTGATACTTAGCAAACCTGCACTCCCTTGCAAAGTGTCCAGTCTTTTGACAATTGAAGCATTCAATTTTGGATTTGTCAAAAGTTATTCCCTGTTTTGGTTTGAAATCAATGCTTTTTCCTGTCTTCTTCATATACTTCTTAATCCTAGCAGTGATCATAGCAACTTGCCACCTGATATCAATTTCCTCAAGTGCATCTTCTTCAATTTGTGCTAGATCTTCTTCATAAGTGACAGGTAAACTAGCTTGTTGTGCAAAGAAGGAGCACACAACTTCATCTGAGTGCAAATTAGTTGTTGGTGGGGCTTGCTCAGCATAGGTGGGGGGGGGGGTGTAAACAGCAGTACTTTGAGAAACAGTACTTTGAGGAGAAGAAGTACTTTTGGTTGAATTACTGCCCTTCTTTTCAAATGACAGAAAAGCAATACTGTGTGATTTAGAACTGGTTTGACCATTCATCTCATGCTCATACACCTTCAGTTGATGGTAGAGATCATCAAAGTCCATGACATCCAAGCCTGGTTGTCCTCTGATCATTGTAGCAATCACATGCCATGTAGATGGCAAACTCCTTAGAAACTTCAAATTAGCATCCTCAACTGATACTTCTTCCTTGTATAACTCCAACATGTTGAGGAGATTTTGAAACCTATCATATGCAGCATCAAGACTCTATCTTTCACCAACTGTAAAAGTTTCAAATTGTTGCTTCAGCAGATTTCTGTGCATCTTCTTAGAAGCTTCATTCCCTCCAAATCTGGTCTTAAGAGCAGCCCAGAGCTGCTTAGCATCTTTAGCATCATGAAATTTGAGAAGATGACCATCTGGAATGGCAGACAAGAGAATGTTGAGTGCCTTCTCTTGATACCTTAATGTAGCTGCTGGTAAGACTGGCTTAGGTGCTTTGGGTTGTCCAGGAACATCAATAGGTTCTAGAACTTCTTCATTACCATTAACAATTACATTCCATAGATCTTGGTCTGTAATGGCAATGTACTGCCTCATCTTCATACACCATAGATAATATTCGCCTTTCTTGATGACAGGAATCCTCATTGAGGTGATGGAAGGTGGTGAAACAGAATCAGTCGACATCTTTATATTTTGTTTTTGTAGTAGGGTTTCTTTCTAGTCAGAGTTTCCACACAGGCTCTGATACCACTTGTTGGATCTATGTACTTTAATCAAACTAACTTTAAATAGCTTGTTAAGGTTTAATAACCTCGGATAAATCCTAAGTTATTAACAAAGAAACACTGAGCAATCTTTATCAAGTACGCAGAATTTACTTAACAAAGCTAAGAAGAATAACTTTTATTATTAACTCTAAATCTGCTTATTATGCAGATACTCTAAACAATTCTAAGAATATCAAACTTCTCTCTAAAACACTAAATAACTTGTGAATTCGTAAACTCTAAGACTCATAAACTCGTACCTCTAATGCCAATCTAGGAGTCCTTTTATAGGCTCAAGGATATCCTAGTCGGTTTACAAATTGTATCCTTGTACGACAAGTAATCTAATACAGAACATTCTAGAGTTACAATACTTTCTATAAACGAATATAACAGTTCTTTGTTCTTGCATTACTTTGACTTCTTTGTCCAGTACTTTGACTTTATCTTTAGCAGTACTTTGATTATTTGACTCTTTCCAGTACTTTGCAACTTACAGTACTTTTATCAATCTTCAGTACTTTCATATCTTCAGCACTTTCATATCCCAACATCCTTCTTTCTCCGATTCTCATTTTCTTCTTTTTACAATCATACCTAAGGACTTCTAATTGTAACTATTGGTAGTGTCCTTGGGTAGATCCCTCCGGCTCTGGCGGATCATAGGACGATTATTCCTAACCTTAATCACCTGATAACTCCGTTGCCATAAAACCATTTTCATGAAAATCTCTCGAAGATAGACAATCCCCCGCGAGACACGGTTACGTTGAATAGTTAAAGAGTTACATTGTCAGCTTTTAGGTGACAACTAGCTCTATTAGCTATCTTGATGGTGTGGACAAACCTCGAAAGGTTGTCAAACCCGTCAAAGTTCATGTCTATCAGGAGTTTCTCGAAAGGTACGATCTACTCGGACAAGTCCTTTGCGAGACACGTTTACGTCACTAGCAAACTAGTTTGAAATTATTACCCGTCCCGGACAAGTCTTTTCGAGTTACTAACAGTTAAGCTCTCGTCAATTCGTTGGTTAAGTCTGTAGCACAAAGATTCATTTGCAGATACACAACATATTTCTTATCACATAAATTTTCTCCCCCTCAAAAATGGCATATAAATGTTATTTTTGAAGAAATGTTGAGAGTAAATATGTCCATTTTGAGTTTTATGGGAAGATGACCACTGTGAACAATTTGTGAAAAAAGTTTTTAGTCAAATACTCCCCCTCAACTAGTGATATAAACGGTTGAGGTTTTGAAAATCATAAGGGGAAGTACTTGTTCTTTTGAGCAAAACCTTGAAAAGTGAAAGGTTTGATAGGTTTTACTCAAAAGTAAGAAGCTTTCGCTCCTTTTATAAGGATTGTGGCACTGAAGCGTACCACAGGGTCCTTTCTTGACAAGTACGGGTTGTACACTGTTATGTGTGCACAAGCCATTGACATATATAATCACACATCCAAAATATTATGAAATGGAAGCAGTTCAAGGGGTACCAAGAAGTCCATCAATGTTTCCAGGAATGCGAACTGGGCATTGATAGCCGGCGAGAGCAATCCTGGGACGACCACCTACAAAGCTCTCCAGTGTTCTGAACTGATCCCTTCGATACAACCTTTCATCAATCATGGTGATGATTCTCTTCACATCCCGTCTTTCCTTAGAATTCCATCGCTTTTTAGACCCAATTCCTTCATGAATATCCTTCAACCTATAAGCTAATCCGTCCCTAACCTTCTTCAATGTGTGATCCCCAAACTTGTGAAGGTCTCTACACGCCATCAAGCAGTTGCGTAGTGTTTCACTAAGGTAAACCACTCCGAATGGTTGGCTGATGAGTGTATATTGTAAAAGCTGGTTGATGTCGGGAAGATCTAGCTGAGGTGGAGTGAAGTTGACACGGGTCTGATATGATTCAACTGCAAGCTGAAGATCTTCTACACGTTCTTTGATAACTATGCGTCTGATGAAGATAAGCAAGGACTTGATGAATTCACGTTGTACTTCAGTTGAAAATTGTCTCATGCGACCCTGTACTTTGGCAAGGTACATGTCTTCCATGTCGTTGAGAGACAAATTCTCAAAGTCCGCTTCAAAGAATGCATAATCTCTTTAGTCTTGCCTTTTGACCACAATATTCTTGAGAAAAGTTTAGTCCCATTTGGACGAAAGGTCAACATGTTTGATGGCAACGATATTCTTAGTACTGAACACTTCATGTTGAGACTTCTGAACCTGGCAGCTTCTGTAGTAGATTCGTCGGCGTTCTGGCTAGTGGTGAATCCCATACATTGCATCACGGTCATACTCTTCCACTTTGTTGGAGAACATGTGGTTAGCTCTTTCCTCAATGGCTATGCAGTTAGAGTATATGGCTTCCGGGAATGGAAGTGTCAGAGATGTAGCGTATTTCCTTGAACCATCGCTACCATGTAGAAGGAATTCCAAATCTTTGTTGAAGAAATATCGGAATGGAATCCTAGGCTGATCTAGTTGGCCAATTGTTGGTAGAGGTTTAGACCAGTCGGTGTAATATGGAGGATTGTCCCGTTGAGTGAAGTCGATGTTTGCTTCTGGGTTGAGCCAATCCATATTGTTAGACATGGCTCGTGCTATATTATCAAGGTGATACTCGACTTCAATAGCACTTTCCGAGCTGTCTTTTAGCAGTTGAAATGCTTCATTCTTGATTCGCTTCAACTCGGATTTCGTCATCTTTTTCACACGGAATTTTTCTTGCAAGAACTTAGCGTGCTCCAATGTACGACCTTCTACCGCATCTTGACCTTCAGGTGGGTAGGGTGTGGAATCAACAAGCTTCGAGAACCAGTCGAATTCAGTGTTATCCTCGTCCAGCCATGATAAGACGTCAGTCATAGGCGCCTTCTTCTTCTTTTTCTTTGGCCTAGAGGAGGATTCTGGTTTCTTGGCTGTGTCAGGAGAGATGGGTTGTTGTTGGGGCTCAGGGATTTCCTCATCGTCACCACCCGTATACTCAAAGTGATCACCGATTTTCTGAGTCTGGGGTGGTGTCTCAGAATCCTGAGGTTTTTCAGTTGAAGAGCGAGGAGGAGATCGTCTTGGTGGAGAGGGCCTTCGGGGTGGAGGTGGCATTGAGGAAGATTCACCAGACTTCTTTGAACGTTTAGGTGCAGAATCCTTGTCCTGATCATCGTCATCTCTTGGTCGTTTTGGTTGAATTGCTGATTCTTTGCATGAAGACTTGAGTTGATAGTCTAAAAGAGTCTCAAAAAACTTAGCTTCATCTGAAGTGAAGGATCCAGCTCTTTTTGACATTTGCATTACCAATTTAGCGATTAACTCAGTTTCAGAAAGGTCAGATTCTTTGCTCATTATATTTTTAACTAATGCGAGGATGTTTGGAGTAAGTTGTCTGGAGAATACTTCTCTAGTCACACCGGGGACAGTATCGAGAAGAAACTTGTGAGTATATTCTCTTGCCGTCTTCTCCAATTCCTTTCGTAAATCTCCACTGATAAACTTCTGGATGTGTTCCCTTTCAGCTTGCATCTTTTCATTCTCGTCATGAAGATACTGTATCTGATCAGCGAGAAAATTCAACTTCTTGTAAAGCACGTCTTTCTTTCTGACCCGCTTGACAGCTTTAACGATTCGAGTCTTTGCATGAGAGATCCAAGATGCAGTTGGCTTCTTCACTGATCTGGATGTGGATCTGGTTGTTCTTTTTGATGGTGGTGGTGAAGAGTGAGAAGATGAATCTGATGATGATGAAATATGAGGAGACTCCGGGTCCTTTGGTGGCTCAGAAGTTTCCTCCTTTGAGCGTGCAGGACTATCTAGAAGAAACTTATCATATTCAATGTCTTCTTCATTTCCAGACTTAGATTTTTCATCAGCTTTATCTTTCTTGGACTTTTCAGTTTCTGGTTCTTCAATGTTGTAATCAATAGAATCTTCCACGCGCTTTTGTTGTTGCTCAAGAGTGGTGGCACTAGATCCCTTATCGGATTGATTAACCGCATCAGGACCTGGTGAAGGTTGAACTCCACCACTTGATCCTCCGGGGCCACCCATTTGATCTTTAGCAAATTCTTTTGCGACGTGTTGGAGTCTAATGAATTTGAACTTTTTCCTGTAATCAGTGTCCAGTGGCTCTTCATCTGAACTTTCCTTTTCATGCTCAATCACTGGAGTCTTCCATTTGCCGTGTTCAGCTATTGGACTGGGAGGCTTGACTACTTGAGGAGTCACATCGGTTTCAGTTTCTGAGTAGAAGACCTCTTCGTCTGTTTTTGTATCTTCAGAGCTTTCGTCCACTAGCTTTCTTTGCGGTTCAGGCTTAGGTACGGGAATAGGAACAACTTCCTTGGCGGGAACTGTCCTCTTACGTGGAGGATTCCTCTTGGGGAACTTCCTCTGACTCTCAGTGCTTGCAGCACTTCCTCCACTTCCTCTTCTGGTTTTCCTTGTAGGCGTACCAGAAGATTTTTCATCAAGAAATCCAACTTTGTTCTATTCCACAGCTTTCAGATACCTTTTGTAAGAGTTGAGCTGTTTGAGTTCATCTGAGAGAAGGTGATCTGGCAACACAGCACCTTGTTTCTTGGTAGTTGACTCCTTAAATCTGACTGTTAGAGTGGGTTCAGACAACATGTCAAGATTGTCGGGGTCATTGATTCTTTTGGGGATATCTGGGTTATATCCAAGTGCTCTCTGGATCAACAGTTTTGTATATCTGATATAAGGAATCTTTGAGCCAAGCTTTTTGAGGAATGTCATCATGTCATCCCATATTAGAGCTTCAATTTCGATGTGCTTCATGTTGATGAGAGCCCAAAAGATTTGCAGTTCCATGAGCTTGGGATGCTCATAGCCGCTGTCACGACCAGAAACAGATTTTGTGATGATGATATAAAGGGTTCTCCAAGGCTGAGGAATGTTCTTTAGATCCACATGAGAATGCTTGATGATTACTCCTGAAGCTTCGTCGTACCCAATATCAATCAAGAATTTCAGAACAGTCTCTTCAGTAGGTGCAGCAGAGAATTCAGTTGGTATGATGTCAGGAATGAGGAGAACAGCCCTTAAATCTGCAGGAGTGATGGTGATTTGCTTGTGATTGAGCGTCACCGTCACAGCATTTTGACCTTTGACCATCTGCATAGTATTCCAGAATTGCTGTATGTAAATCTCCGGAACAGTGGCAGAGTTGGTGAGCATGTTCTGATAGGGATGATTCTTCAGAATATCCACTGCAATGAGACAAGAGGATTCCGAGTAGGTGAGAGTTTTAAAGTCAACACGAAGATTGTTCTTTCCAATCTTCATTGGATAGCCATGAGGGAAGATATCAGCAATGGTGAGAACATTTGGTGCATCCACATTCATTTGAGCTTCCATGTCGTGACCTGAAACACATTTAGCCAAAAGAACCAACATATCGAAAGACATAATGTTAGTCAATAGATGGTTTTATTGTCTATTTATTGAATGAGATATGTTAATGATTGTTACGAGTCCAAAGTCACTTGTTTGTTCAATAGTCTAACGATGTCGAGAAGAGTTTTATGAGTTAGTTAACTTTAAGTTTTAAAGTTTATGTTATCACATATTTTTCACAACACATTACACATTTAAGCTTATTAGTGACAGTATTGGTTTCGTGACGTTATGATTTGTTTATTTACAAGTTTGCACGCGTAACAATTCACAATGAAGGTTTGATCAAGGCTTAGGCGTAGAAATGGTAGCTTATGCGTAAACAGGAGAAGTATACGCGTAGACGCAAGCTTATGCGTAGGATCCTTACTTACGCGTAAGAGATATTACGCGTAGGAAAAAGGAGACCTTATGCGTGAAGCTTACGCGTAGTTGTATATGAAACCTTACGCGTAAGGTTTATTCGTAAGAATAGACCTTATGCGTAGAGGTCACTGTTTACGCATATCCTTCACAGGATACGCGTAGTCCCTTTGTAGAACCTTACGCGTAAAAGCTACGCGTAAGATTTCTCTTACGCATAACATGCTACGCGTAAGGTGATCCTTATGCGTAGATGGTTAACAACCTTGATTCTGATTTTTACGAGTAGCAAACCTGAAATAAATTCATCACAGCATCAATATTAACATCCTCATTCATTGTATAACAGATTTACTCACAAACTCTTAATCAAACAGTTACGCGTAGGATATCTTATGCGTAGTCTTAAACCCTAGAGTTCAATAATTACGTGTATGAAATTAAGCCATGGAAATTGCACCAAAATTTTTCTGGTAGTTCTAAGAAGTCATGTGAGTGATATAACCAAGTATTAACATCCAATTTGCAGAGAATCAAAAATACCCAAATCTTAAGAACATAAACCCTAATTTCTAATTATCAAGCAATTAGTGTTTCTGGGTTGTTTCAAAGCTTAGATATTATCAATTCACTATAATATCAACCTCACGCAACAATCTTTTTGTCCAAAAACATTCACATTTGAGAATACCCAAACCGACTCATGAACCCTAATTTTGAAAAACAATCAATTCGTGTTTCTGGGGGGATTTTGAGGATAAACATAGTATCATTGATGTTATTTAAACGTTTTGACACACTTATTTTAACCAAAAACACACACCAATGATTGTGTGTTCAAACGCTTATGCGTAGAACACATAATCACTCATATCTCACGTTTTAGCCGTTGGATTTGTAAAAGATTCAAAACCATTGTTTGTAAACACGTAAAGATCATGAAACAACTTACAAATTGATGATCCAAAACAGGGATTTGATGAACGAATATTAAGCGTAGGATGAGTTTGGTATGAGTAATAAATGTGAAGATTAGGTTAAGTGAAGGAGTTTTATTAAAATAACTTTAAGCTTTTGGCAGTTTTAGTCCCTCCACCTTTTCCATTTTCATCCGAGGCCTTTTAACTTCTATTTTGGTTACCAAACGAAGAATATTTGGAAAAAACTTTGACGACACTCCCCCTCGACTTAAGAAATAATGAAAGGTTATAAATTTTAGTCCGAGGAGTGTCAGTGAACCATAAATGTGACCACCATTATTAAAGAGACAACCAGGATAAGGTAACATGCAAGTACACGGTTATTTTGAAACAGTTAAGCATTAAATTTTTCTCCCCCTCAACACTTGATCGAAAAAATACTGAATTTTGAAAGATTAGAGTGTTGACGGAAGAAATGTACTTGCCATGTTAAGAGAAAAATAGATAGAAGAATATTTTTGTTGTCTTATCTTATTTTATATTTTTGTATTTTGTTTTTGGAAAAAAATATTTACAAAAGAGATTTTGGTGTTTGACTGGTTTTTAAGACTGTTTAAAGAGTTCATCCAGTTCCTCTTGAGTCAAACACCGCATACCAATCCGGTGGACCAACTCATTAAACCTAGCAGGAGGCAAGGCTTTGGTGAGTAGATCTGCCAATTGGTATTCTGTACCCACTAAGTATAATTCAAATGTACCCTGTTCCACGTGGTCCTTGAAGAAATAATATCGAAGATCGATGTGCTTTGATTTCGAATGCTGAACTGAGTTGCACGAGATCGCAATAGCACTCCGATTGTCGCAGTACATCGGGATTCTGTCAAATATGTAACCATAGTCTTTGAGTTGTGTTCTCATCCAGATGACTTGCACACAACACGCCGACATGGCTACATATTCTGCTTCGGTTGAGGACAGCGATGTACAATCCTGCTTCTTCGATTGCCATGACACCAGTTTATCACCAAGAAATTGTAGAGCTCCTGAAGTACTTTTACGTGAATCTAAGCATCCTGCGTGGTCAGCGTCTGAAAAAGCTATTAGTTCAAAACCAGAATCCTTCGGATACCAGATTCCCAAATTAATGGTTCCCTTTATGTATCGGAGGATTCTTTTAGCCTCAGAGAGGTGGGTTTCAGTTGGTCTCGACTGATAACGGGAGCAAAGATATACGACAAAAACAATGTCAGGTCTGCTAGCTGTTAGATACATGAGAGACCCAATAATACTTCGGTATTTTGTAGGGTCCACCAATTTCCCATGTAAATCAGTGTCTAGCTTCTTGGTATGAGCCATTGGTGTGGCGTAGGTGTCACAGTTTTGCATTCCAAATTTGTGTAACAATTCAAGGGCATATTTGGACTGACTCAAGAAAATACCACGGGGTGATTGATGAACTTGTAATCCTAGAAAGAACGTAAGTTCACCCATCATGGACATTTCAAAAATTTTCTTCATTAGTTTTGCAAAAGCGATTGAGTACTTTTTATGTGTAGACCCAAAAATGATGTCATCCACGTAAATTTGAACAATTAAGATATGTGCCCTGTGATATTGTATGAAAAGAGTAGGGTCGACCGAACCTTTGGTGAAATTATTGGCAATGTGGAAAGATGATAGCTTATCGTACCATGCCGAGGAGCTTGTTTGAGACCATATAGAGCTTTGTTCAGTTTGTATACATGGTTCGGAAGCGCGGGATCAACGAATCCTTCTGGCTGGCTGACATAAACTGTTTCTTTCAGTTGACCATTCAGAAAAGCAGTTTTGACGTCCATCTGAAAGACCGTCATATTCATGTGAGCCGCGAACGCAAGAAATATCCGAACCGCCTCAAGACGAGAAACCGGAGCAAATGATTCTTCAAAGTCAATACCCTCCTCATGTCGATAACCCTTAGCCACCAGACGTGACTTGTTTCTGATTACATTCCCTTCAGCATCCAATTTGTTCTTCCAAATCCATTTGAGACCAATGACGTAGACCCCTGTTGGTCTTTCAACCAGTTCCCATACTTCAAGACGTTTGAATTGGTTGAGTTCTTCTTGCATGGATTCAATCCATTTGTCTTTTGTCATTGCGTCTTTAATGTTTTTAGGCTCAAATTGGCAGACAGTGAGTGCATAAATGCAATTTTCACCATCTTAGTGAAGACGTTGTCTCGTAATGACTGGTTGATTCGGGTTGCCAATAATATTTTCCAGAGGATGGTCTTTTGTCCATCGATGTGTAGAGGGTTGATGTTGGTATACGTTGTGCAGATTTTGAGGATTCAAATAGCTTGTTGAAGATTCTCGACATCGGTGTAGCAGCTCATTAGCAAACGGGTTAAAGAACGCATTGGATCAAAATCTGCAGGTGGGGGTACTTCATTAAGAACATCATCAGCCGGTTCATCATTGTTGAAAGCGGTTTGTTCAACTGTTGTGTTGGAGTCAATTGGTGGTGCTTCTTCAACAGTGGTTGTTGTAGCAGGTGTATCAGGTATAAGAGTAGTATCAGGTTGAGCAGCGGAAACAGCGGATACACCTGGAGCACGTTCATCAATATCGTCACTGAATAGAGGAGAAATAGTCTTTCCATTTGTTGACGAGTAAGCTGAGGGCTTGGGTCAGCTGATGAAGTTTAAGCGGTTGTGACCGGGTTCCAAGCTGTTATACTCAGAAGCCATCTCCGTAAGTTCATCAAAATGAGCATGAATCGTTTCCATAACCTCCTGTGTTCGACCATTCCAGATTCGGAAACCTTTAGAATTATCATAATATCCAATAAAGACTTCAATGTCAGCTTTGGCTTTGAGCTTTCCAAAGTCATCACGATCATTATTCGGATAGCAAAGAGATCCAAATACATGAAAGTGTTTGAGATTCGGTTTTCGGTTGTGGACAAGCTCGAAAGGCGTTTTGTTGTGGCGTTTTGTAATCATAGAACGGTTTTAAGTATAGCATGCAGTGAGACAACTTCGCCCACGATAATCTGGGAGTTTAGCATTTATTAACATTGTTTCTGTGCAGCTTCCACTAACGTTCGGTTTCGTCTTTCAACAACCCGTTTTGTTCTGTGTGTTCGTGCAATAGATGTTTGATGGTGAATTCCCACTTTCTCATAAATTCACGAAGAGTTTTGTTAACAAATTCAGTTCCTTTGTCTGTTCTTATTTGTCTGACGGTGTTTCAGAGCTGAACCTGTATTTTCGTGAGAAAGGTGATGATCATCTGTGGAGCTTGGTCGTTGCTTCGAAGAAAATAGACCCAAGTCCAACGAGAATAGTCATCAACAATTACTAAGATGTAGCGTTTGCCATTATCGACATCTGCACGCGCATCGGGCCACACAAATCCATGTGAAGAAGATGAAGCACATGCTGAGATCTGTGTTCCACCTTTGAAGGAAAATGAGCACGAGTGCTTTTCCCTTGTTGACAAGCTGAGCAAAGGTGATTTTTAGAATACCGGAATCGTGGGAGTCCTTCAACTAGTTTGTGTCGAGCAAGATTGGTTATAGTTTGAAAGTTTAAGTGTGATAGACGACGGTGCCATAGCCAGGATTTTGTTGATGTTGCCTTTGAAAGTAAGCAGATGGGAGATGAAGCAACCATGTCTTGCACAGAGATAGTATACAGACTTGAATTACGCGAGCCAGACATAAAGTCGTTTCCTTGTAGATCACGAATGAAACACGATTTCTCCCTGAAAGCAACTTCCAAGTCACCATCACAAAATTGACCAACAGAAAAGAGATTGTGACCGAGGCCTTCCACATAATAAACCCTGCTAATTTCGATGTTGCCATTAATGTAGTCTCCGTAGCCCATGATAGTTGCGAAGTGATCATTCCCGAATCTGACAGTGCCAATGAACTTTGCAACAAAGTTTGATAACAGTTTAAGGTTGCCTGTCATGTGTCAGGAACATCCGCTATCAACAATCCAAAGGATGATCTGTATCACCTGCATTAGACACAGACGACACAGATGGAATAGAAGTAGATGTGGAACCCGAAGTGTTAGAGGGTTCCTCAGCAGTTATAGTTGAAATACACACATCAATGATTTTAGGCATCCATTTAAATCCTAGTGTATTATGTATCCATTTCTGCCATCTCCAACTAGTCTTAGTGAATGTGCTAGGTGGTACAACAATCCTTGGAGGTGATACTGGAACTACAGGGACATCAAATCGTTTCTTAGAATCTAAAGAAGGCGGTTTACCAAGCACAGACTTAGAAGTATTAGTGGGCCTAGAGGTATTCCGGGTCTTAGGATTCCTTAAACGTGACAAGATAGCCTTAGCAACACATTTATCATGACAATCAGAACGCATACTTTTACGACAAATAACACAAGATGCATCAGACTGAATATCAAAAGTACTTAAAGGTTCAACATTAGTTACAACACTTTTTCCATTACATTTGCCAGACGCAATATCTAAAGTGGGTGCAACTGGAGTCTTATGCAAAGTCCTACGGTGTTCGTTTACTTCAACATTCTTTATTTGTCTTTTCTTAGGTCGCAACTTCCTATTCTTCCTTGTATTGCTCCTAGGCTGTGAAGTGCGGACGTTTGGAAAAGAGGCAACTAGTCCTGTTTCAGTAGAGGGAAGCACATTAGTAACTTGTGTTTTGTCAGTAGGTATTCTGGGGACATGATTGCTAAGTGTTACAGGTGCAACTCTCTTAATGATGCTAGGCTGAACTTGTTCATACTTTCCTAACATTTCCCTTAACTTAAAAATAGTGTGCACCAACTCTTGATTTTCAGAACGAAGATTTCCAGAAAAATTCATGACTTCTTTAGTGTATGCAAGATAATGATCAAGTTCGTTTGATGCTTCATCACGAGTCTGTTTTAGTAAATCAAATATGACACCATATTCCTTTTTAACTTTTGCAAGTTCTTGTTCATATTTTGAGATTTGACACTTAAAAGACACGTTTTGATCATCCAGTTGCTCAATTTTAGGATAAGAAGATTTTGCACGCAACTGGGCGATTTTGTTATGAAAAACAAGTTGTTGATCGTGAATATCTTTTTGACACCAATTAAGACGACGTATTGCAGTTGAAAGCTCATTTGACAATCATTCATTTTCAATTTTTAAGACTCAACTGAAGCACATTATCCGTATTCAACAACATTTCAACAGAATCAACAGTATCAGCAGATATAGGATCAGATGCATATGGCAAAGAATGCAATAACACAACATTATAGATATCAGCACAGATAACATCTTCCAAGAGTCGATCAACATCTTTTCTCAATAATTTCTTTTTGCGTTTAGTATTTGAAATTGATGTTTCGTTTTCTCGAAAACTGTTTTCATGAGACCAAGTTCCTTGTGAAAATCCCTTTCCCAATATAGTGCACAGTTTTTCAAATTTTTGACATGGGGTAAAATTCTTTTCTGAAAAATATCTCGTTGTTCTCGTGGCCATGGCGAGGTAAAATGTTCAACTTTTATTTCAGAATGAAATTCAATCGCATGTTCCAAAAGTTTGATGTCAGATAAGAAAGTGTCAAAATATTTGATAACACGACAACTTTCGGCTTTAGTTTTAACTTCACTAAGTGAAGGTAAAGGACCATTAACTTGTGCACCATTGGTTGGGACTAACTTCAAACTGGTGTGACAATCAAAGGTATGTTTGAAGTATCTTGTTGTGTTACAAAAGTTACGGCTTTCGAATAGTTAAATGGTTTATTATAAACTACATTTTCCATTTTTGACGACCGCCTCGTCATCTGCATCTAATTCCTCCATGCGATTATATTCAACAACAGTCATAATTGAATCATCAATTCTATGTTCTGCACTGTAAACTTCAGGATTTGGTTTGAATGCTCTGTGTGAAAACTTAGGTTTATAATCAGCAAGATTCGGTCCATATCCATTTGGATTTGGTTTGAAAGAAAACTTTTGAATCGTTGTGATTGATTCACCATGTTTATAAACAACAGTTTTAAACTCTTTGATTTTTTTTTGTAAGTCGACAATTTCCTCAAGATAGTCATCTATTCGTTTCGTTGAATGCTTTTTGTACTCAGAGAACTGTTTTTGACAAGTTAACAACTCAGCCTTGGGTTTTTGAGTTTCCAAAGTAAGAGCGTTAATTTGTTGTTTATGTTCATGTTTCATTTGTTCTATTTGAGACAACAAAGCATTCTTCGAAGCGGCTAGATCACGAATCTGTCGTTCCAAAGATTTTTTATTTTGGTGTGATTTGGCAAAAGCGGCTTCAAAACCTTTTTCACGGTTTTCTTAAGTTTTGAAAAAGTTGAGTTGTCGAATTAAACATTCATTATCCCTGGTTAACAGTGCATTTTTCTCTTTTAATTTCGTGCAAATTTCCAAACGAGAATGTTGGTCTTTAATTAAGGTCAAGAGCTCAGTTTCTCTGTCAGACAAAAGCTCATCTTGTTCAACGTGATTCTCAACATGATCATTCTTTAGATCCTCAAATATAATGACAGAGTCAACTTGATTATCAATATTAACCATAAGGTTATCTTGATCATCAAATATAACTACGGGATCTATTTGATAATCATCGGAATGAGATGTGGAAGACTCATGTTGAACACTTTGATCATTTTCGGATGGAGAAAATGGCGGAGATATCAGATTATTAATGATAATTGTTTGTTCAGGTACCTGAGACAAGCCATCAGTGTCATACACTGGGCCTGTGTCACTCATGTGTAGAGCTTGCATTTGTGCCATCAACATCACTGCTGCATTAGCCTGCAAGTCCTCCATATCATCATCAGAATCTGCATCTGCCATAAAGCTCTGTTCCTTGTTGGTAAGAGTTCCACCAGCTTCATCCTTAAGAGCCAAGGGCAAAGCCTCTTTGAAATAAGCACTGCCTCTTGTCCTCGGTTTAGGACATGCATTAGCCAGATGACCCTTCTCATTACAGTTATAGCATCGAAGACCATTAACCCCATTCTGATGATTTCCCTGTTCAACCACTTGAGCCCTTTGCTGTTGCAGAGCACCCATGTGATTCCTTCCCATAGCATTTAACCCTTGACCTCCTCCCATCTGACGACCATAACCACGGTTTTGAACTTCAACGCGTCCATTGTTCACAACAGCCTGATTCCTTGTATTAGATGAAGAACGAATGCGATTGTTGGATTTGTTTGTATAATGGCCAAATGCTTTAGCAATCATAACAAATCCTTGTTGCAATTCATCGAAGGCATCGGAGTCCTCATCAGCTTCACTGTAAAGAGCTTGAGCAGTGTTGTTGTTGTATGAAACCAATTGATTTTGTTGAGGTTGTTGCTGTGACGGATC